>JAHREE010000559.1:9553314-9602382 GCA_033628505.1 Tringa tobata | reverse complement strand
CCGCTGCCGGGAGGGCGGGCGGCCCTCAGCCCCGGGCGGGCTGGTGGGGAGGGACAGGCCGCAGCAGGGACAGGCCGCAGCAGGGGACAGGGGGGGCTCATCTGTGGCACCGGCAGCGACAGAAGTGACTCCTGTCTCGGTCTTCGCACCTCAGAGACCCATTTTAATCTAGAACGCCTAAAACCCGTTTCCCTTTAAATTTCTCCTTTTCATTTGAGTAGATCTGTGAATCGCATATTTGTCTCCTGTTTGGCAATTCTAATTTGCATTTTTTAAAAAACTTGAACTCCTAAATTTTTTATTCTGTTGCAGTATTTTTGCCCATTTTGTCACTGGAATGGTAAAAATCCATCCGGAGCGGCGTCCCAGTGCTGCTGGTTGGTCAGGCGGGGAGCTCCCTGTCCCATGGACGGGATGCACACAAAAACACTTCTCTGCTTACTTGGTGCTACTCATGTAAATGTAATATAAAGGTGTGTGTGCTTAGTAGTTCTGTTTGAATCGATGATGCTAATAACGCGTGCGACTAAGCAGGTAGGGAAGTAATAGAGTTCATTTAGCTTTAGCTTTAAAAGTCTTTACAATGTGGTTTAGCAGGTTTGCTGCCGTGTGGATATTCGGGGAATGGCTTGAAGGTATTGTTGGAATTCAATGTAATTTTAACACATGCAATTGATATCTTAGCTAAATCTTCAAAACAAACTAGAAACCAATGATGTGAGAACAGCTTTGACTGTAAAAATTGAAAAGGATATCAGAATTTATTCTTAAACCATTTTTTTTCTTTTATACATCAGATTGTCGTTAATATCAGTAGAAGTGGGATTGGTACATTATATTCAAAATGGAAATGTGTATTTGTTTCAAGTTGAACTCTTATTTAATTTTCTTTCCTGTGGTATAAAAATACTTAACTACGAAGAAGAACAGGGATTAAGACCAATATGAAATCTGATTTCCTTTCAAAGCCATACTTGCGTAGATTAAGGGCTCCCTTCCTCTGCAGGGTGGCTTCTGTGGATTCTGGGCAGTGAGCACTTCACTGACAGCTTTATATGTCTTGGGTATGACAGACACGTTCCCACTGTATCAAAGCTGTTAATCCCTCTTCTGCAAGGTGTGGGGCAGGAGTGTAAACGCTGGCCTCTCACCTCCCAGATAAGTGATCTGCTCAACTAGGCTGGGTGATAGTTTGAATTTCATTCAATTAATTAAATACTCATTAGAATAAACGCTGCAGTCCCAGATTTCCTCTACTCAGATAAGTATGTGAGCAGTTTGATTATAAACTCAAATGCTGTCTCTGCTCTACCAAGTATATTTAATTTTCAACATCTGTTTTAGTCACTGAATCCATTAAGTTGTGCTGATGAAAAATAATTTCTTGCTGAAGTGTTTTGCTGGATTAGACTTTAAAGACAAAAGAGGGTGTAGCTCAAATCAGGTGTTGTGTGGCTTGCAGTTTTCATGGTGGAGAGGGAAGGTGCTTAATAACTATTATTAGGTAGTTATTAAAGAAGAAAATGGTAACAAATAAGGAAGTCAGCTGGGAGTAGACAGCAATTGCATACTTGGTGCTGAATGAGAGTTGCCAGAAGGAAGTGCTGGGAAGAATGGAAGAAGTTTCCAAAGAGCTGCAATGTGAAGAAATGCGATTCTGGTTTTGATTCAGTTGCCCCGGGAGCAGATCATGTGTAGCTGCATAAACTGAACAATGTGACACTACCTAACTCTCAGGAATGCTTTAAATTAACACTAGAATTTTCAGTTAATGGCAGCCTAGAACTCTAGTTTACGCTTCTTACTGTTGATAAGGCAAAGAGCTATCTTTGAGCAATGTTTAACTTCTGCAGAACTTTTTTAGATTAATGATAACAAATGTCTACATCATTGTTGATATGCTATCTTAGTACGTAGTTATATAGTTGGTGTGTTCTATTGTGTTTATGTACATTTTTAATAAGCTAGAGGGAGGGAAAATTTGAAACTGGTGTGTGCATATAGGACACGTGATCATATTTTGTGTAGTTCAGGATACAGTTTTCTTTACTTTTTCAATCTAATTTTGTTTTATTCTTGATGTAGAGGCCAAATGCTACTCAAGCCATGGCAAGCTTCATCTGGAATAATTAATGGCCAGTTTTGCTCTTATCTGCTTGATCTAAAGAAAGAATGTTATTTAGAATAAATTCTCTTCCAGGATGGCTTGTGCGTATGAACCCTTTTGCCATGGTCATGAAAAATAATATATGAAATGTCACACACAAGGTGTCTGCTTCAGTGCAGAGGGCAAAATCCTGAAAGCCTTTGCAGGAGTTGTCTATCCATGTAAGAAATTTTGTAAGATCTTTTCATGGCTGGGCTGGGCTCTGTGAAGTGGTAAAGGCTCTCACCTCCCTTGGTTAATATTATACCATTTTCACAAGCTTGGAAGATTTATCTGTATTGTTTGAAATAGTTCTCAAACATGGCTTGCTGTTTCCATATTTCGGCTGCCAAATGTAGCTCATAATTCAGATTAGATGATGGAATTGCTTGTAATTAACAAGACAATATGTTATGGATAAAAGGTTTTGACATAGATGAAATTCTCATCTTAATCACTGGTTCATCTCAAGCGAAGGGAAACTTGTTGAAATAAAAGTTAGTGTGCTGGTTCTTTTGCATAAAATTTGCACACGATAACTGGTTACATCTATCAAATGCTTATTTTAAAACTTAAAATTCTTATTTAAAAATCTTATTTAAAGATCTTTAAGACTAACAGAAGTCATTATGAAAGTGTTAGCTTATATATTTTGAAATTATCCTTATAAACATGGACCCACAACGACTGGTCAGGCCATAATAAACCCAGTCATGCCAGCCACTGAAATCCACAACAGCACTGAGGTCTCCCCAGTTAAAATCCCACCATCCCCTTCCTTCTCCCAATTAAAAATGCTGCATCTCCAGAGCATTGCAGGGGATTACTGAGAGTAGCCTGAGCTGTGCCCCTTGGGAATGATGGGCAGATGGAAGTAGCCTGAGGTCATCTTCCACCGCAGGGTACCACGACAGCCCCAGTGGCCTTGGGGACGGCATCTCCCGTGTGTGGGTAGTTGGGGCTGGCACAGAGTCAGGGGTTTCCCCTTCTCGGTTCCCTCCCAGCCTGCGCGAGTCCAGCCTGCTTGGCTGGTATGGGAGGGAGGGCGGGCAGGCAAACCTGTGTTTGTAAGGGAGCGAGGGAAATGTATCTACGTTAAAGTTCTTTGGCAATGAAACAGTTTGTTTATCTTAAAAACAGGTATAATTTTATCCAAGCAAAACATCCTTAGGTTCTGTATAATATTCCACATATGAATGTCCTTTTGGATATTATAAAAGTATATTTTAACTTAAAATGCTCTGGTCTTCTCAGTTCTGAATGTGTTCCTCTGAGACAACATAAGTAACTAGATAAAATAATTTTACACATTATGCTCTCTAAACTAGACAGTGTGAGTTATTTATTTCAAAGCCCCGTGGCAGCATGATTTAGTTCAGGCAGGTTTGTCCAACTTTTCAGTAAATTGAAAATGCGTCTTTTAATTTCACGCACAACACTCGTCTTGTTTCCCTGTGCCATACACTGGTAGTCAACTCGGAATGAGAACAATTACTGCTCTCCCATGGTACTCCCCACTGTGGTAGCACTGCCGTGCTCCAGGACAGGCAGAGCCAGTGGTGCGAGGCTTGGCACAAGGAACTGAGAGTCAGGGGTACGCCTGCTGCCAAACTGATGTGAAGGAAGTACCAGTGGGCATTCATTTTTTAAGTATTCTGCTTTTTAGTTAAAATTCTGCAGGTGTCAGAAGGGATGTAGGGATTGGGCTGTGTGTTCTCGACCTCCATGTTGTCTCTTTTTGGCGCTATGTCCCAATACAGAGTGTTCTGTTGGTGTCGGTGGGCTCCTTTCCTTGACAGACCTACCTCAGGTGCACAGTGTGTGGCAGGAGGAATAAGCAGCTTTCTAAGTTTTCTGCAGCACTTACAATTTTGATATTTCTTAATTACAGTGATTGCTGCTAAAACAGTTTCTTTTCTGCTTTGATTTCTCTTTCCTGGTGCTGTTATGATTCACTCAGGAGATCTGAAAACTGCTTCAGGCTTCCTAAACTTACGCAACAGTTCACAGCTGGAAATGTGACCTACTTCAGAGCTGCTCTTACCCGGCTAAGGATGTCTCTGAGACTGAACTGCAGCAATGCAAACTTCCCAAGCCCATGGGTTAAGGGAAGAAGTAATTTGTTATGAAAATTGAAAATGTGTACTGTGAGGAAGAATAGCTAGTATGCTGTAAACTAACAAATTGCCTGGTTCTTAGATTAGATTCAGTGGGAATTTTGCTTACTTGGATGAAGAAGTGGACATGGAGACTTCAAGTGCTGTGCAGGATTTGTTGTACCTGGTGGTATCCATGAAATGGAAGGCAGTGTGTGCAATTGCTTGTAGACATCCTGGGAAAAAAAGTGAAAGAATCTATTTGAAGATGAACAAAAGTGCTGCTATTTATGGATTTCTGTAATTTAAAAAGGCATATTTCATTTTTCATTCAAGACTATGCAAATGTTCCACATGGGCATTTTTTTTCATAAGTGTCAATGATGGAGTTCTCTGATCACTTTTTGAAACAATTTCCACTGCTGGTGCCCTGGATAGTCACCTGATGTGGTTTGCTGGCAGTTCCTCTGCCCCTTTCGTTTTGGTGTTTAAGGAAAATACATTTTCTTCCCTTAGCGAAACAAAAAGTGTTTAAGAGTACATCTGTTTGCACTAGCTGACTTTGATATGTAACATGAAAGACCATAAGTAAAAGACAGTCTCTGTGAAATAGGGACATGTGATCCTCGAAGACCTAGTCCAGTATGTCAGCTTTGATTTATATCCTGTTCTGTTGGCACATGCAGAAAATAAGGACTAATTCCCACGGACCTGCAAAAACGTAATTGAGAAAAAACAAACTCTTAAAACTGAGTGTGACAGATTGCATCCTGCCACACTCTCTGTGGGTTGTTCCCTTTGGGCTGGAAAGGCCCTGGCTTTAAACCATTTCTAGGGGATTTCGGCCAGTGGATCTCGGTATGTTTACAGCTGATGGCCATATTCAGGTTACTTTGGGAATCCATGTAAGCCTGAGCTCTGAGCACAAAAGGTTTTAGAGATTAAAGTGCAGTAATCACTGAATCCTGCATATTTTCTTTCCTGCAGGGCACTGTTCGAAGGATTATTATTGAGAATCCTGATCAGGTAGGAAAACTGTTTAGTGCTGGAGTGCTTGTGTAACTCTTCCTTCTTTAATTATCCCGATCCGGTGAAGTGCTTAGCTGCCTCCTTCAGGGGGTGCTAAATATTTTGAAATCCCATGGCCCGTACCTCTGGTTGTGAGAAAAATTTCTAGGAATTGAAAATACTACAGAATTGCCAGTCAGGCTTCCCACCTCTCAGCGGTGAAGTCTCTATTAATATTCCTCAATAGCATCTCTAGTGGGCATTAATTTCTAACTGTTTCTACTATGTTTATTTCCAATATTGTCTATATGGACACAGTCATTTTCTTTCCAAATGGACATACAGTCAAATGTACGTATCTTTAAGAACTATCTCAAAGTATATATGTCTTCAAATTACAAAAATTCCTTACCATTTTTTAGTCAAAATTACACTAATTCTGAATTTGCTATTTGACAACATTTCATAAATGTTTATATTAACATTTTTTACAGGAGCCGCTATCCCCATTTCTTAGAGGGGGGAGTTTCTGTCCTGGAAATAATGTCATCTATGAAAAGACAATAAGAAAATATGAGCTATTAAATCCCCACCAAGTAAGTTGGTTAAATTATCTGTTGCAACAGAATACTGAGATGGTAGTAGAAAAGTGACATTCCTGGGTTGTTGTTTTTTTTTGTTGGGAACTACTGTCAACGTGAGAATTGCCATGTTGAATTATAGGACACGTTCTCAAAATGAAACAATTTCTGTATGTAAGGAGAGTAGAAGCTGGAAGGTTTGCTCTATTTTTACTAAGAATTCATTATTTTGGAGTAATAATGAAAGCTGCTGTTCTGTCTCTAGCACTGTCAGTCTTTATCTGAATGCTGACTGAGAGTAGTTTCTTGCAGTAGCTCCACAACAGAATAACCAATACAAATTTTTACACAAGATGAATTGATAAATTTTAAATTTTAGCATTAACTTTTTTTTAATTAATTCTTGAAAAACATATTTGATAAAACTGTCTGAAATTTCATCTTAGAATTGGTGTTTTATCAATAGCAAAAACATTATTTCCCTTTTTATTGCTCTGAAATAGTTATTTTTAATAGGAAGAATTTTGAAAGAGTTTTGTAACTACCTCTTTTCATGATTATAAACCCCAGACAGGTGTCCATTATATATTGTACACTCTGAATCTGGAATTGCTGAAAACATTTGTAGAGGAAGAGGTTTTGAGCCATTTTCTGTGCTATTTTGTTTTCTAACTAAATAATGAAAACTCAGTTCAACCGGAGCTCTTTTTTATCTCTGAAGTACTTACTGAAATAGGATATGCGTGTGTCCCCATTGCCTGAGTATGTTAAGAGTAACACCACGATGAAACATACAGCTCAGGAAAGGTGTATCTTCAGTGCTTTTCATTTGCAGCCAGTAAAATTTGAGGAGTTGGTGAATTACAGCCTTGAAGTAGGAAAGCGTGAGGCAAAGTCATATTCAATTAAGAAAAAAAGCAATTTTATTAGGATTATTAAAATACCCAAAACTGTCATCAGTCTTTCCATAAACCCCACATTTCATTCATATATATTATGCTTCCATCTCATTAAGATGTGTTCAGCACCTTTAAAAAATCCATTCTTGTTTCTAGGAGAAGCAGTATCAGTTTTCCCACCACTGTCAGATTCCCCAGCCAGCTGATCAGTGCCACGTTGTCCAGCCCTGCCAGCGCTTGGAGCAGTCCCAGGTCACTCACCAGTGCCAGCAGACACAGACCAGCAGCCCCTGTGAAACAGTTCCAGTCTCCGTGAGCGATGACTGCCGAGGAAATACAGTGCGGAGGGTAACAGTTCAAACCTGTGAACCGGTAAGAATCATTTGCTGAATGTTTTACTATTCACAGTGTATTTGTTTTGTATGCGGAGTGCAAAACTCTACAGATACATAAAACTGCTAATTCCCAATCTCAGAAGTTTTTGTTCAAACTCATAGTAGGGTCATTAGGTACCATACAGCGCTGTAAGTAAACAGCACAGTGTGTGTCAGTCACAGGTGACTTCTTTGGATGCTGTGACTGCAGACATTGTCTAGAACTGTCTAGGACTTTGTCACATGCCATTAGGGGAAAAAAAAAAAAAAGGGCTTTTTTAGGTGTTGTATCCTATTTCTTGTTTGCTGTAGACCTGCGCTGAATTGTACTGACTGATCACCAATCTGTTGTCCTTTAAATGCTTTAAGTCATGCTGGTTTGTTTGTTTTGGTTATTTTCTTTATCTGGGAGTGTTACCCATTGATTGAGTCAGGTTTCATTTGTCAATTTTTGTACAGCAAATAGTGAGTAATGTAAGGCTTATGCCTCTAGTTTTGGGGAAAAGATACATTACTTTATGAACTGGACATATATCAACTCAGGATTGCTTTCTATCTAAACTGATCAGTAAGGATTTAAAGTATATTTCAATTTGATGTAGAAGTATTTGACATAGATTCGCTGGTAGCACCAAACCAGCTTCTTTTGCCCTTCATTTCACAGCAGGTTGCAAGTTCTGGAGGTTCTAAGGGCTGTGGGAGGGTTGCTATACATCTACAGTGTTACTGCAGCTGGGGAGGGAGTGTAGCCATCCCTCCTGTGCATCTATTCAATGTAAAGGTGGGAAGACAAACATGCTTGGTGACCTCAGTGTTAGAGCTATGCGGAATCTTCCAGAGCCAGATACTCCCGTAAACCAACTTAGGTACACTGAGTTTTGTGGGTTGCTCTTTAAATTCTTTCGTTGTTCACATACGTAAACATTTGAGCTGTGGCAATATAAATACCATTTTTGCAGTGGGGAGTCCTGTCTCAGCTGGTTTTATCTGAGTCCTGCCCACAGGCGTATCCACTACTGCTATGGAAACATGTGTACTAATGAAAGATTTCCTAATTCTCAACACTTTCTGTATTAGACTAATGATGGTGATGTTGCTGTAGAAGAGAACATGTAGCGTATTTCTTGTTGTTGTAAAGGAAGTCATTTATTTCTGTGTAGTTTACTGAAAACCAGAAGACGTGGAAGGTTCAATCCCAAGGAAAAGAGCAGTGTTAACAAATTGCAAATTCCATCATACTTGTACCATTTTCATGTTCAGCTTTCACTCCCAAGAAGGGAACTCAATTATGATCTCCTTGTGTATCTTCTGCCAGGTGAATTGCTGTCAGGAAAACAGCGACCAACTGGACTGCCGCTACTTTGGCGAGCTCCTCGCTGAACTGAACCGCAAGACCAATGACCTGTACAGCTGTTTACTGCAGCACGTGGAGAAGATCGGAGGAAGGTACCGGCGTTAGATCTGCTCTGTCATTTCTCTATCTGTTCCAGAAATCCTGGCATTGCTCAGTTAAGAGGACAGTATGGTTTGCAAGTTGGTTGGGTTTTCTTTTCCTGACTAGAATCAACAAATGTGTATTTAAGACGTTAATCTAATTTGCTGAGTAACCGAGGACATAAAAATGCTGTAAGACAAGTAAATTTATTGAATTCGATACTTTTTCAAATTGTTTAGACTAATATGCAATAAGAATTAGGTATCCCACGGCTGTTTGCATACCACATGCAAATTAATGTTAAGCAGGTGTTCTGCAGAGCCCTACAGATTGTCCTTGAAAAGAAATGCAGAATCGCCGCAGCCAGTAATCGGAGTCTTGACAACGTGCTCACCCTTCCCTCCCCATCCTTCTTCCCCCTCGTTCAGTCCCCCCACTGAAATAAGAAAAGTGGTCCCAAGCAGGGGAAAAGTGGGATTTAAGCATCACAAAGATCCTGAGGCTGCTAAACGGACCGTTCTCAATACATTGCAGCATAGTTCCGGCTACAACATTACCCAGCCAATTAAGAATGTAACCAGGTAACCAAACATAATTGGGATAACTGCCCAAAGAAACTGAGATAGTTGACCTGTGTCAACTGTGCTGCTGTTAGTATTTGGGTCTCCTTGGATGTTTCCCCATGCAGGCTATTTAACAGCATGTTGCCTAGCACCTGAAAAGAAAAGTAACAGCTCTTCATTTGGTGACCCTTCCTTGCTCCATACTTTAAAGACAATCTTTTCATAGTTGTCAATGTGGGCATGAATTGGTGGAGTTCTCAAGAAGCTTTCAGTTAATTGGTGCCTTGGATTTTGTCTGTTTTACAGGAACCATGACATCGAATTTACATGTCAGGTAAGCATCAGGCTGCTCTTAGCAAGCTCTAATGTGCCATGTAGTGTTAATAACAATGGTGTTGGATCTTCAAGCAAATTAAGCCAAGTCAGTTTAAATGAAAGATGTTGGTCTTTGTCAGTTAATGATTCCTGCTTGTTAATCACATTCAGAGCCTGAAACCTACTGCTAGGCATGTATTTGCAAATGTGGTAACATTTAAAGGAAACTAGTAATTTGCATTATTCCAGTATGAGAGTCAAATTTTGAAAGTATTTCCTGTTGTGCCAATACTGGTTTAATTGTAAAACCACTCACACAGCTACAGGTATTGTCACAACGCGTTTTTTGCAAAGGATCTTTCAGGCTCTTGCCAATGAAGCTGCTGCTCAGCAACAGGCACTGCTGTGCTCGGCAACAAGCGGGGTCCTGGAAGGAGAGGTGTCTGTAAGAGACAGGAAGGAGAGGTGTCTGTAAGAGACAGGAAGGAGAGGACTCCTCTGGCTACAGGACACTCGCTGTTGTGAATGAGGCCATGACAGAATCACCAGCACCTCTGCAGTTTTTAAAGGCATCGTGTATATGGCAGAGATCTTTGTGTAGGATTAAATGACACGAAGCAATGGCACTTAATCCTGTGACACACTGCTCATCTACGGTTTACTGACAGTCTGTTGTTTAGAAACAAGAGATTTGCTCGTATCAGAAAAGGCTGGGAGTTCTGTTCTAGCGTCAGCTGTTACTTTCTCGAGAGAGGATTGCTTTGAATACTGCTTTTAAAATAAATGTTAAACTCAATGATTTGAATATATGCTTCATGTATCACTTCATCTCAGTTTTTATATGCCACACATATATAAGACTTTGGATTTTTTCTGGATATGCTTTGATCTAGTTTCATTCTTATTTGCCTTGTACTAAATGTGTTTTTCATAGTAGACCCATGTAATTAATTAAAAACATACATGATCTACCAAGTAAAATTCTTAATCAAGATGTCTCCCCTTTCTTCCCTTCTTTGTTTAGACTGAAGAAATTGAAGATTTAATTCCCAAAGGACTGTCTGAGGCAACCAAGCAGCAGATTCGTTATCTCCTCCAGGTATGTCAGTGGTTTCACACCTGAGGGACTGTGAGCCAGCTCTCCAAGGGCTCAGATACAGCGGGTGCTGGGGGGGCCAGAGGCTCCAGTCTAAGAGCGTGGAGAATTTCACTGTAGAAGACACCTATGGAATTTAACAAACTCCAGCACTAAGTAGTTGCTGAGTAGGGATTTACTTACATTTTAATAGTCTCAATTCAACTATTTTGACATAATTCCTTCTTTTAATCTATTCCTGTAGTGCATGTCACAATAAAACAAACAAAACTGTAAGTCAAAACTGAAATTCCACTTTAATTAAAAAAACAAACAAATAGGTGAGTTACATTAGAAATGTTATTTTTGGAGCCTCAGTCACATGATTGTACCAGTGGGGATAAAAAGTACAAGGGCTAATCACCATATTGATGGAGATCTTGACAGCTTTCTTCAGTTTGAATGATCAGTAAGTTTCTACTTTAGCAAATAACTTTTAAGGGACACAGGAGGATTTCATTTGTGTCTAGACAGTAACAAATACTTTTGCAGATATTCAGCACAAGTCAAAACTTGAGGAATTGTTTTGTGTGTTCAAAATCTATTTTTCTTCTTTCAAGTATGAGAAATGTATCCTGAAATGCAACAATTTGTGTTTTAACGTGAATCGATGCACAGCTGTTAACGTGCATTAAAAGAGAGAAGAGGCCAGGGTTAGGCTGCTGTGCACCACTGCCTTTCTTTTTCATCCAGCTGAATCCTTTAATCTTCAGGATCTTTTTCCTTTAAAGGGAGGAGTGGGCTGTATGGCTTTTATTTTTTATTTTAATTAAATTCTCTTGCCCTCGGGCTGAAAATGTGCCGTGCCAGATCTCAGAGATGGTGACTCAGTCCTCTGTGGTTTCTCAGGTAGGGTAGTTATTTTTTTTAAATCAGCCTAAGTCACGAAGCTCTGAATGCTCAAAAATTGATGGAGCAATATGAACACATACATTTTTTCCCTTTATGAGTGTACAAATGCAGCTCTTGACTCTCCTGTTCCTTCCATTTAGATGTTCTGATGTGTTACAAGGCAGTAATTAAAAAAACTGTGCTGTTTGCAGAATAAAGTGCATGAAAATGTGTTTGTAGACACTGTGGACACTTCAAAGAATGACGTACGGTAGTTCTGAGAGTGAAGTTATTTTCAGCTGTATAGCAGTTTTCTGTTCTACCCATTATCAAGCATATTGCTAACAAAGCGCACTAATTAATCAGTACATGTTTTCTTTTTTTTCCCCCTCCTAGATGAGAGTGACATCAGATAAATCCTTAAGACTTGTGCTTTCCACTTTCAAAAATTTACGTGAAGAGCTTTGCCATTTGCAGGATGACTTGGGGGTAAGTGGATTTTTCAGTTCCCGTGGCCTCATCCATTTGTTTTCACCTCTCAGTAGGAAATCTGTTATGATGTGAAGTCCAGGCTCTAGTTGCTTTAATGGAAAGGGCTGGTTTATTAATGGATTTGCAAGACACCTACAGAGGACGAGGTCAGACTTCATTCCAGCAGCGGTTTTCAGGTGTTCAATTTGAAGCCTGAAAAATACTTTCAAGGAAGAAAAGACCCTGCTGAGCGATATTAAAGCTCTGAACTGGTACATACAATGCATATGTGTCTACATAGGTGTAGATGTATAGGACTGTGGTTTACTCTCAACATGGACAAGGCACATACAGCAGGTGCCTATCTGCTGGTGCTGCTCCAGGAAGGAGGAGGCCCGTGGTCCATTCTCTCCCGCCAAAGCCCAGGGAAGCTGCTGCCAGCTGGTGGCTTTAACAGCTCGGGTGTTAACCTCTCCCCAGGGCAGAGGCAGCGCGGTGGGAAGCTGGAGCTCTGCGGCTGCTGAGACGGACAGTAGAGAACTGCTGTCAGGAAAGCAGAACTGTTTCCACACCAGCCCAAGTGCTCGGGGCTGCTGGAAACTTCACAGCATCCTCATGTGAAACACAAAGTTTAGGGAGGGAAGAGGGAGTTTTAACCGTCATTAATGTAGAACAAGGAGTTTGTGCAGTGAAGTGGTCTTGGTTTTTTGCTTGGTTTCAATAACTACAAATAGTTCTTTCTGGGACAGACTGAAAGAACAGTGTCCAGATCCCAGTGCTTACACACAACACAAAACCACAGATACTACATTCATGGGCAAGTGTGTGCTATATAGTTAAAAAACACATAGTTTCAAGAAAATTGAGTATTTGCTTAGTTCTAAACCATCCCTTACTAGTTACTCAGTATGTTGCTCTTTGAATGTGAGAAAAGTTTACTGAAAAACTGCAGCTATTGACTGTAAACACTCTTGTCTTACAGAAGTTAGAAACCGAGAACGTCTGTCTTAAGAAGGATTTGGCATTTAAAGATTCTCAAGTAAAAGAATATGAAACAATGTTGACTTCTCTGAGAGAGAACAACCGTCAGCAGCAGGTAAATCTAAACCCACATCTTCAGTGTAACTACAGTCAGCCAAAAACTAGACGGTCGGTACGCTGGCTCTTGAGTGTTCTGAGCAACTGCTGCCTGGTGTATGTTTGTGTGTGTCTGACCCTGGTACATCCCTAAGGAACACCAGGCGTTCACTCCACTTCTCTGCTTTCCAGCAGGGACTCAGGGAGAGCACTGCAAAATGCCGCTCTCTGGAGGAGCAGCTCCTCTCCCTGCGGCTCAGCGAGGGAGGGAAGGATTGTCAGCTGAAGGAACTGGAGTTCTGCAAACGCGCCCTGGAGCAGGAGATCCAGAGCCTCAGGCTACAGGTAACAGCCTCACTTGATACAGATGCATTAACATATGAAAACTCTCTTTCTAAAATAAAATTACTTCATTTTTTGTAGACCTGCTCTAATCCAACACTACAGACCACCACGGATGAACTCTCCAGCCGTTACGTAGAGATGATCAATAACTTGAGAGAGGATAAAGATCGTGAGATCCGCAGTCTGAGGGTAAGTGGATGAACTTGGGACGGTGCATCCCTCGCCTTGTATGACTGCAGATAAACGGCCTCGTTTTTAATTAAGGAACAGAAAAGATCTACTGTGCGTTCTTTGTAGGTATCTTTTGGTTCTGCATTTACTTTACAGACACTAGTGATGGCTCGGAAACGCTTATGGTATAACACAAAACTGTGATTTAAAAAAAAAAGTACAATTCCTTAGATGCAGAAGTTAGGGATTAATTAGATTAGCAGTCTGCCCGAAAGGGACGTTTTGTGTGTCTTGAATAAAGTAAGAAATTAGCCAAAAGACACCCAACAGAAAAACAAAAACAAATCCCAGTCAAAAATATCTGTAGGAAACATCTCTCATTTGAAATCACTCTAGTAATATTTTACCAGCCTGGAAGTGAATTCAACTTGTTCATTTTTGTATTAGCTTTATTGCGTTATAAAACTATTAAATTGACAGTGGGTAGAATTGAGTCCAATTAGCACTTTTGCAATTTACTGTGCAGCTCAGCATTCTTATTTGAAAATCACTGGGTCTTACTGGTTGCGATTTTAATGAAAAAAATGCATGTGGAGTCCTAGACAGGTACTGAGAGGTCACCTGGAAGGGGCACCAAACACCTAACTCTTCCTTACCCCGTGTTTCACAGAACCAGCTGTGCCAATTCCAGCAGGATATATCAAGGAGAGAAGGAAGTAACAGTGACTTGCAAATAAGGTTGCATGAACTGACGTCAATGCTGGAGGAGAAAGAGGCTTTTATTAAACAACAGCAAGAGGTAAAATATTACAACTTATTTCTAAGAATTTTTATATTTAAGCCTGCACTTACTGTGTAGGTGGAAACTTCCTAGGAAGTCCCCTGTACTCTTCCTGGTGCAGGAATCAGGGCTAGGATGGTTTTTAACTGAATGCTATTCCTCTGCCAGTCTTTTGGAAGGACAGACTTTTTTGACTGCTCTTTGAGAGGAATTTCTGCAAATATTTTGTTGTGACTTTAGTGAACTAATACTTTGTGAACTAATACTTCAGAAAACATTATTTGATTTGAATGTTTACTCTTGGTTTTCTCAGGACCTCTTCAGACTGAAGCACGAGAAGTTGTCAGGCAGCCAGTCCCCTGGTGTAACAGCAATCATCACCAAGAAGTAACGTAGTTATTCACCTCTCTTAAAAATACATCCTTTTGGTTTTCCATTGTATATAGTCTTTGTTAGCCACGTTCTTGCCTCCTGAAAATGTCTTAATACTGCCTGTTCCACTTCAAGGGGAAAAAGTCACGATTGGCTTTCTCTCTGGGGAGGATTCACTACTAAGCACTGTAACAGCAATGGGGGGAGGCTAGTGTGGGAAAGTGACATTTAAATGACTGAATTAACTTTTTAGTTACTAATGAAAATCTTTGGGGATCAATGCCTGGCAGGACTGTATGGGAAGATCAGTTATTGATCTGGATGCAGGTGTGTGCGTTTCAGCTTACAGGTTTGCAACTCTCTTTAATACAGGTACAGAAATCAGTATCCTATCCTGGGTCTTCTTTCTGATGACTACAAGGTTACATCCCCAGTCAATAAATCACAAACTATTGTAATTGAGAGGACGGGAGAGATATGGAAACACGTAAGTTTACCTAAACCTTTACCTTTTACTATTCCGTCTCTGAACTTCTTAAGTATTCAATTTAACTTCAAAGAAAGTATTAGCCAAAAGTGACACCTGAGAAAAAGCCAGAGTGTTAATTCAACTTGGCTGCAAAAAGCAGAGTAATTAAGGTGAAGGAACTGCACTGTCTATTACAAGGCAGCAGTTAATTGGTGGGTGGAGTGTGAATAAAATAACCTTTTGTTGTTTTCTCTGACACATAATTAACAAAAGCAGTGGCGCTGCTGGAACGCCTGCCTCTGCCCTCACGCACAGGGCTGTCCCTGGGCACTGCAGTACCAGGGTGTTAGCTGGGTAGGGACGGTTTCTGTGGTGTGCTCTCAGGTGAAGGGGTGTTTTGGGTGGCAGCAGCCCTGAGTCACGAGTATTAATGACTCCAAACTAATCCTAACACTTATTAAGCATCACATCCCTGAAACTTAAATCGAGACAGGGCAGTGCCTAACCCAGGAAACGCAGAAGAGCAGAGACTTTTTAAGGAGTGATTCAAAGTGAAAATAAATACAAACCAGGAGTGCAGAAGCTACGGCAGTTACAGGGCACAAGGTGATGCTGCCAAGGCTGAATACAAGGTAGTGGCTTGAGAAAGAGCAACACAACAGTTCACAGCCGCGTGTTCCCAATCCGGTGGCGCTGGCTGCAGACGGAGCACGGCAGAGCAGCACAAATACACGAGTCTTGAGAGAGCAGCTTTGTGGGGGACATGACCAAGAGAAAGACAAAGAGGAGCACAAGCAGACAAAGGGTGAAACATCTGGCATGTTCTAAAAGGGTATGTTACCTGGAGTGGGATTAAGAAAATACAAGGTAGAGGTCACTGGCAAACAGCAGTGTTTCATTGCTGATCGCTAAAACTTATCCAAGTGCATTGCAACCTAGTGAAATATCCAGGAATTAAACATTAATAAAGAAATTACAAAAACAAAGCCAACACACCCCCCCCAGCTTACTTGAAAAATTAGTCATACTTTCTGTGCATTTGAAGAGATCAGTATCATTAAATAAATAAGAACTGTATTTTAAGTTTCCCAAGCTCTCTATCAACTAGTGCAAGTTTCAGCTGAAACAAAATTACTTTGCTGCAAGATAAACTTGATAAGTTTGAGAGGTGCCAATTTCACCTTTACCAAGCTTCACAAGTACTTTTTCTGTTTTTATGTACTGTGGGCCCGATCTCTTTATCTGCGTTCATGACTGAATAGTAATGCTGGCAGGGGGGTGAGTAGTGGGGGTTTTATACTGAAATAAGTAAGTAGCCTGTACGCGATACTGTCTTTCAAGCAATGATTATTTGTCATGCTCAGTCCTTCGGGATACTCAAACAAAAGTACTTAAATGTTATTTGTAACATTGATTATTAGTTACATTAGCGAACACTTGCAGAGTAGAAATTTGTTAACACCTACCATTCAGGTATAACTTCCTGTTCTTGGTTGTTTTCCTAAGTACAAAACCGCTCTTGACCTTGGGTTTGTGTTCACTGGAGACAGTGAATCACAGCAGTTCTCACCTCCGCCCCTGCTGAACAAAAACCCCTTACAGCTTAATGGCACGACTTTGACCTTGGTAGTAGGGACACGCTGAGCGCCAGTTAAGGAGGAAAGGCTCACTGGCCACTCCAGGCACTTAGATAAAATAAATATAAAATTAAATGAGGCGTGCTTTATATACCAGGCAGTCTTGTTTTATATACAGAAATAAGTTTGTGCATTTTATTCTAACAAGCTATTTGTTTCTTTCAGGAATGAAAGAAATCCCTAGGCCATGAGAGCAGCTCAAAGGAGTTCACGACAACTGAAATTGCTTTATTTTCTGCTATGCTGCATCCGAAAAAGGTTCGGTCTGATAGTGAGAAAGGCTGGGGAACACATTAAGGACAAGGAAGCGCAAAGATGATTCCAAACACTCTCATCCTCACCATAAAGAGCTCTGTTACCCGTGTCCGTAACCCGTAATCTGCCACTAACAGCTGTGTACAGATGTTATTTGTATTTTTTCATGCACTTACTTTTTGCTCAGGAGAGCACGGGATGCCATGCTTTCGTGGACTTCAGTTTTTCTTGTCACAACCAACATCTGTTCTTCAGCCAGTCCTGAAGCAATCTGAAAGACAAAAGAAGTCTGAAAGCTTTTCCTTTTTGCACTATTTGCCATATTTTTCTGTCCTGTCTACTCACGCTGAGGAGTGAGTGATACAAATTTAAGTCTGACACACAGCGATTGGCTGGTTTCAGTACAAATTCACAGATTGCTGTTCTATCTGCTACTGCCTGTTGAAGATGAAGCAAACTCCAGAAACACCCTTCGAGGGGAACTTTAAAAATACCTCACTGAAAAATCTCACCTGGCATCTGCCTATGGATGAGAAGCTGAAACAGAGAGGAGAATTACTCCAGATAAACAATTCCTCAAACCCAGCTACTGAATTGGCAAATCCCAGACTTACCTAGTCCAGGGAAATGATTTGGCACGTGCTAATTTTGAAGAGCGTTATTGACCTCAGAGTTGATGTATTTTCAGCTGAACCTTTATATGCCTCCAAACCAGCCATAGGTATTTATTTGCTGTGCTTGAAAATTTTAAGAACTTGGTATATTTTTATATAGATAAACTTAGTATGAAAATAGCTCATAGACTGAATTTCATTATCAGATGACCTGCCATTTACAGTTTTTGCTCATCACAGGACCACAGAAATTCTCTCAAAATTATTTGATATTAATAATTACGTAGTTGTCTAAGCAACACAGGGCAGAGAATCACAGGGGACATTTTAAACTATGCAATCAAAAGGTGCTGGCTTTTTATTAGTGGGTTCTTGCTTTGCTTTATTTCTGCAGACATGTATTTCTATTCACAAATAATATATATCATAGACAATGTTTAATGGTGAAAGAATGTAGGCTATGTGTACCTATGAAATAAACCTAAATGAACTTTCTGAATCATATCTGTCTGTACTAGAAACATCTCCTGTCTGTGTGACAGGCTGGAGGGGGTTGGTTTAGGTGGTGTGATGATACTGCCTTTTTTAGACAACTTGTTCCTCTAAATGAATCTTTACAAGTAAAGGAATAGTGTTCAGTCCCTTTTCTTGCTGCTGCCACCAGCCCTCTGCTGGGGTCATGCTGGACTGGCAAAGAGCCCAGCACAAAAGCTGCTCCCTGCGCTGTTTAAGTATGTCCAGCCTAAGATGAGCCCAGGTGAGTCTGCACCATCAAACTACACTCACTTTAGCCTAGTTCTATAGAAAGAGGTTTTAATTGGTTAAAAATTAAATATCCTCGTTTGAATAAGGAGTGCCTTGCCCCTCTGAAATCAGTAATTATCAGTAATTATTATCAGTAATTATCAGTAATTATTAGATTCTAAAATAACCCCGCTTCTGTAGAGCAGTTGACTATAAGGTACATAACACACAAGGAGTTAACATACTAATGATGCAGAATAGTGTATTCTATCCCAATAAATAATTATAGCTACACTGTCATCTAATGACTTTTGCATTTGGTGACCTGAATGATAAAAAGAAGCAAAATAGGAAGACCACCACCTTTGTTTAATGCCATGGCACTGTTATCTGTGCACAACTGTGCAGTTACCCCAACTGAAGGACACACAGTAATGTGCTGACTTACCACAGTCTCTGCCAGGTCTCAGCTGGGCTTGACGGGTTGGCAGCGTTACACAAACAGTTCTGAAGAAGCTGTGAACAGCAGAAACATGAGATATTAATGGCACGAGCGTGTACTTGTTTCAGCCATTGCAAAGGCTGTACAGTGTATTTACTAACCGTTCCTTCCAGTAACACCAGTGCTTCTTTAACTCTGACATAAGACCACGCAATAGCGGAACACAAGCAGAAACCACCCTTAAAGGACAGGAACACGCAGGCTCCGCGTGCAGTCAGAACTGTTGGGCGTGGGGGCCTAATTTATGACAAAAGCCTGATTAGGCAAATGATCTGTTTTGCATATACAGCTGGCATTATGATAAATGTGACAAACACCATGATTGCGCCCCATACTCGAAGGGCTGGGTAGCATACACACCACTTAAAAACCCCAGTTTGGTAATGAGGAAAGAGCTGTCAATACTGCATTGTGTAGCCCAGCTCAGCTTCTCTAAGGCTGCCTCGGCAAAGTATTTTAAGTCTTCTCTGTCATAACAACACGTTGTGCTCACAGATCACATGAAGCAATAGCTACTTGTCAAAAAGCTGAGTGAAACTAGGAGATGAAGCATAATGGCCATTTGGGGCTGGTTTTGATTTCAAGTGAGATTTATTTGAGGAGCAAACTTAGTATTTGTATTATAAAAGTACATTTTATTTGCTGTAGCCTCATGTATTGCCTCTTTTCTGTTGCACTGAAACTGATTGACCTAAAACGTTTCTGCTGGAGTTTACAGAAACACATTTTTCTCATTTACTGATCTGTGTCAATCCTAATTACCACCCTGATCACAAACTTTACAGAGAATTTTTCAGCTCAGTTTCAGGCAGATCCACTGAGACGTCTACATTTTTTCAGGAACAAATCAGAAAAATCACAGAGAGCACTTCATATACTTAGAATAAATGCCCTATTAAGAATGTCTTTATCAATAGTTTTATTAAACTTTCACTACCTAAACAAGTTTAATGCCATGCAGAGGTTCCTGTTCTTACACTGAAGAGTAGGAGAAAATTGTCTTCTGGTTTCTATTACTGCCTTTTCCATGCAACTCAGTATGGAATATGGAATACATCACCTGCCTCGGCTGTAAAATAAAAGCCAAATACAGCCCTGGTTAAAAAGCTCCTGAGAGCTCTGGCATTCTGTCTCTAGAGTCCACACAGACTTACCTTGACCCTGAGAGTACTCTGCTGGTGTTCTGTATTTTCTGTCTCTCAACTTCATTACCTTTAATTGTGGACATTTGAGACCTGAAGAAAAAAAAAAAATACAGATGATGATTAAGACATGAATCATTTTTAACCACTCCTAGTTTTTAGGGAGTTCTTAGTGCATCACTAAAATAAGAAAACACAGTAAGAAAACCTGACATATTAGAGCCACCCATCTACGTGTTTGTGAAATTCACTGCTTGCTCAAGCAAGTGCACATCACGTATGTATGTGTGTGTGTGCACATCACGTATGTATGTGTGTGCACGTCACAGACCGCACGGCAGGAGCAGGCAAAGGAGAAACCTGGTCACAGTCATGACCAGCTGAACTATCTCAATGTTGTGCTCCCAGGCAGGGAACAACTTTACAGCTCATGTCACCTTTCTTACTTCTGGTAATGTGGAGTGGCTTCCCATCACCAACGCCGGGAAAGGGGATTCACCCTATTAGTGTTGCTGTAGGGACAGATTTGGAACAATTTGACAAGCAAAGACTGTTTTCAACAAAACAGCTTCAAAGCCCTTACTGAAAATGTGGCAAAAGACAAGACATACACAAACTTCACTAAGGAAAGCACGTACGCATGAAAAATGTTCATATCTACTAAAGAATACCTTTAGAAGAACAGAGATCACGCAACTTCACAAAAATGATGCTGGACATCATTCAGAGTTTTCAGGACAAGCAATAAAGTATGATACCACCAACTTTTATCATTCAAGTCAAAAGACTGGCAAGGCTTATGGGTGGTGGTAGTGTCTCTCCTTCACCACTTAGGAACTCATCAGCTTTGAAAACGACTAAGTAGGGCCTGCCTGTAAAGCACTTCATGCCATCCTAAAGGCTTCACCAGTTCAGGTAACAAGGTGTTTGCTGCCAGCTCAGGGGAAGGGACCAGGCAGGGTAGAAGCACAGATTACACAGAGCAGGCATCTGTGGAAGTACTTAAATACATGAATTTTACTGCAATTTGACATGGTGCATTTTTAAGATCATGACACCTCCATGGTAACAATAAAACAGCCATCGCAAATTCTCATGAATATTTCCTGGGAACATGCACTGAAAAGAATCTAGGAACTGTGCCTCAAACTGCTGAGGACTCAGGTGAAATTTTACTCTATTTCAGAAGACTTAAAATGCCACTTCCTAGTAGAATCTTACATCAAGAATACCAACCAACCGCTTGCTTTAACACAGCATTTCAGTTCCCGGGGAAGCACAGTTGTAGGAAAAAAAGAGGAAAAAACCCCCAACATTCTACCTGAGTCTTATTTTATATATAAAAAGATCCTAAATTACTTAAACACCACACACAAAGTATCAGCATGGCATATAATACCACTTCCTCTCAGGTTTCTCTGTGTTTAGCAGGCAAATTATTTTCCCTTTCCTAACCTCCATTTCTAAACTTTTTCCTCCACAGCCCTGATGTCACACCTGCAAGGCACTGCACAGGCCTTTACTTGTTGATTTCTTCCTCTTTCCAGCCACCACAGCATTACTTTTTAATTTTTTTTTTTTTAAAAAACCACCAGAGCCCTCCTAACAGCTTCAACACCCTTCTTTGCCTGTTCACCATCCAGCTTGGACAGACAGTTAGAAGAAGCTTCGACACCCACAGCTGTACAGAAAGATGTCAATTCTGGAAGAAGAACCAGAAGCACTGGCAGGAATTTCAAACAAGTCCACCCTCAAGTCATCAACATCTAAGTGGCACTGGACAGAACCAGCAAAGGGCCAAGTAGAAGCACACACTCTCCCAGTGGCATCATAAGCTACTGAATTTTAAAACTACTGCTCAACAAAAAAGTCGGACAAACTTATTATTTTAAGCTGTTTGAAAAATAGCAACATACGGGTAGCAATCCAGTAACCTCAACACTGTGTGGGTGAAGTCTCAAGGCTTTTCCTCTCGTTGACAGAACTTGTTTCCACAGTCTTTCTTAGCTAGGCTTCATTGTCCATATGCTGCTGAGAGAAGAGACAAACAATTACTATAAAGAAAGAAATGTTCAAAATGCTAATGCAATAAACCAATAAAGAGAAGTGTAACTCATCCTGAGACCTCACCTGGGACAAGGCTGCCTGTGAAAGTTTAACAACTCCATTTCTCCCCCAGCTGTCACCAAAAGCAGGGCTCACACCAAACACTGTACTAGTCTGTACTGGCTTCAGGCCCTATGTACATTCCTGTATCTGTACTGTAGTTGATAATAACCAACTACATTTGTAGTATTTCCAACCACTAATCCCTCCCTCGCATGTTCCTCAGATTTTAATGTTCCAAAAGGTATGACTTTTATTTTTCCTAAAGAGAAGTCTCATTAGGTGCACTTACAGACTGTTAAACCTCAATACCGATTTCAACTTCTGTAATACAAAGTTACAGAACTTCATCATTCCATAGTATAATGATGAAGCTGTAAATGAATTAAATTTTTATCCAGCATCCACCATATACTTTCTGCTGTGATTAAATACGTTAAAAAACACTTTTGTGCCCTTTACAGTATATAGTTTTAGAGAAAGAAAAAACTAGATGCAGTAGAGAATCTAGGTAACGAAACGATGCTCCCCAGTGTACCATGCTCTTAAGAACAGCACATACCACTCATCAACTCTGAAGTAAACAACAATCTTACACTCAACAACTGTTCATCACAGAGAGAATTAACCCGTGTAAGCAATTTTAAACTATCAGATATTTAAAAATCAAAGCCTTTCACAGCACTCATTGGAAGCAATACAACTGTTATCCTTAAATATACATTGTAAAATGTAAATGGTCACCAGTAAATACCAATATGAATGATAAAAGGTATCAAACCATGATGCGAATGCAATGCTATAAGCATTATGTTCAGATTCCATACCGCTGTCTAAAAAGCTGGCTCTCCAGAAATCTAGTTTCTGTCATTTCGAGCCCCCACATCGTGTTCTGTACCCCATGGACTGTGATGGACTCAATGTGGGATTAAGTCTTCTTAAAAAGTTGGCTATAGAAAGTGTTTAAAATACTCAAGTACCTGATGATTCCATCCATCTGTAAGGTCGGAAAATGTGCCAGCGTGGATGTGTGCTTTGTCACAGTCACAATGATCATCTTCAGTCTGCTATGAAGAAACTCCTTCAGTCTATGTATTCAATATAACGTTCAGGAATAAAGCATTAAAATTGTCAACAATACAAAGCTTTCATCTCTTTAATGCTACGCCCTCCTCCCTCCATTGCTGGATATACAAAAAAAGTACTATAAACAAAAAACAGATTAATGGCTTCACGTCTGCATCATTTCTGGTTTTTAGTACAAAACCTACGAGTTCACGGGCTAAAAGGCCGCTGGAAATCCTTGATGAAGAGTTCATTTAAAATCACACTCTCTTCTTAATTTTTTAATCTACTACTGATGTCATATTTCAAGTACTCTAAGAGAGAGAGAAATTAAGAAAGCAATATTTTTAGTATTTCATTTTGCAAGCTGTTCTTATTACACAGATAAAAAGAAAAAAAAACCTACCTGGCTTTTCCCCAAACATATGAGTAGTTTTTATGTTCTCTTTACTTAAAGGAAAAAATTTCAAAGGATTGTCAGTATCACATTTGATATTTAGAAATAAGCACAAGTACATTACCTGTAACTTTAAAGGGTTAGTCAAAAACCCAATACTCTCCCCTCAACAGCCTGATAAATATATCTCAAGCAACCTGCTTACTTGAAATGTTATTACATATTAATTAGTGAATCATGTCATTAAAAATACTAGGCAAGTTTACACAGGATGAGTCTTTCCTAAACACCATAAATGAAAAGCAAACTCCAAAAAATTTGGAGTGCAAGAGATGCATTTTATTGTATGCCCGTTACGATGAGTAACACATTTAGAAATAATAATCCCACATAACAGTGACAATCTTATTTTACAGCGTGTACATCATTTTTTACAGCCACATAAAACACGTATTTTTCTAAGAGATTTCCCAAATTCAACTTTCTGAAGTTTAGAAATATAAAAAAAATTTATTCTCAAGGAACTGATTCTCATCTGGTGCAAAAACAAAATATGAATATTATTTGAAACACAAAGCCACAATATAGCATGAAGTTACAATTTATCATGTGAACAGCTGTGTGCAAACATGAAGCAACTAAAAAAGTAAAAAATACACATTATATGCGTAACATTTATGAACAGGTTTTTCATTAAATAGCCCTAGACCAGCTTGTTATATTAAGCGCCATTTGATTTGCAGCATGCTAACACAAAGCATTGTTTAAAGGGATGCATATTTTAAATGTATACACTGTAAACTGAAGATCCACCTCCAAACTCTAGTGGCAGCATATTTTTCTGGTTAAATACTGCATATATACTTTCTTACAGATTGAAAATGCATGTTTATAGTATGATATA
This sequence comes from Tringa tobata, assembly GCA_033628505.1. Lineage (NCBI taxonomy): Eukaryota > Metazoa > Chordata > Aves > Charadriiformes > Scolopacidae > Tringa > Tringa tobata. The sequence goes on along the minus strand of JAHREE010000559.1, from coordinate 9,577,947 downwards.
GATTTTTTTTTAAAGAATTGATTAAAAGGTGCAATTTTATGTCTATATTGAAAATTTCATATTAGGAGGTAGGACAATAATAGTCATACCTGTTAAGAACACTGCCCTAAAGAACTTCTAAGTACTCTGAAATTTAATTAAAAAACCCTTACATTTTTCAACTTTGTTTTTAATATTCTTTTTAGAGAAGATTTTAAAGTAGCGAGAAAAAAAATCAGTGTTGAGTCACAACACTATGAGCTGCATCCATTTCATCCTTAAAAAAAAAAGTCAAATTCAACGTTAATTTCATTATATGTGCCATACTGAACAACATTCAACTGTAGTTTCAGATAAAAAAGGGAAATTATATACATACACATCTTTAACCCTAGCACCAGAACACCACCTTTGAGATCATAACATAATGCTATATTTTAAACATCATATCCTGCAATAAAGTAGGTTAGCAGCTTTGAAAACCATTTAAAAAATTACTTGTTGGACCTAAACTAATAAAGGAAACAAAAAAGTTTCCCAATGAAATGTTTTAAAAAAAGGAAAAAAAAAAAAAAAAGGGTCAACTCCCCAAATTTGACTAGTTCTGGAGTTTAATTTCCAGGCACGATTTAAAAACATTATGATCAAGTGACCAACTAATACTCCCCTTTCAAAACCACACAAGAAGTTAGACTCAGTTGCCTTTGCAAACAATATGTAAATAACCCCACCATATATCTGAACCATTGTCATATTGGAGACAAATGCTGTTACTGACAAAATGGGTAACAGAATCATCTTCGTTTTGTCTTCTATAGCTTAACAATGTGTAATACTATTAATTTGAAGACATTCATTCATCTTTCTGCAAATTTAAGACATTCATCCATCCTTCTGCATTCTATAGTGCTCTTTAGGTTCTGATAAGCAACAATCATAGGGCTATGAGATCCCCTGTCAACCCTAATACTTTTAAGACTTTTAATACAAAGAATGTAAAGTTATGATTTAATATCAAGCTTTGAAACCAGGAGAAACAGTTCATGAGATTTTTTTTTTTCCCCAATTAGCATTATCACAGTTTCTAAATTGCTTCCTTCTTGAGATCATATATTACATTATGGCCTCTTTGTGGTGCCTCATTATATGCTGATTTTTCTCAGATGGTCTACGGAATCCCTTTTTGCAATACTCACACCTATGTGGATAGTCTTTTGTGTGTATTGATATTACATGTCGTTTAAAGCCTGACGCATCCGTCGTGCTATAGTCACAATACTGGCATTGATAAACTTTTCTTCCACTGTGGGTCTTCATGTGCTTCTTAAGTTCGTTTTGCTGCCTAAATCCTCTTTTACATCTTTTGCATTTAAAAGGCAGGTCCTTGGTGTGAACTGAGAGGATATGCCCACTAAGTACAAAAGGATCTGATGTTTTAAAGTCACAGTGCCTACACTGATGTATCTTTTTACCTTTATGGGTTTCACTATGCTTTTTGAGCTCAGATGGACGATGGAAGCCTTTTTCACATACCTCGCATTTGTGAGGAAAATCCTTTGTGTGAACTGAAATAATGTGTCGCTTCAGGTCACTTGAGTTGGTGCTCTTATGGTCACAATGTGGACACTGATGAGTCTTATGCCCTTGAAATAATTCTGTGTGCTGCTGCAGTTCTTTTTCATCTGCAAACGCCTGGGGACAGTGCTCACATTTAAACGGCAAATCCGTCCCGTGTTTGGTTTTGATGTGAGTTTTCAGATTGGACTGATCAGCACACCTGAAGACACAGTGCTGACACTGGTATGGCTTTTCCCCAGTGTGGGTCCTCATGTGCTTTTTCAGCTCTGATGGATGACGGAATCCTTTCCCACACTCCACACACACGTGAGGGAAGTTCTTACTGTGAACTGCAAGCAGGTGTCTATTGAGTAGTCCCTGCTCTGCAGTTTCATAGTCACAATATTTGCACTTGTGTAGCTTAGGCTCCTTGTCCCTCAGAATTAGTTTATTAGAACTCAACGGGCTTGCTTCTCTGTATCTTCTTGTATATTCTGTAAACTCATGGGTTTTATCAACTTTATTTATAAGTTTATGGCTTTCCAGATGATTGTGGAAACTTACTTTTTTGTTAGTTGTAAAGTCACAGTCTGTACACTGGTATTTCTTCTTAATCATATGATCTGGATGATTCTTCATATGCCTTTTCAAGAATCCTCTGGATTTAAATTTTTTCCCACAAATATGACAAGGGTAAACTGTTAAGGGCTGTCCATCAGGACCTATTATAACAGCTGTTTTTAAACAAACAAAAACAAGTTATGAAGGAAACAAATTTACTGATTGAGAAGTTTTAAATCAGCCAACTGCTGTTCAGATTTCATGCACTTACACTTGCAGCAGACAGAGAATGGTTCAGTAGTTTAAAAACAACCAATCCACAGCACCTATAGTTTATATAGTTTTGTTTTAGAAACTGCTCAAACAGATCAGTAATACCATACTTGCAGCGAATATATTCATGATTACTCTTTAATAGCTTGCAAAATTCATATTAATTGCATCAGCCCTAAGTGTACTGACTTAGAACAGCAAAAATTATTACATTTTCTATGCACAGAATTGGAGGGGGGAAGGACACAGGAAATACGCAAATCATCATTTCTAGTTTTTGATTCTGCACCAGCTTAAAAAAATAAAAGGAATAATAGAGGAGTAAGTGCCTCTCCATGACAATACGCATAACCATACAGTGTTTACCTGTTTGCCATTGCCTGGCCTCTCCTCTCCTCCTTTTCTTGGTTTTTTGTTTTAGCACTCTATTAGTGCTAACGCTATCACAAATCTGCAGGTATTGTGTTGCATTACCGTTTTTGTTTTCTAATCGTGTATCCAAGTTATTTCCTAGAAACAAAAATTAGACACCGTAAAAAACCTTAAACAACTTTTTTCTTTGGGACTGACGACTGGAATTGCACAGCAGCACATCTACTCTCTAAAAAAATATTGCCCATTTCTCTACAATGAACATATATAAAAAGAGTGCCAATATAAAGCACTATCTATTTTTGCTAGGAAAAGTCAAGAATGTAATTGTTTAAACATTGCTTGATTTTCAAGTATATTCCTTGATTTCTCATACTTCTGAAGACGCTAATTTCTTATGAGTTATGCTGGTTGTTTCATTTTATTTAACTTGGTTTTACTTCTTAACAACTGCATTATCTCTTTTCTGACTACAAAACTGTATTAAATAATCTGGCAGATCCTCCCGACTTTCCCACCCACTCTGAAGGCTTACAACACATCTAGAATTGTCTTCATTTCAAAACAGCAGAGAAAGACTGTGGAGTCCTTCAATAAATACTTTACAGATACTTTTTTGCCTTCACTGACTAGGAGAACTGACACATAAATGAATATATTTTCAAAGACAGCAAGTTAGTTTTAATGCTATACCAAGCACAGTTACATGCTCTTACCTGCCGCTTGACCATCTTCATATCTTCTGGGTAGCCTTCTTTCATCTCCTGCAGAAAATGGTATTTCAGACATTATAAATTAAAATTCTTTTTAAGATGGTTTTTAAAGTCTGATAATGACCAAAAACTAACTTAACTAATAACTCACAGCTTATCTCTACCCAAACTAAGATGTACAGTTCACAGTCAGCTCAGTATTTTGTAACTATGAGCCCCAGGAACTAAAATCACATCTTTGTGAATAGTTAATGTCCACTAAAGCTGTGTTTGCATGCTTACCATGCTGACTGTCTTTCCTGCTTCTCATAATTAATACTCTTGTTTCCACAAACTTTTAACCTCATAAATAACCCCAGATACCAATCCAGAAACGAGGCTATCAGAAATCCACAATTTGTTCTTGAGATCGAAGTACTTCGTCTTTCTGGAGTAGAACTAGACAGGAAGACTTACACCTTATCAGCTGCTCAGCTACGTGAGACACTACAAACCTCTGGGAGGTGGAGAAATAATAGCTTAAGAGTGTATTGCCCATTTTGGACTGAAAGCGTTTACTGCTGTGTGCCAAGGCTCTGTCATTCTGAGACTTTATCAGCCTGACTACTGTGCTCAGAAATATTACACCAATGGATTTTAACTAGGTTTTAACATAAACCATTTAACATAAACCTCATACCTTCTTAATATAAATTTAACATGCCAAAATCTGAGAAAAAAATAAATATGAAATAAAAGAACTTTTAGAATTCGCAATATATCCTGATATATCCACTTCTACCATTTGAAGCACAGCTACAGGGAACAAATTACTTTTTTTTTTGGTACTAATCTAAAGGACTAACAGGCTTAAAACAGGTATATAAACTGAAATTATTAGGAACATGTTTACACACTTATTCCTACTATCCCCTTTTTAAAGTAATTTCTCCTTCCTCCTAACTAATGTAAAATACTTAAGCTATTCTTGTTTCTGTAAAATCTTTAACAGCCAACTTAACTACTAAAACCCACAGGTTCTGTACATCCGAGTTGGAATCAAGAACAGTATAAAAAGTCTCCTAACAGCTTTCCTTTCTACTTCATAAAACTCAACAATCCATTCATTAGATGCAAGACAATCAACTACTAAAGTAATCTGTAACTGTTTGACAGGCCAGCACTGGAAAAAAAAAAGCAATGAAAAAATGGAATTGTTTTCTTCATATTGAACTGTAAAAAACTTAAGGACCTTATGTGTAAAAGGTCATGAATGATGTCAAAAAAGATTTTTACATCACTTAATCAACTCCAGTAACTGATACTGCTAAAAGACCAGGAGGAGCTGTTTCCAAACTACTAGGGAAAGGTGAGAGATTATCACATTTGCACAGACATTCTGGAAGGTAGACTAGGGAAAAAATAACAAAAGGGAATTTCAGAAAATAAGCATGCAGGTTCCTACCGTAAGCAGCAGCCCAAGCAACAGGGACAAAAGTTTTATTCACGCCGGAGTCTTCAAGCTGCGTTTCTGGAAGTGATGTAGCTTCTTCTTCACCTACAATAACTTCCATATAAACTTCATCTGCTATTTCAGCACAGCCTGGATTAAAGGAGAAGAATAAATCTTTAATTTTATTCTGCTCATCCTGAATTTTCCTTCATTTACTTTGCTCTCTGATTGATACCCATCATAAATTACTTTTCCTCCTCTGGCATTTAGAACTACCCCTTCCCTTAGGGGATCATTGTTTATTCAGACATTCCTTTAAGAGAGAAAACACACATCAATAAATCCAAAATAAATACCATCATAGATTCAAACATACAAAGTTATAAACTTGTAACTGATGATATTTATTTGCCACTTTGCCAGAAAGCTGTTTAAACAAGGTAATTCACAGTAGGAAAACAGAAAAATTTGACTAACCTCATTAACTTCATCCATGGACATGTTAAATTTAATATAAATAATGAAATGATTGCATACAGTATGCACAAAGTACATGTATCCACATCACTTTAAAATAATTATAGCCTGCTCTTTATTTTTAGGGAAGATGAGCTTAGTTTTCTACTACTTCAGGCTGAAGAATCCTTCAGAAAAATTAAAAAAGTCCTCGAGAATGATGTTTATATTGTTGTACAAAACAGCATGAGAAACAAAAATGTTTCTTATTATGCTTACTAATGTCTTCATCTTCCTGAGAAGAGTCCTTAACAGCCATGTAAACCATTTTTTCTCGTTGCATTCTACCAACACCTCCTTGTTCAATTACTCCAGCTACAGAATGTCCATTGTGAAAGTCACTCTCTGTGACAATTTCTGTCCCACCTTTAACAAAAAGAAATGAAACACATTAAGTAAATACAAAAAAAACCACTGTTAAAATAATTTCAGATATAAGTATTTTTTTCTTATTTACAATAAAGCTATTTTTTAAAACTCCAAGTAAGTGTTTTCACATCCACGTCTGTCATAAATCACGCAAGCATGATACTTACGGGTAGGTAAGAAAAACTTTCTCTCAGTGTCTCCTGATAAATTCAAGACTGAACAACCACTACCCAAGATGGATCAAGAGCCTTTTACGCATCCTAGCAGCAAACTCAGGGGTGACTGGAAACATACCCCGCCCATGCCCACCAAAAAAATTACTGCAATTCTAATCTTGCCCAGAACACAGCTTTCAAATTATCTCCTGAGATGTGAACAGCTAATTCTTATCCCTCTTCCTTTCCCAAAATCCTAGTTACTCATCTTGCAGAAACTGACTCTTAGGTAATTTTTCCTACAAAGATTCTAATGCATATTTCCCAGACTCATTACACAAGATTGACTAGTAACTTACACCAGGGTCACAATTCTCAAACTACGATGGAGCAACTATTATTGTCAATTATTTCAACAGCAAGAACATTATCTAGAGAGACAGGCTAGCAGGGATGTAAAGTGTTGCACCAAATCTCTGGAAACAACACAATCTGAAGAGTAACAGTTGGAAAGAAGGAAATGAGAACAACTGCCCACGCAGTCCCACTCCGGGTGACTAACGAGCTTTGGCCCACTGACTTGAACAGAGCCAAAAGAACAAGTTCCAACCTAGAACTTGATATTGATGCTTGAATCAGAGAGAAGTGGCAGAAAAATATTGATGCTTAGTCTTCCATGCATCTCAGGGACTGAGAAGCTGCAGACCACAGCAGAACAAGCAAACATCGGGTATACCGAGAGCCCTTGTTTGCTACTCTGAATGGTCCTGATGGAAAATGCTCAGCTAGGTGGGGAATCCAAATCAAAAATAATGGAAGATTGGTGAGGAGGACTGTAAACACACTCAAGTGACTTGCAGCTAGGGTGTAGAAAATCATATATATCATACCAATCGTTTCATCTTGTCTTTAGATAACATAGGTCTGTGACAGACCCAGAGGCACCCTATCGAACATGCTTGAGATTTCTACCCTGCTGTGGGAAAGATCAATGCAGAGTGGTAAACTAAACCTGCGTGAATCCCTGGAATATAGGCAAAACCAGCAGGTCACTCTCAAGCAAGGATCGAGCTCCGTGGTGCCTGCCTTCCTGCCTGTGTGCCTCTGCCCAGGTACTGTTTCAGAGATCCCCTAGTTCTCAAGGTAACAAAAATAAATTTACTCTTTACATTTCATCCATGGTTTTGTAGTTGTTCCCATGTCTTGCCTGTGTTGACTCACACACAAATACACTGATCCATCACTTCTCCTAAGTGTTTTGTAAATGGGAGACTTTGCTAAACATCCTTGCCACCCAATCCCATTTTTATAATTTTCGTCAAAAGTGGTTTTGCCAGGACATTTACCCAAGTAACTAGACTGCAATGCAAATGGATGACATTTAAGAACAGCTCTCCACCCCATGTACAAAAAGATTAAGAGACTAATGCTAACAGGTAAACTTGAATCTTGGATATTCTTTGTGAAGACTGTTATCTGTGTTTCTGTATTCCTTAATGCTGAGCAGCAAATGCACATTATCAACACAATCAGCTCTTTCCAAGGCGAAGTACTCACCAGTAACGAATCGGATAATTTGCCAGAACTACCTCATGGCTATATCAGAAGCACTGAGAGTAGCTCATGAGAACACCTCTGCTGTAAATTAGTTCTCAGCCATTAGAGATTGATTCTTCCTGCTGCTGCTGCATTAGCACTCTGTCCCTCAAGACTGACAACCTATCCCCAGAGGAAGAAATCACATTTCAAGAACAGGGTCTGGCAATTGATATAGGAACTGGCAGATGAAACAGATGTCACAATAGACAAGGGATGTTAACATGCTGCTTCTCTAGATCTTCTCCCCATAGTCTTAGCAAGCACATGGTCTTCACAACCTCTCTCATACTCAAAAGTAATTAAGGATCAAATGCTAAAATTCCCAGGGCCTTAACAGAAATACTCACTAACCTTCAGCCAAATCAGATACTGCCTATTCAAAATGGGATAGTAAAATATGTAAAGCTACTCTGGCAACCTTGTGAAGGACTTAATTAATAGGCTTTAAAATCTACACTGTTATCATCCTGCAAAAGATACCGAGCAACTCAAAAGACAGTCTTAACTAATTCTGAACGTACCTTGACAGAGAAAACCAAAGACAACTACCCTATTGGCTAGCAGTCTGATCATCCCTGGAACAATCCTTTTCTGCCATAAACTTGAGCTGAAAAGATGACTTGTTTCTCAGAGAAGAAAAATAAGGGCGTCATAGAAACAAAAACTTTCTGAAGTAGCAGCTCAAGCTACTCGAAAAACAGTGCCAGGGTTGCTACTAATTGGAGGATTTTGCTGACCTAATCCATGGCTCTGTATAAAGTTTGAGATTTTCACAGCATAGCCAGGCCAATGCTATCAGCCCATGTGAGATGAACTCCCTTCTCCACTCCAGGAAGACCAGAGCCAGGCTGATTTGTCCTGTGAATGGCTCTGGGGCTTCAGCCAGATACGTCCCAGTAAGGCAGAGTTTCAGTACCTCAATGCAAAGGGTGAAGTGGAATGAGCTCGAGGTTTCAGCTCTGAGAACAGCTGTACGGGGGACTCTGCTTTTACAAGTTACAAAGGGTTAGCACACGGGTTAGCTCTATCTCTACTTGCAAAGTACCTGGAAGCGCTGGATCTGTCCTTTGCGAAAGAGAACCGCAGAGCAATTCTGAGTTTCTTGGTTTGGTTTGGAAATGACTACATGCCCAAAGCCCCAGCAATCTTCCCCTCCCTCTGTATCAATGCCACCAAAGACTGTTCAATGACAGGAATCTACTCTAAAAGCTTTTCTGTACTGACACACAGTCTTGCTATGTCAGAGAAAAGCAACAGCTGAAAAACAGCTGTGGACACCCAAAAAGTTCTACATTTGGGCTTTGGTTGCCTGAAAATAAATACTGTTAATCAAAAAAAAACTTGACACTAATACACACCCACTATTTACTGCATATGGGCAGCCTCCACAAATGTCACATTCTACAAAACGTTCCAGTCAGTGGATTACATGAAATTAAGAACAGCAAACAACAAGACCTTGAAATACTTCAAACTACTGGAAGAATACATAGAATTTAAAAGGTACCTATTTCGACATCATCTTCAGCTTCAGCTTTAAATATGTACACTTTGATAACTTCTGAACCAAAACCGTCATCTTTAGCAACATCATCATTTGTCACCTCAGTACTGATTTTCAAGGGAGTGCTTCCTATATGGTCCAATTTTTCTCCAACATCATCCACTGTAAAGATAACAGAATAATAATGAGGTTCAAACAACATTTTTTAAAGGTCAAAGTAATCACTAACATGGTGTTCTTCACTATTATCCCTATACATAGTAAAGGTTTGTATTCATAAGTGGCCTTCACAAAACAGTTCATCTCAACACATTTAAGAGATTCCAGAAGTTTAGTACCCATTTTATTGCAGCTCAGGAAACACAAGAAAGAGCTTGTCATGAAAGAGAGTGTAGTAATTGGATATGTCTGAAACTATTACACTTAGAAAACAAAAATGTATCAATAAGTAAAATTAAACACCTATCCAAAAATGTTAAAGATTAACCCAGAATTGCCTGTTACAGTCTAAGAGTCCCCAAAGGTTTCACTACTCTAAGATATTGGTGACTAAAACTTAGTAGCTGAAACTCTAATATATGTAAGATTGATGACTCAGAGCATATTCCCAATGAAAGGAAGTATGCATCAAAAATTTGACTAGATCTTCACCCTAAAAGAATGATTTTATCCACTTTTTTCACTTTAAAATATATAAATTAATGAAGATTATTGTATAATATACAGGTGATTAAAACATGCAGTGACAATAAATTCAAATACTGCTATGTGAAATTGACTTCTCATTCTTTATGTATGCAACTTAGTCACTGATTATATATTCAAAATGCTCATTTTATTTATACAACAAACATTCAAACTATTAAAAGTGTAGCAGCATCACTATTTTGGTAAAAAGGGTATTCACACAGATATCCATATATATATACCCCAAACTGCCAATATGGAGGCCACTGCACTAAGCATCTTTCTGACATATGTACTGCCAACACACTTCTCTCAGAAGATAAAATTAGCTCCTGTGCAGATGGTGAACACAAACCTGTGCAATGCTTAACACCCACTGAAGTCCTCTAAACAGAGAAGAATTCCACAAAATGTAAACAAAATCTGAATTAAAAACATTCCAGAGAACCAGCAATTTACTCCACACATAATATTAAAATATGTGCATACTAAGTAAAAGATATAATTATTAAAATTCATATTAAAGTGACAGCAGTGTTTCATGACTAAGAATGGAGTCTACTCAATGCAGGCAGGGAGGGTTCTGGTCAGAGGGAAGGAGGGCTTACCTCGGGATGGCTACAGTTCCCAATCCCCCTTTAAGTCTCCTGCCCTCAGTGCAGCGATGACTGCTCTTGAAGAGCTGCTTTTAACTACTTCAGCCTACAGCCTGGGGTACTGAGGTAACCTGCAGTTAAAGCTTCTCTTAATACTACAGGCAGTCATGCAAGGTGGTTCAGAACGTGCTAGAAAAAGAGCAGATGCCTTTCCTGCAGCAGGGCAGGAATCCACCACAGCAATCCCAAACTAAGCTCTTCCCACTCACAGACAGGATTCCACAGAACCACCTATCCAACTCACACCGGTTGTCAGCCCCACACTGAAGAACCTTATCTCTATTTCACTCTATCAGAAGAGTTATTGAGGACAGAACTAGATATAATGTAGGTAAGTACAAATAAGCATTTGATTTAATTTTAAAACCTCTGAATATTATGTGTTTTGATGAAAATTAAGTAGAAAACATTAAAAAAATGCTATGTTTTAGCTGCTTTTTTTTTGGAAATAAGAGATTAATTGCATTGCTGAAAAAATACCAAGCTTGGATCAGTAGAAAAGTACTAAAAATTTACTCTTGTAATTTAATAAAAAACATTCTAAATCTCTATTCAAATCGCTGCCTGCAACATCAACACCGAAACCCGTCAGAATCTGCCAGGTACTGCATGGCGTTCCCGTTACCTTGTGGGACAATGAGAACAGTGAGTATGAACAACACAGAGGAGAAAGCTACACAGAGAGCTGGCATATTCCTTTGACACTTCCCTTTACCAGCACCTGGTTATTAGTACACCTAATACCATAAATTCTTCAAAATGCAGTTTAATTTTAGTACAATAAACACTTCCACTGCACGTATGAGTTTTTGAAGGACTGGAGTCCTGGTACAAGGCAGAAGCAGTTATATATATATATATATCTCTGTATGACTAGACACGCTGTCTAAATGCAGAAAGAATATTTAAAGGCTGGGTGGAAGAAATCACTAATTGTAAGCTGTTATTGTATTTTTAGAATTGGTATGTGGTAGTAAAGTTATTTTCAAACCTGCAACTCAAGCAACACCAACTTTTTATAAACTCATAAAATTTATAAACCTAGCACATTATCAGTTTAACATAGAAAATAAGTATTTCCATATTGGAAGGTTATTTAACAACAGCAACTTCCTAATGAACAGTGGAGTAATCACATATATGTGAAAAGAAGTTTTCTTTATGGCAAAAATTTCCAACTGTTTAACTAATCCTGTGTGTCAAGGACTGTACATCAGCGTGTATCTGGTGAAATAACATAAGAAAAACCCCACACCATTTTAGATAGTTGCCTTACCAGGACATCAACTGCAACGCAACAAGGATTACATAAAGAAAAAAAATGAGGAATTTTTCCATTTTACAATTTTTATAAGAATAAGTATTTTCAGCCAAAAATATAAAGTAAAATACACGAATATAATATATGTGCTCACATGTTGTGTTTTACCATTTCAAGTAAAGCTTCCAACTCTTCAGTATCCTTTAAAAAATAGGGTGCCCTGTCTCAGAGAGGCAAACTTGCAACATTGTTTTTAAAATCAGTGGTTACTTCCATACCATCAACCATCACATATACTTTCAAACATCTTCAGCCTCTACAATTTAAGCTGAAGTAATGGAAACATTATCAGGAAGCCCAGGCATCCAGGACCTTTAGAGCCACTTTTCTAAAAAAGCAAGTGCAATATAAGAAAATCTGAAAAATATAAACTGGACTGAGAAAACAATACTGATACAGACTGTCATTTGTAAGATGTTGCCTTTTTTCAAATGCCTCAACAACAAAAGACAGTGAATTGGCAATTGCTATTGCTTCAATTGCTGTATTATATGAAGTAAATTTCATGGTTTCAATCTATTTTTTAAACACATTTAGGTAAGGGGAAAACAATCAACACAGCAAAACACATAATCTTTGTCAAGTTCCAAAACACTAGGACTTTTTTTAAGAACAGATCTTGAAAATATTCTATTGTCTAAGTAATATGACTTCAACCGCAGACTCTTAACCTATCAGTGCTAAATTATCTGATGACTTTTCCCAGTGATAGTTCTCAGGAACAGGAATGCTTACTTTATGTCAATGGAATATGAAATGTCTTCCAGATCTGACTCATCCACCAGAAGCACTACATATTATTATCTCGTCACTTAAAATTAACTGAAAAAACACAACAGAGAACCTTTATAAATATATGCTGAATCCCCCTTAATAAACAAAGTTTATAGGAAAATTCAGCACACTTCCAATTTCAAACTTACCTTACTTCGCTGTTTTCAGGTGTGTGATGTCCAGATTCACCGTGGATTGCCAGCTCCCAATTCATGTGATGCCTCAGCATGCACTGTGCTGGTGATAGCACACCCACCATAGGAGCCCGTAGGTGTAACATGAGGGCAAGATAAGTCCTGTGGCTTTACAATTTTTCATATTTTTCTAATGTCTGATATAAGTTACGATATAGGAGTATTAATATTCAAATGTTTAGCAAATTATGTAACAGTGTATTGTAATATACTAAAAAGGAGGTGGTGGTGGAACAGTACCTTACCCCTAAAGGCCAGCTCCAGTGTTGTTCTTTGGTGGGTCACCAACATAGTGCATGCAGGGCCAACACACGGATGGGGAGCTGGCAATCCGCTGTGGGTCTGAATATCGCAAACCTGAAAAACAAAAAAGGGTATGCTTTAAGCTTCACGTGTGCTCACTCCTCCATGGCAAAATGGGATGTACTGCTCATAATTTTCCCATCTCGGGATCAGAGGGATTGGGTTCACAATCACACCATATGCATTAATTTGGTATTAATTTCCTTTCTAACAAGTTCCTTTTAAACAGGTATCCTGGAGATTTAAAACACGGGATTGTGCGCATCCCATGGCATTCATTGTGAACGTATCAAAAATAGATTTTAAAGTCTTATGTTTACAAGGCTGATTCAAAAAAGCTGAATTCATCTGCACCAAGACAGCAGTGGCGATAATCCTCTAGTGAAAATTTCCAATTACAAAATAATACACAGCTAGTTTACAGTACTATTTAAACAATCACATTACTTGCCAAATAGTATTTACACAAAAATATAATCACCAATAGTGTATAAAATATCTACATGGGAACGTCATATTTAAATAGTGAAAAAATCACCTTTCAGTATATTTAACCTGTAACTCCCAATAAAAGAGTAAGATAAGATAAAATTCCACACTCAGCTCGGCTTCACACCCTAAAATATAGTATTTTAGAAGCTCCCAAAATGTGCTCCACAGAACAGCTGGTAGTACTCCCCAAGGGCATTATCTGTCACCTTATGCAAAGTCCCCTTTTTAGATGCTAAATTTCATTAAAAGACAGCTAAGTATTTTAAGAGTCTTTAAAACTATCACTTTGATGTGATTTACATTATAAAAACGTTCAACAGTCCTATACGTACACCCCAAAAGAAATATAAAAATTAACTTTCTACAATATTTACTGAACATCTGACAAATTAGAAATGTAAGTAAATATAAAGGGTTTTAAACTGCTTGATAAACTGGGGCATTTATCTATTCTACACAACAGATTATCTCCATAAACATAACAAATTCTAGGCTAATTTTAAAACAGTTAAAAAAGAAAAAACACAAACAAAAAATGATCAACTGTGTAAGACTGATTCATTTTTGCTGAGAAGAGAAATTGACAGCAGATACTTTGTTGGGTCACGCTGGCATAACCAGCATAATATAGCCTCAAAAGTTAGCAGAGGCAAGAGACTGCCTTAATTTACCTAAAATGATTACTTAAATCAAAATTCTAGATAAATAACGTAGCCTTCCAACTGTGATTATTGAGGCAAATCATGGTTATACATAAATGTAAATCTAATTTGCTGAAAACTAGGCCTCAAACTGGCTTTGAAACATTGCAAAAGCCATGGGCAGGCATGAGAGCACCTGACAGAACAATAAACGTATCACACTTATCTTTCTTAGAAGGAATTCCAAAGATGACTTTACTTACAATTACAAAGGTGCAGTTGGAAATACCGCAGTTACAGAATACAACTCATCGTAAGTACTCTGTCAGAAAGGAGGAATTTTTTCAATGAAATAACTGACTGTAAAAATGGTGTTCCTTCATTTACAAACACACAGGAATTTTTCTGTTGTAGGTTTAATTTGCTTTTAGACTGAGGGTTTTTTTGGAAAAAAAAACAAAAAACCCTTTTTGACTTCTATTAGTGACATATGGCATTACAGTAATGATAGAAAGATTAAAAAACCATCATTGCTGTCCATCCTATACTGGACAAAAAATAAATTCCAAAAATATATTTTGTGTAAGGGACATAAATGCTATGAAATATTGAAATCATTATAATCAATTATCAGCCATGTCCTCTGCCTTTAAATTTTTAATAAATGCAGCTTGCTGTCAACAGATTGACACTTTGACACACTTGGCATTGCCATTTTTTTAACATATTGCTTCTGACTAAATAACGTCTGTTTTGACCTACTCACATTTCAGTAACTAATTTGGAAAAGTCAAAAATCTAAAATGAACTATCATACATTTTATAACATTTGATTAACAATAAAAAGTGGTATCTTGGATATAATTTAACCACTGAAGAAACATAATAGACCTAATGTCCCTTCAGTAGCTGTCACTCAAGGGACAGCTCAGGACCAGGCAGTTTGCTCAGAGCTGAATGCGGTGGGGATGCCCACTGAGGTGGGCAGCCACAGTCCAGTGTTAAAGAGCTGATCAACTAATGCACACAACCCCTAGTGTCAAGTTTAGTCCAGAACAGCATAACATATAATAAAATCCCTATTATAATTTTTAATAAAGCTAACCAAATATTTTGTGGACATGTAAGAGAAAATGTTTTAAGTCAAGTATCTTAAAAACCTATTGCTTTGTTGGATTCTACTGATTAAACCCAACACGTTATTTTTACGTGAATCTACATAACACAGTAATATACATGTGTATTTTTAAAAAAAGTATTATATCAAAATATGTGGAATGTTTAACTTTCCAATAAGGAGTTCTTAATTTCAGGAATATCTAGTTTCAGAAACACATACACAATCATTCACTCAACAGCATGAATGTCATTCTCTTTCCTGCTGTATCAGCGCTAATGGATTTTTCATCAAGAAATCCCAAATCCAAACACCAAGAATGAACTGGGCAAGAGACTATTATTTGAGAGTTCCAGTACAGAATGCAGTAAGAGTCCAGCTATAGTAACTTCTCCCCACCAGACCACCTCTACTTCAGACAATCTCCTCTTTATATCTACCTTTGTTTTTAACTTACAAGATATCATTAAGTAGTCTTCAGATGTACTCTTCCCATCATCGTCGTCTTCTGTTTTTATGGTCACTGTGGAGCCAGGAACACTACCAGCTGCTTGAATGACCGCTTCAGAATCTGAGTTCGTTACAAGAACTTCTTCTGAAACCATTGTAGGCGAGTTGGCTCCTGACACAGTGTCTTGGACCACATGCTCCAAATGTCCATCAGGACCCGTAACAAGGTCAGCCACAAAAACCTGATCAGGAACTCTAACGGTTTCTGTTATTAGATCTGAAGTCAAAACATGATCACTGGTATCTAAAGCTTCTTCAATAGCAACATCAGCTTCCAAAACAGAATCGGGAACTATTACACCTTCTGTTACAACATCAGTTTCAGTGATGATGTCAGGTCCTTGGACAACTTCAGCTGCTA
This sequence comes from Tringa tobata, assembly GCA_033628505.1. NCBI lineage: Eukaryota > Metazoa > Chordata > Aves > Charadriiformes > Scolopacidae > Tringa > Tringa tobata. The sequence goes on along the minus strand of JAHREE010000559.1, from coordinate 9,561,861 downwards.
AGCCATGATCAAGAGTTATTCCATCATCGGTAACAACATCAGAAACTAGGACAGCTTCGGGGACTGATACAACAATATGGTCTCCATCGATATGAGCAGTGCCAGCCATTCCAGCCACTATGAAACAATTATGAACGAGGAGAAAAATGTTAAAATTATTGCATTAGCAATTAGTTTACCTAAGGAATATAATAATTGTATAGATAAGTTAAACGCAGGCACACAAATCTTTTACTTTTCAGCAATCCAGACTTTGCATTTCACCCAATAGGGACTATCCAAAGCAGCCTGTGTTCTTTAAATTAAGAAAAACAAAACATGCTACTTCTTTAAAACATAACGTGGAGTTTGTCCCAGATTTATGTTTTAGAATGCTGATATATTAAAAAAATACAGGCTAGTTTGCAATTTCATCTTTTTTTTAAATTCCAGTTAGGAAACACCTGATTACAATAGCAATTTGAACCGACACAGAATTCTTGCATAATATTTGACGTGTGGTAACAATACATTAATTGCTGTTACAGTAAAAGGGCTCTCATCCCTTAGACCGCATGGACCTTGATAAAAATAAGTAAGTTGTACACAATACTTATAGTACAATTTCCAACCGCTTGCCACATTGCAAGGAATGGCTAGAAGCAGAAACCTGTTTTTCATTAACAGGCTTGGCTGGCCAGTCCTATTTGCAGGCTACTTTTCTATATATAAAAAACACTGAATTATTTTAACACACACATAAGTACCAATTTAAATCTTAATGAATAAAACAATGAAAAAATGGTTCTTATAATGAAAAAGCTTGGCATTGTACTGCAAATTCAATTATTTTGGTACACTCCGAGGGATATTAATTCATGTTAGAACAAAGATATGGTCCTTCCCAATACTTGACAAGATCATCTCCTGTCATAATTCAGAAATGGAGACCCATAAAGAAAAGAGTGGAATAGAATCATATAATAGAAACATATAATTATTTAGGTTGGAAAAGACCCTTGGGATCATCCAGTCCAACCATCTACCCTACTTTACAAAGTTCCTCCCTACACCATATTCCCCAACACCACATCTAAACGACTCTTAAACACATCCAGGGATGGTGACTCAACCACCTCCCTGGGCAGCCTATTCCAATGCCTGACTACTCTTTCTGTGAAAAACTCTTTCCTAATGTTCAGTTTAAGCCTACCCTGTTGTAGCTTGAAGCCATTCCCTCTTGTTCTATCACTAATTACCTGGGAGAAGAGACCAGCACCAACCTCTCTAGAATGTCCTTTCAAGTAGTTGTAGAGAGTGATGAGGTCTCCCCTCAGTCTCCTCTTCCTCAAACTAAACAGTCCCAGCTCCTTCAACCGCTCTTTGTACGATTTGTTTTCCAGCCCCTTCACCAGTTTCGTTGTCCTCCTCTGCACTCGCTCCAGCACCTCGATATCTCTCTTGTATTGAGGTGCCCAAAACTGGACACAATACTCCAGGTGTGGCCTCACCAGTGCTGAGTGCAGGGGGACAACCACCTCCCTACTTCTGCTGGCCATACTATTTCTAATACAAGCCAGGATGCCATTGGCCTTCCTGGCCACCTGGGCACACTGCCGGCTCATATTCAGCCGCTTGTCAACTAGAACCCCCGAGTCCTTTTCCACCAGGCAGCTTTCCAGCCACACTTCCCCAAGCCTGTAGCAGTGCCTGGGGTTGCTGTGGCCCAAGTGCAGACCTGGCACTTGGTCTTGTTGAAGTTCATACCATTAACGTTGGACCATCGATCCAACCTAAGTCTCCCTGTAAAGCCTCCCTGTCCTCGTGCCAATCAACACTCCCGCTTAACTTGGTGTCTTCTGTAAACTTACTGATGATACACTCTATGTCCATATCAAGATCATCAATGAAGATGTTAAACAGAAATGGTCCCAACACTGAGCCCTGGGGCACACCACTTGTGACCGGCCGCTAGCTGGATTTAACTCCATTGAGCACCGCTCTTTGGGACCGTCCAGACAGCCAGTGCTTGATCCAGCGGATCGTATGCTCATCCAGGCCGTGTGCAGCTAGTTTTTCCATTAGAATTCTATGGGGAACAGTGTCGAATGCTTTCTGAAAGTCCAGGTAGATAATATCCACAGCCCTTCCCTCATCCAATAATTGGGTCATCTCATCATAGAAGGAGATCACATTCGTCTGGCAGGACCTGCCTTTCATAAACCCGTGCTGACTAGGCCTGATCCCCTGGTTGTCCATTATATGGCTTGTGATGGCACTCAAGATGACCTGCTCCGTGACCTTCCCTGGTATCAAGGTCAGGCTGACAGGGAGATTTCTTGCTGTCCTTTCGCTAAACCTTCAAAATTGCTGAGGTTATTTAGCACTGCCACCAAAATAAAGAGCATTCATTTAAAAAAGAAAAATCAATTTAGAACAAGATTTCTTACATCAGTACTGTCCCAGGACTGATGCTCTCAACAGAAGACTTCTAAGCACACGTGAACATGCACATTTAGTTAAATCTGTAAATTCTTGTCTATGTAATAATTTATCCGTTGTCACACTTAGAAAGACATTATTTCCTGCCACAGTTACTAAATGCCCTAAAGGAGAACTGGAGACAGCAATCAAGGAAAGCCCACAAAAGCTCTAGTGTTGTTTACATCCTGTACAGGACATTATTTACATCTCCTGTATGCTGAAGATGTAACAACTACTCAATGTGGTTTGAAGCAGAAGCACATGCACTACAAAACTGTTAAACCCCAGATAACATTTCCTGTGTCATCTAGAGCACTTTGGGCCACAGATTTAACTCCTGTTTTTTTCAGAACTACTTCAATATTTTGGTGTGACTATTTCAAGATCAGCAACCAACATATATAAAGACATATTATATACCATCACAAATTTTGAATCTTCTCAAAAAGGTCACACAAATAGCATTATTATATTAGTCAACTCTATGTCTTGTTATCATTTATAGGCATACAGCAAAAACCTGAAAACCAGTCTTGATTTTATTCATTATTTTTAATAATAAAAATGTTTACCAAAATCCTGCATAATCATAGTGTGAGGCATTTTGGATTCTTGTGTTTGCAATCCAAGACTTCCACCACCTGGATCCATATTCAGCTAAGGTCATTCACAAATATCTGCAATAAAAGAAAAACCAGAATTTATATTTAATAGTGTTATTGTGTTGACTAGCTTATTTACCCAAAACTTCAAGAAAAAGCATGTAGTACTTCATACAAAACACTTTCTTCTTTTTCTTTCTTTTAAAGTATTTTTCTGACCTAAATTTGTGAAAATATTTCCATCCATAAGTAGACCTACAGTAGTTAAAAGAAATACACATGTGAGCGAAATCAAGCATGTCAGTAGTTCTAGGTCAGGACTTAAAAGTTTTTTTTAATGTTAATCTTTGGTTACTGCCTCGCCTAGAACAGTTCTGTTTATAATGTAGAATTTAACTGGAAAGTACTTTCCAGTTATCTTTAGCATTCAGAATACAACATTACTTTATTTCTAAGAGCAGTAAACACAAGAAATGCCTAAACCTTCAATCTCCCCAATGCAAACTGAACAATAAAACGTTTGTGCAGTTCCACTAGACTATATCCACAGGGCAACAGCTCATTGACTGCAGCAAAGATCTCACCTGCAATACAAGCAGTAGCATCAGGCTCTAGTAACAAAACAATATAAGACATGAGTAAGCAACTGAACCTACTTAGAGGTAACTTATTATCTAGAAGCAGAAACTCTGTCAAGAAGCAAGGTAAATTTCCCTTAAACAAACTGTAGCTACCTCCCTGTAGAAACAAGAAATACAAGTTGGACATGAACAGCACACACGTGCTACTAACAACATGCTCTACCATAGTAACGTATATTAGCAACTACACACAAAGAAGTCACCTTTCCTCTGTCCCTGTCTGTGTATTCTCTTTCACTAATTATCAAGACTGGCGATTACGGATACGTGGAGCTGCATCAAAGAAAGTTGAGAATTGTACTGGCAACATCAGTTTTTCAGATTCTTCCACAATTTTTTGTTTATCAGATATCTCGAAACAAATTTTAATGTATAAATTTAATGGGACATTATGTTTAATTACAAGTAAGTTTTGAAAAAGCTGTGTAGTGCACTAAATTTGCAAGAACAGAACTGCTGAAGCTGGTTTTCTCTTCCAGTGGCTGTGTATGAACCCCTCTATATCATTAAAAAAGTCTGACAAAAGGCCTGGTAGAAAATGTAATCAGCCTTCAGTTTTATTTGCATGCACAGTGCAGAGCTACCCCTGATAACGGGGAACAGCTAAGCATAAGAAAGGCCAACTTATTTCATCGTCTCCATTGCCATGATGCTTACTGAAGAAACGACAGTGCTCAACAGACTCCTGTGCTGACACCACTCACCATTCCAGTGCTAGGACTGTATTATCCACACTGGTTGACATTTTATTTCAAAAATGCCAGGTTATTCCAACACCGTCTCTCCTGCGCTGCCTCATTTCTGCTGCCAGGAAAAGCTGGTCCCATGCAGCTCTCTGCAACATCCCTCTAACAGAAAATGGATCCTTTAGAGCTTCTGAAAGAACAGACCCACCAACTCTTTGTAAACGCCCCACTGCTATTCTTCACTGTTACATCTTTAGCTTGATTTTCTTTCCTTTATTTCTGACAACTGCTTTGTAGCTTCGGCTCTTCTAATTTTCCTTAATGCCTAGGGGCTTTTGTTTTCCTGATTTCTTTTTTGTCAAACTTGTCTATTTTCCTCAATCTTTTAAAATTACAGCGATTCCTCAAACCTTGCCACACGGTCATGCCAGTTTCACTCTGAGTTTTACTTCTGAGATTCTCACATTCATTAAAATGCAATTCCAATTACATCCAAGAATTTTCACACATGGAGAGTAAATGTTGAGCTTCTCACTAAACTTAATTTTACCAAGACCTCCATTTCTGGTATCGTATCTGTCTTGAGGATGCTCAGCCTCTTTCACAGGGTACAGCTATACAAACTTGCTTTCAGAGAAAGAGAAAGCCTATGACACTTCCTTGACAGAGTGTTTCCACAAAATACAAGAAAAAAGGATAAATTAGCATTCCTCCATATTATTTGCATTGTAAGTATTAAAGTGTGGGGATTCTGAGTTGTTTTGCAATTTGCTGCAACCCAAAGGGCTTTAACACAAGTTCTCAGTGCAGATGAAGTGACTCCATAGAAGCAACTCCAGAAGCATACAGAGAGCAAGGCTTTCATAGGGGAAAAATCTCTAGCTTAAAAAATCTATGTTGCACAGGACTAAAACATTGCATTTTCCTGCCCTCTCGCATCCAGGAATCGGAAATAAGTGACAGTATCACAGAGAAAATGAAGAGTTTTAGGAGTTGCGGGAAGTGAACACAGAATAAGAGCTCAAGTGAGAGCTACCTGGAACTGGTGGTAGTGCAGAGACGAATAGGGAAGTACAAATGCTTTTACCAGTAAGTCTCAAAAATATGGTACTTTTACTGTTGTAGACCAAGTAGCACTTCTAGAGCTCACAAAAAGTTGATCCTTATTCTACCCTACAAATTTAAGTCTGCACATCTAAATCCAAATCACAACAGAAACTTCAAGTGCTATGTGGCACAGTAGTATATTTGACAACCCTACTGCAATGAAATACACGACAACAGAGCTAAGAGCTAACATAGTCAAGTAAGGCAAATAATAAAATAAGCCAAAATAAGCAATATATAAGAATATATGGCTCAAGTGCCTGAAATCTCTGTGATACCTCTAAGCCAGAATCAAGAACCAAAGAACTTCTATCACCTAGTGTGACTATCATCCTTTCAAGACTTTCTCCCTGTATTATCTGCTCAAACCTGCTTCTCTCAAATTGTCTTTAAAATCTACACTTGGGGACAACAATGTAACACTTCTTGCAGAGCTACAAGGATTCCCCAATGTAATTCCTGGATGGTGCCATAACAGAGGAAGTTAGTTCCACAACTACTAGTATAAAAATACAAGTCAAACGTTATCAATGAGGAAAGTAGTCAAAGATTTAACTAATCAATTCCAACCATACAATCAAATTCCAATGTAGTTTTAGCTCCAAAATCAAATTCTTTCACCATTGTATGAATTACAAAATAACCTCAGAACTGTAATGCAATGGTCTATCACCCAGTAATTTTTGTCACAGCCATCTGAAACTCTTAAGGTAGCTAATGAATACTTGCCATTACAAAATAAGACATAGCTCTGGACCATAAATGGCTAATTTAATATAGCCATTTCAGAATTAATGGAATACTCTATAATTTCCTGACCATGGCCTTTACACTCAATCCTTATTTTTAACGTAAATGGATACAAAAAATTATCCTAAATTATATAAATCTGAGAGTACAGGAAGAATATGCAGGCTTTTCTTCCTTCTTACTAAGAAATTTAATTTATTTTCAGATTATATAATTAGATGTCCAAATATATGTGTATTACATATTGTGCTACATAGGAAATTCAATACAAAGTCAGACTACAATTTTAATTTAAATTAAAATTTCTGCAAGGAAAGCAAATTATCACTAAAAGGATTATTTTCCCGGAAGCTAACAGGACTATAAAAATTACCAAAGTTATGGGATGGCACCTTCCATGCACATAGTACTATGAATACCTTAATCTTCCACTAAAACCAGAGATGGATGATGACATGCTAGCAATAAACATGCCGAAGCTGTACCTCGGTTGATGCAGCTGGTATCCAGCCATTACTTAAGGATACTCTTCTAACCCCTCAGTGCAGACAAAGGGCATAGTTGCATCAAATATGCAATCACAGATTTTTTTTTTTTTTTTTTGTATCTACTTTTGGGTGTTAAAGGAATACAATGACAGCAGGAAAAACCCTTACTGTTAATTCTGGAATAATTAACAAGAGATAAGGTCCACAACTCTGCTACAACTAGTTATTTTTGCTCACAGATTTCAGTAGTGCAGATGATTTAGTTTCATACACTACATATATATACAAATCTTACTATTAAAAGCAGCAAAAAACGTAGTACAGTGATTAATGGTGGTTCTTCACAGCTTCTTTCTGTAGTACACCATGTAACATACCCACACAATCACAGAAGTGGTCCAATCATATGTTTTAAAAATGGACAGAGAAACAAGGCAGAAAGCCATAATTATGTATACTGTCATAATCCTAAACTTACCCATACCTCTCTTGTCTCTGACTAAGATCTCAAGTTTTCCCTCTTAATTCCCCTTCTCCTCTGTATATTTAGAAGAAAATACTGTGAAAATACTTTATTAGCATCAGCCAATAAAATAATATCACTTCAGAACATGCCATTAATTTATTTATTTTTTAATTATAGCACGCTATTTTGTGCTGGAAGGAGTACATTACCATCAGATCCTAAAATGAACAATTCCATGAAACCTAAACTGAGACTCCCAGAGCAGTGTCTTAAGGCTACATTTTAAAAATATGTCTGTATCTGAATTTGTTTCGCTTTTTTGAAAAAATATAGCTCTCTTTTTAACTAGCTTCAGGAGAAGGCTGATTTTAACCTATTTCAGTTCTTTATACCATAGCTTTTCCTTAGACAGGGCTCAGCTGAGACCAGGAAATTAATTTTAGAGTAAAAAAAGGTTTATATGACCTCTCTTTCTACAGCCAGGAATATTACAGTAAATTACTAATGTAAAAAGTATTTTTTAAAATCAAAGATAACAGCTGACAATTTGGGACTACCTAAGAACACATACTTATAATAGCAACACTAAATTGAAAACCTGGTAAAGGCCCAGGCCCTTATAAGCATTGCTCTTAATACACACATTGATTTATTCTTAGCTTACTCTTCCCATAAAAACACTATCATAAAACAAGCATTAATATTTTAATTCTCTTTGAGAAAGCTTTCAGAAAACACCCTAAATTGAGAGATCTTCAGCAAAGTATTTTAAGAAGGAGGGAAAAAAATGAATGCCTCAGCGCTTCTACACTTCCCAGGGAAAAAAGGGTGTCATTTTTGAACCCAGAGGCACAATGAAGCTGCCACCAACATGCTAGTTTCCAGGCACTGCTGCCATATTTCAAATTTTTATAACATAAAAAAATATTTCTACAAAATGCCAATTACAACTTAATAAATCTACATAAATAAAGAGTATGCATTTAAAACATTTTGTTACATCCTGAACAGTGTAGTCCTGCAAATGCTAGGCATCTCCCCAGTTTACACATAAAATTATTCCTAATACGTGCAAGTGAAACATTTTCACCTAAAGCATATTTGTGTGGTCAACACTTAAGTTCTCCTTTAAAATAGAGAATTTATCCTAAATAATATCTAAGTCTTACTTAGTATAACAAAGTACACTACAATGTCATACTTTGACAGGTGTTTCAGATATTCGTAATCTGCACATGATATTTTGATTAAACCAAAATGACCAAGCTCAGATACAGAGGTAATACAATAATAAACTTATATGTAGTTGAAAAATCGAAACCAGATTTCTAATTATCTTATCTC
>JAHREE010000559.1:9511093-9552979 GCA_033628505.1 Tringa tobata | reverse complement strand
AGGAAATTTGTTCAACACCTAAAACCAGCATATGCTTACAAGTGTAACTACACAAAAAATGAGGGCTACGGCAGCCCGCAAGGTCCGTTCTCTGGTTTAACTAAAGGGGTTGTAATTTAATCTTTCTAAACCCGCTGGACACTAGGAGTGTTGGAGCCCCCACGCACCCCTGGCGTAGGAACTGACTCCTTGCCTCTGCGCTTGGACCGTGCTGAACAGTACCCTAACGGTGGAACTTCAAACACCTCTACGGAAACACACAACTGGTTTCTTTTTCCGGTTGAAATACAGATAACTCATAGAAATGAGTCTTTGTGTTATAAAGTTTTGCCTTTGCAGTTACATTTGAAATGAATTCTGTTCATAGGCAGTGGGATTTAGTTTCCTAAATGTCTAACGGGATGTCCCAAATGGATATGGCAGGTACAATGACCTACAGAAGACTTGCCCTCTGAAACAGCAGTGGGACGTCAGGTGAAATGCCACAGAGCATCAAAAATGGCACCAACCACCTAAGTTTAGGTACTGAAATCATGCAAGTACTCCTCATTTTGCACTACACAACTATAATTTGCAGTTAGATACAGATTTACAGGTTGGTTTTTTTTCTGCTGGAATTCTTAAAAGATTCTTACTCCTGGATTTTCACCTCCTTAGCATAGAACTTGGAGCCCTCTCCTACATTTCACCCTCCTCCCCTCTTTTTTCGTTTAAGAGGTAAACAATAGAATACTGGGGTAAAGCTGTCCATAACATGCCACACACAAAAGTAAATACAGCATGAAGAACATTCTCATCACTTCTTCCAGCTCTAGAAAAAAGATAATACATTCTAATGGAAAAACAATTTCAAACTGATCAACATAATTAAGGAATGAGAGGAAAAAATACCTGAAAAAGGAAATCGCAAAACTGAATACTTGGGGAAATGGTAAGAATCTCACAAGGTGCTAAGATCAGAAAAGCAGAACTACAGAGAGATTAATTATCCCTTTCTTCTACAAAATCCCATCTGTGCTGGATTCTGTCTTCAGGAGTAATATCAAGGGAAATCTCAAAAGCAAAATGAGCACAAAAGAGCAACAAGCAACAACAAGGCTATTGCCAACAGTGTGGCACAACGTTCAACATTGGACCCAACATGCAAATTTGCAGAGCGAGGCAGCAATTACAAGGAAAATCAATCCAAAGCACCAAGAAGCACAGAACAAAAAAACCCAAACCAAAACACCAAGAAACCAAGATCACAGGAATCCAAGTATCAAAAAGTGCTGCAGTGAATCACAAAGGACACACAAAAGCCAAAACACCACTCCGCATACCAATTTAAATTGTTTATACTTGAGGGCACAGTAGCACATCATAACCATGATACGTAGCAGGCGACCAGAAATGCTCCTTACCCTTCCGTCCGGAACACAAAGATTTCAAAGAACTACAGAGCTGCTCTGCTCTCCAGGTAACAGGCAAACAACTAAAGCACAGTGCTTGGCAGATGGCATATTCAAAAAGGTATTCCTTAATATTATTATTGTTGTTAGAAGTGACGCTAGAGTATTTCAAGCAGTTTCCTCAGTTTTCTTTCACATGCAACTGCTTGATGTTAATATTGAGGACCTGACCATGAGCGGTTAAGTATATAGGAGCACGTCTGTCCATGTGGCTGATGTCCTGCAACCCTTGATCTGCCTGAGAGCAAACAGGAGACAGCAAGTGCCTCATGAGGAAAGCTTCAGTCTGTGAAATTTTATTCATTTCCGTTTAATCAGCATGAGTGTGTACCTTCTAGAGAGCTCTTGCCAGCATCATGTATATTCGAGAGGATCACTTTATCTCTTTCTCCTAGTCCTTTTCAAAGGATTGGTGGAATATCAAATTGAACACTCAAATTCTGCAATCACTTTCAGGTTGGTAAACAGAGCTAGAGGTCAACAATTATGAAACTACTGGAGGCCAAGATGTGACAGGGAAAAAAAAAAAAGCAATTCACTGACACATTAAGATCTGACTTTCTGGGGTCAAAATAGCTTAAACTGATAGTCTAGGATCTAAACAGATGTGCTAGCACCATTCTTGTATGTTTCTGAAGGTAACAGAATCATTTTCACTTTTCTTATTTCTGGTCAAAATTGAAATGTAACTGGATGATAGTAGGATGCTTTTACTGAACATGCCTATTCAAAGAACAGTGGGTGAGACAAGTAAAAGCAATTACATTCTTCCATGCTTCATCCTCTGGTGATGCCTGAACAAGGTGCTTCTTCAAGTTGGCGGTGCAGAGATTACTAATGTGAACATTTAGCTTCTTTCTGCTTTAATCAGCAACAAAATTCTTAACACATTCATACAGGCATTGTTCTAGGCTGGCTTCAGTCTCAGAAGACCTTGTAATGCAGGTTTGCAAGCAGGAGACATTCAGTAAATCTTTGGATTCTTTTTAATGAATTTTGGTGCCTGTGATTTCTACTATCCATGAAAAGTTCCTCTGCCAGCATGAGATGATTTAATATTTGGAAGATCAACCCTTCATGTATCTAGACTTAAATGCCCATGGGTATCTTGCAGCAGCGTGAAAAAAACAAACAGTGAAACTTACCCACTTAGGATATTTGTTAGATTGGGGGAGAAGTAATGGGAAAAAAAAAAAAAAGAAAAAAAAGAGTCCTTTGTGGCTGGAGATACGAGAATAGCAGCCAGGATGGCAGCTGAGTTACAGAGCCAAGAAAAACCCCAGCAGGAAGCTGTACCTATCCATGAAATACTTGCAAGGAACAAGGAGCAAAATGAAGAGGTCTGAATAGGTTTCTGGCTTCTCTACCAATGTACCTGCATAGGAAAGCCAATACAGTGAGGGCAGTAACAGAGTTGTGGAGAGCATGGCAAGTGCCAGCCTGCAGGTAAGGCACGGAGAGCATTCCCATTTATATAAAAGAAATGCCAATCTTTTCACCTTTCCTAAAATCCTTAAGATTCTGGTTTTGTCTTGTAGTTTCACATACTACCTAATACTAAGGAAAAGAATCACTTAATCTAACTGTTAAAATAATGTGTTATTTTTGAAAATACATTCAGGACTTCAGTATCTTTAATTTGTTAGTTAGTGGCAAGGTAGTAAATTTTCCATAGGTTCATTTGTTTTCATTATTTACAAAACAAGTGACAAAACCACTGCATTTTTCAAGGCAAACCATTTCAGCTGTTAGGATCAACAAGACAACAAAGGAAGACCAAGTGCAAAAGAAGCAAGGAACAACGGAATGGGCTCAAAAGCTGAGGTTGCTGTATTTGTCAATATTTCAGTATTTAACACGACTTGGGATGGTGGGAAGCCGAGTGCCTTGGTTATGTTTGTACGGCACTGCCAGTGCCAGTGAGACTAAGGGGCTATGCCTGAGCACAGAGCCTTCCCTTCTACCCAATCCTGCAGGTAACTGGTGTAACAAGAACACAAATTTGTGTGTTATTTGTTGCTTGATTTCTTTAAATCTTGTTTTTTTAAGGGGAAAAAAACCAAACAGCAATGTCAGTCAGAGCATTATATGCTCTATATGCTACAATGCCCTGAAGAATCTTCATAATTATAGTTAAGAGAAATCCATGGTCCTACTACCAGCATGAGATTCGGAACCACTGCTCACCACCATGTGGAGGGAGATCGTGACACTGAGTGGAGCAAACACCACAAATAAACAGGTGAGCCAAATGGACACCAAGAAGCAAAAACTATCTGGCAAAAGTTGTCTTTGACAAGCCTTCCTGAGAAATAAAAAAAAAAAAATGCAACCCCTTGCCCCCCTTTCCCTTCAATTTAAACCATACTGGGAAGCATGTCATTTTGACACAGGACACATGGCTAATCACAAAAGAGCCCTGTGTCCCGACCGATGGGCAACAATTTAAGCAATACTTAGAAGCAGCTATCTAAACTGTAAAATCAAGTATTCACAAAAAACTCCCATCAATTACACAGTAAACAAATTAGATGCTAGTATCATGTTTTGTTTTATAATTATCTTCTATAGCTTTTCTTTGTAATAACATTTAGTACTTTCTAATAGTTACGGCTATTCCTTCTATGTTCCAGCCTACAAGGTCTTACTGATCTCTCAGCACTTGGACAGTCCATTGTTCTTGCAGCATTCCAAGACATTTCAGATACAGGAAGCACTGGTGCTTAGTATTGCTGTAAAGAGATTAGAATTAAATCAGTAATATGACATACACCCCCCAGTATGCTTGGTATTAAAATAATCTGTATCTTATCTAACTACATTTGTATATTTCTTTTATTAGTATCCGAATGTATGTGTTGCTTCTGAATGTGTACTCACCGATAGCTTTGGGAGATGATTTTAATGCAAATAACTGAACACATTAAGACTTTGTGCACACAGGTTTTGAAATATTTAAAAACATTTCAACAGAGCCAGCTAGAAAGTAGCAACAGCAGAACATTTTGTTGCTATTGGATTTTTTTTTTTAAAGCAAAGGAAGTTTCTGTGACCTGAAAAGGAGAGCCAAAGAAATCACAGGGCTATCGTAGAAGACAAAACATGGCCACATGTGGCCACTTCCATTTCTTTTGACCTGTAGTGATCCTGTGCAAGTAATCCATAGATCAAAACTCTAGAAAGAAAATCCTGTATTTTCATTCCTTCATCATTTTTCCATTGAGTTAATGGCAAAACAGTCAAAGCATATCACAGCTCCTTTTTATTTAATTATTTTCCCACTTATGCTAAAGGCCCCACCTTTTTAATATTTTTCTGCAGTCGGAACATTTACATAAACTAACTATAATCACAAAATACTAATCTATCAAGATAAGTGCAAGAAAGCTGACTAATGCATTTAGCAATTTTGATGAGGCTCATTTTTTAGGCACAGAAAGGTCTTACAGTACATACATCAGTCTACAAATCATGCAATTGTCAGGGGTGTTGCAGGAGGAAGCCTGTTAGAAAACTTACGTACAGTTACATAAATGATTTCATAAGCTCTGGAATAAATAATTTATTTTCTCTGTACATCATACTATTTGTACATGAAACATATTACAACAACTTCCCATGAAGCTTTAATAAGTTTGAATTATGAAGTGGTGGAGAGAGGGGAATAGGAACCCCGGAGTCTCAAAGGAAAGCTGCTTTGTAAGAGGAAAGTACTAATAGAACTATTAACAGTCATATTTTTCATACATCAGCGAGAATTCAGTTGTATCGTTATTCAGGATAGAGTTTGGAAAATTATTATAACTTCAAAAATTTTAGATTGTCAGTAAATGTAACAAGACAGTTGCTCCATGAGGGTTAGCACTCTTATTACGCAAGTTTTCAGCATGGCTGGAAACTCATTGCTTGATCTTTCACAGTATTCCAATGCCTTCACAAGACATGCTGGCATGAAAAAGCAGTATTGCCCTAACAGACACAGAGCTTTGTAGGCTTTTATTTTTTCATATCAGCCATATAAATTCCCTTCACTGTACAGTGACTTCAAACATAGAATTCCAGTAATCTGCCAGAGGTGCAGGGATATCTCTATTGACTGCAGTGTTCGTTCTTAAGGGGTTGTCTTGGGCAGCCATTCCTCAGTTTGGTGAAAACCCTGTTTCTATTAGCTGTCTTATCTAAGTATGAATGACTCAGAAAATCATTAAAACACTGCACAATTTATACAGGCTAGAATAGAATGAGCAAATATGTAATATTCCTGAAGAAGACACCGTATAATAAAAGGTGGTTTTAGGCTACTTATTAGCTCAAGTTTTTTCTCAGTGACTTAAATACTACCAGTTTGAATTATGATAATTTGTTTTCAGTACCAAGACAGAAGATGATACAATATATATGCATAGGTATGTTATTAATACCTACCCGATACTGTTTCCTCTCTGCATAACCTGCATAAGGCACATCATTGCTTGGAGAGCCAAATTTATCATACTGAGGTCGCTGATTAGGAATATACTCTCTTGTTGGATCTGGGCTCCCTAATGACCGAGGATGCATGGGACTATGCAAAAGAGAAAAAAGAGGTTATAAAAATATGCATAGTAATGTACTGCAAATTACGTAAAGGGTTAGTTTAAACTAGGGTAAAAATAATAAAGCTCACTACTGCATGCATGACATTTTGAGGCAATAACTTTAAGACATCTAAATGTTCTAACATTCTGTCTTTTAAGCTCATTTTACTGTCAAAGCCTCACCCTGCAAATACAAATAAAACTGAATTTAAAGGAGCAACATATTCTTTTTTTTTTCCCATTACACTGAACAGTGCCATAATATCTAATTTTCTACATTCCCATAATTATTTTGAAAATTATTTAAATTCATGATTTTGAAAATGTTTTAAATTCATGATAGGTATACCTTCAACATTTTCAATGTTTGTATTAAAAAAATCAGACCTTCTTGATAGACCTAAATATCAGAGAGGTTCAGTCTGTTTCTGCAGTTGAACCGTGCTACTTATGAGGATAATGCTCTGCTATCATTTAGTTGCCTCATGGTAAATAAGTTCTCTGCAAAAGTTGTGGGCAGGAGCTGCAACAGTTGGCTGGTGTTAACGAGGAGTGTTAAAATGAGGAACTACAACTAAGGAAACTGCATTCCTAAAATGTAATGAAAATGAATGCATTTGCAGTTATTAGAGGAAAACCATACAAGCCTTTGGGTAAATCAGTACTTTAGGATTTAGTTTCAGAAACAAAAGAAATACACACTCTTTCTTTTTGATGATACATTAGCAAAACAGACCAAGTCTTACACAGCAAACTCATAATGTAGTCCTGTGTGCTCATTCACATTTAGTAATGACGTATAAAATAGTCCTAGGATTCTTGCAGTAATGCTGTTAGAATTATGCAAGGTAGAGGAGGAAAAAAAAATATTAGAAAAACCCCTACTTTCTATCAAAGAATCAAGCCATGAAATATATATGAATAATCCAGTCTAAAGCTTAGCCATTTACTGGATCTTTGCCACTGGCAAAACTACAAAGTCATTCTTAGTCTCCAAACCAGAGTATGAAATGAAAATGAGAAAAAAGAGAGGAAAAACAGCAGCATACCTGTAATTCCCTAACTGCCTTGGGCTTGAGACATCATCAAAATCTTGTCTTCTCAGCACAACTTTTGGAATTTGTCCACTCCAGACATCCTACATGTGGAATATCAGGTGGTTACACAGAGCACTATGACAACAAATTACAAAAATAGCTCACCAGGTACAGTATGTCAGCAGTTGTCTTGGGTATAAAAAAAAATGGTATAAGCTGATTTACCAGTTACAAAATACTAGTATTTGTTGTCAAATACATAAATTCCATTTATCTAAAAGACTCAGTAGAAGAGAAACCTTCACATATTTGGATAAAGCAGAAAACATAACTCTATATATGATATAACAGAGAAACACCCACCCAAGTAAGTCTCTGCACAATTAAGTAAACCAAATGTTAAGGGTCTTATCAAGGTCTGGAAGTTTTGTTGAATCTTTTATGATTAAACATTTCAGAAAGGTGCCACTCCCTAAATAACAGTGGGTTTACCTCCAACATGTGCAAAAAACCAGTGATAGACAATTAAGATCAATTGAATATTGCCGTTTAAAGTGACTGCTGTCTTGCCAAACATACTGCTAGAGAAAGAAGGAAATCATGAAGAAACAAAATATTTTATGTTGTTCATAAAACTAATAAATGATGTTCATTTGCTTAAGGTATCTTTATTTAAAAGTATAGCAACTTGAAGTCATTTTCAAAACAAGGTACCCTCAGGAGAGAAGCAGCGTTCCTGGCAGTTCATCAGCAAATCTCATGCTGTCAGGTGCAGATTTCGGTTTCCTTTTTGCCTCTCTCCGACAGCTTTAGGGAGGGCCCCACAGACTGCAGAGCGATAGGAGCACTCGCCTGCATTATCGGCATGAAAGCAAAAGCTCAGACATTTAACAATGGGCTTCTTACAAGCTTATGTCTTCATGACCACCACATCTAGCAAGGAGATGAGGCAGGCAGAAGCGCCCCAGCGACTACCTCTGGGCTCGCACGTGCAGCTGGGAGCATGAGAAAGTAGAAGTACTGCAGCCCTTACCCAGAGCAGTTCCTTTTACAGTAGGTTTTCTTCCCTAACTAAGCGTGCAGGATTTGGTCTAATTCACACCTTGAAAATGACAGCATCAGTTGAATGACATTCAGAATTAGTTAAAAATTAAACAGCACCATCTCCTGGTGAAGATAGGCTCATGCCTCTTTTTTTTTTTCACCAGTGCATTTCCACGATATCAATACCTTAAAAATATATTTGACAGGAAGTAATGTATCAGACTACATTATTTTCTTTCTCTTCTCCAACAGCCTACATCTCTTCTCACAAATCCTACGACGTCGTCTTCTTAGACACTACACATTCCTTAGATACACAAAATAATCACTTTAAGTACCAAAGGAGGAAATGAATCCACACAGACAACCCTTCTGCGTTTCTTTATATTTTCCATTATTTTCATTTCCCATTCTGGTTTTGAAATGAATTTATCCATCTTTTCTTGTGACACTCACTAGTTCACGCGATGATCTCTACTTTAAAGGACATGTTGCCCAGTGTTAAAAACGGGCACGGCAGAGGGTTAGCCCAGCTGAAAAGGCAGTGCCTGGCCCTTTGGGGACCAAAGTTCAAATCCCAGCTCTGTCCCAGATTACCTTTGTAATCCCATAAACGACACTATTTATCTCACAGGAATGTTGCAACGGTCCCAGTGTTAGAAAGGTGGTGCAGGTAATTTAATTTCAGATTTGATTTAGAGAGTTTCTCCTTTCTATAAAAAAATAATAAACTAGGAAATGGTTAAATATTCTAGCCCCAAACCTAACTCAGTTTTAGGCAGTTAATTTAAAAAAAATATGGCCAGAACCCTGCCAACAATGTACTACAAGCAGTTACGGACTATCATTCCTAGAATACGCAGCTGAGAGATGGCAAAGATAAACAATACATTTGGTACAGCCATATCCTTCTGATCATCTACATTGATCCATCCCTTGCCTCCTTGGAAAGCATCACTCACAACATGAAAGAAGGGTCACATTATTGCAATTTAACCCATTCCATTAATTTTCATTCCTCTTCCAATTGAATAAAATGTATTCGAACCAAACATCTCTAATTTTCATTAAGTTTTAATCCTAAAACTCTGGGCCTGCAGAACGTTGCGGTGTTTATTCAACAATGGTCAGATTCTCAGCTAGTACCACCTAGTTTGTCTTAACTGAGTTGTGCAATTACGCTGCTCTGCACCAGCTGAGGACCACATACATCTTCAGAACAAAAATAAGCCATCAAATCTTTACTAGGCCTCTCTACCTGTACCCTGCCACATCTTGTACTTGCAAAATTTACTTTTGCACGTATAGAAATAGAATATAGGAAGAGACCGACTGAGTCAGGCCACCTAACACATTGAGAACAGCCAGTAATGGAAGCATAAGGGAAATATATGCCAACAGTGTAAATAACTTAAGTACCATCAATACATCAATGTCATGAATTGTCTAAGCTGGGGTAGAGTCTGTGGCTGCATTCGCAGCAACAAACAGAGTGGACTGATATAAGTGGGACCCCACATTGACACTTCATGCACAATAGAAGGGTTTGCTTCTTGGCCTGGGCACCGACTATTCATCAGACACTAAAGCACTTATTCTGGTTACTTTAATCTGAAGGGGAATCAATTTGTGCACTCCCAGGTTGCTCTGAGACGTGAACTGCAGCACCACAAGTGGAACAACCAGGATGTTACCTACCCGAAAGCACACACCCTATCTGAACACCTCCGCCTCCCTGAATATGTCTGATTTTTTTAAATCTAATTTACATTATGATTACATACTGCTGGATTATGCATTTTATCAAAAAGCACTTTTTTTGGTTTAGATACTCTGTCTGATTTTATTTGACATTGCCAAGTTCTTACACTAAAAGCAGGGAACAGTAATTTCTCACACAATCTCTCCTCATACAGAAATCAGTATCGATGATCCTGAAATTCTAGATGTACTATATTGCTTGCTGGGATGGGGGCTCAGAATTACATTCAGTAGTCAAATACAGGCATAATTAAGATTTGCACACTGGTGTTACGATGTTCCTCATATTGTTTTCAGTTTCTTCCTAAAACCCCTAGCAAAAAAACTTTTGCAGAAAACATTACTCTAGATGTCCCTTCGGAGTTCTGATTTTTTATTTAGAGATGATTACCACCTACACAAAGTTAAAACTGCTTTTCTATGTGCATATATTCCTTGCATTTATAAACAATAAATTTAATTTGTCATTTTCTCATCCAGTCAAACATTATTATATGCTCCTTCTGTACTTCTTCATAGTAAAGCCTGGTTTTGACTACTCTGAGCACTATGGTATCGTCAGCAACATGTCACCTCGCTAGCACTGCCTTTTACCTGTTCTTACATGAACACTACTCAAATCCTCACGGAACCTTGCTGATAATCCTCATAAAAGCAAGAAAACCTTAAAGACAAATAGCCTGTGGTGAAATATAATTAGTAAACAGTCAAATTAAACCGCAGACATGGCTCTTCAGCAGTTTAAACTGGTTGAAGTCTGGACAGTATACCAACCAACTCTTCCCTCTGGATTTGTAGCACATAGCTTGAGCTCATACTCAACTTATCTCTCTCCTTAATACTAGTCTTCTAACTGGCTTAAAAAGAAATACTTATATGAACATTCTCTTAAAACAATCCCTACTTCTTTGTTTTCTCCTATGCAAGTTAGATTAACTTCATCCTTGATGAAGAGTTTCACCTTCTTGTGCTCATTTAGATGATCTTGGAAATGAAATACCAGTCAAATAATAAAATCCATCAAGCTCAGTTTACCTTGAATTGTACCAGATGACCTTTTTTTGCTATTCTGTTGAATCACAAAATCATGTCTGACTTCCACTAGCATTAGGAACACATGATTTGCCCCACACACCGTCTCTTACCCTTGGCGACTGCTGATAACCATGCCCCATGTTATCAGCCATTTCAGCAGTAAATGCAGGGTTATGTTGTGCGGTCTGGAGGCCTGAAGGATTGGTCTGGTTCCTGGTTGAGGGGAAAAATGTGAATTTAGAGCATTAGCAATAGTTCTGAGGGTCTGGAATCTTTTTGTACTACAGATTTATTAAACAGCCACATCACAGGTTTAGATGTACTGTGGCAATGTCTATGCCAGAACTATGTACTATTACAATTTTTCCATGACAGAAGAAGTACCGGTGATACACACTAATGGGGCTCAATGAAAGAAGAAAAAAACCCACATACTCTCTATGTACTTGGGACATTTATCAGAAGGAAAAAACAAGAAGCAGCTCAAATTGCCAATGCTCAGGCAGAAGACTGTGAGAAATTGTGTTTATTCACCAAAACTCTTGTCAATGCTTATTGGTCTTAATTTTTTTAATTTTTTTTTTTTATTTTTTAAAAACTGCGGAAAGCAAGTCAACCCTTAATAGCAAATAAACCAGCAGGACAGATTTGGTAGTCTTGAGTTAAAGTAGTAAATGTACTTACTAACTTGTCTGGTTAGCCCCACAGAAGAGAAGTGACAACTTGGAGTAAAAGATCTGTGCACAGCAGTAAAATGCTGAATAACTGTTAAGTGCTCTGGTAAGATGCTTTGATTTAGTTTTAAATTGTGTAAACAACATTTTGACATAGGATGCTTTATGGCATGCTTGTTGATTTAAATATCCCGAGGTTAAAAATTAATCAGAATACCAGACTTCTTTTGCTTTACTTCCATTTTGATTATAAAAACCCCTTTTAACTTCATCCAGAGTAACTTACACAGTTTTTCCACTTTTACAGGAGTAGATACCGTAAAATATTGCAACAAGTATGATAACCAGTGCTACTGGAGGAATAACAGTTATTAAAATAAAATCTAAAGTGTTCCAAAGGTGGTTACATTTGGGACCCATGTACCAATAATCCTTCCAATCCACTCTGTAGTAATCACATCTGCAAACAAAAATATTAATTTTTACCAACATTATTTAAAAGCAAAAGGAAAAAAAAAGGAAAATATTTTGCTATGTAATTATTTATCATTGAATACTGCAGGGATCAAGATAGTCAATATTTTTCCTGCTTATCTAAAGATGCTACTTATCTTAGCAATACACATCTTATTCTAGATTTGATGCAAATGCACTCTGCTAGGCTTTGCGTCAACCAGTCTAAGGGTCAAGCTATATGTAAAAAACAAATATGCTAGATACAGTAACAAGATTTTCTACTCAGATGACTAGATTTTTTTTAAAAAAAAGGAAAAAAACACAAATGTGTACTGTAGAACAGAATATTAAGATATATCTCTTTTTTTTAAAGCATTAAAGAAATTTTGATCAACCTGGGAAAAAAATTGCCATTACACAGCATAATTCCGTTCCAAAGAAAAATACCTGAGACAAAAGCGAGCACGTAAAAATTGAAGATTATAGTGATTACCTAACTTATGAATTACATTGCCTACAAATATTCTAAAAACAAAAACACTGCGCTCAGACCCCAGATTTGATGCTTTGTAGCAGAGTTATGAGCTTATGCAGATTGTGAATGAAGATCAACATCCACTTTCATGGATTGCATGCATTGCATGTTCTAAATGTATTTAATTTATAATAATATAATAATAAATAATANCTGCGCTCAGACCCCAGATTTGATGCTTTGTAGCAGAGTTATGAGCTTATGCAGATTGTGAATGAAGATCAACATCCACTTTCATGGATTGCATGCATTGCAGGTTCTAAATGTATTTAATTTATAATAATATAATAATAAATAATAATTTATAATAATATATTTGACAAGCTGCATTTAAATAGCATATATTTACACAAACAAACCAACCAACCCACCTCACGCCCTACCTGCAAAAAGGCTTTTCATTTTTACATTGACAAGAAATATTGACAGGACAGAAGTTTTCTGTATCACCCAAGCAACTTCTAAAGTCCTCAACTCCAGTGCAGTTGGCTGTAAGTTAAAACAAAGCAAATATTTATTTAATTCAATTATACAGTAACATACTGTTAGTGGGCTGTATTTCTAATTACATCAGAAATTTGAGCTGCATATGATGTACTTTGCAGACGATACTAAATCTTACTTTCCAGTCAATGGCCCCTTCAAAATTTGAAATTATTTGAAAAATGAAGGCTTGCCTGCTTGTATTACTTTACTCAGAATTTGCACCTATCTTCTAGTTAGCCAGTAAATTGTATGGCTTATATTATTATGACTTCTATCTTATCACTTAGGTGTGGTTGTGTCTGAATTCCACTATGTATCCTCTCTGGTCTGCTAACAAAGGATAAAAATCATTAAACCCATTTGAGACTCCAACTCTCCAATTGTAATTCAAATTCAAACATTTTTGTGTGTTTTGCACTGGGATTATTCCTTATTTTGGTCTACAAAAGGATTTGTTTTGCATTAATGTTGGTTCTTCTCCATTTCTCTTACTGTGTAAACATGGCAAGCTGTAAATTACGTTCCAGAAATGGAGCGCTGCTTACAGTACTTCACAGGCTTACAGCTGTCTAAAAATAACTTCCTCATCAGCAACCTTAATGAGACATCAGAAGTCACCATGTTGGGCACTCAAACCCTACATTCTTTGCTACCTGCTTCTTTCCTCTCGGTCCGAACGCTGTACTCATTGTTCACACCAGCAAGCTACAAGCTGACCCAAAGCCACTAAAGTCTGCGATTTACGGAGATCTACCTGGAATCTTGATCTATAACATATAATCAAACACGCAATTGCAAGACACCACTGGAGATGCTGAGAGAGGAAATTAAAAATGGTGCCACACGTTGCAAGGGCAAGCATGATTATGATACTCAAAAAAGCCCAAAACAGTCAATACAGCTGAGTTTATTTTTGCATAACTTTTCACAATGAGAAGATACACATTTAGAATGAAGTTAGAAAGTCAGAAGTGGAAGAGATCTCTGAGCAGATCCTTCTGAGCCTACTTGGCAACTGACAGGAAGAAAGTAGCCTCAGAACATTGTTAATATTACTGTTTTGCTATTGCAAGAGGGATTTTACACCTTGAACAGGTAGATTAGCAAACTCATGACTCATGCATTATTAGCTAGGGAAACTATGCTTTAGTCAGTAGTCTTTATTTCAAAAAAAGATGGAAGCCTTCTTCCTCCCCACTGTCGGAGACAATCTAACCCACTGTTTACTGTTAGTCAGAGATAAATCTAAATGGTTACACAGGGATCAAGGCTTGCATTTATATAAATCTATTTACATATATTGCATTCCTTTCTCTCAAGAGGGCATCAGCATTGAAGCATTTTCCAAGACAACCTAAATATAGATCGTATGTTATTACTACAAAGTACAGAACACTGAAAAATCCCTTGTATTATTTGGCATATTATCTGGGAGATAAGCAGCACTAGGGTTGTTTAGCTACCCCTATGATCAGTAAAAGAATGACAATTCTTTTAGCAATATTACAAAAACTACTAAAGAAGTAGAAAATAACTAGCTGTGATTCTGCTGGAGAGTGAGCAAGCATGTACCCTTTGATATTAATGCTGTAATATTCCATGTCATTATGGAACCCACTGCTGAGCCCTTCATAATACTGTAGTCTATACAAATGCAAAGTTTTCCATGAAGTGGCAACTTTTTTTGGCAACTTAAAGGCTAAAGTAGAATAAAAAAAGTTCCTCAAATCACAAACCAAAACTGTATTAAAAAAATAGTAACTGCAGCTGGTTTACACCACTATCAGGTTAGTGACACTTAATTATTAGTAACTTGTAGCTACCAGGTAAAGAACAGCAGTAACAATAAAATAAATAAATAAAATCAATCTGTAGGGAATCTTCCCATTTAAAAAAAAATCCTGACCAATACTGTATACTCTAACAGAACCAGAGACACTGACCTCCTCATTTAAAATAACCTTTTTTTCAATGCATTCTGGTTGACACGCTCTTAATTACTGATGATTTCCTCCCTGTTCCTCTTCAAAAATTCTTCTAAAAATACTTGCTATAAAAGGAACACGTAATTTTTAACCCCTATAGTGGGTATTTCTTCGTACTGAAAAAGAACTAAATCATCTCACTCATTTAAAACGCATCCTTTTGTCACTGACAAATCGACTCAAAATGATTCAAACCCACCAGAACACCTAGTATTTCAGTTGCAATTCATATGGTTGCAATCTTTAATGTACAGAAGTACAGAATAAGAGATTAAATGTCTTACGTGAAGCTTCTTGATCACTCAGCGAATCGCTGGCCATTAACAGAATGAAAAGCAAGACTTTAAGAATGGACATCCTGAAGTCCATTGCAGTAGAAGACTATTTCTTCCAGAGTTCACGAGCAGCAGAATGCACTTTCCTTTCTGCTACTATTACTGTAGCAAGTCAAGGATCATGGATTTTGAGCTTGTTTACAGCATCCTTCTCTGTAAAGAATTACTAATTAACTTTAACAGATACAACTTCCTGATATCCTCTCCAGTATATTTTCTTTTATGACAAGTGGGTAGTTCCGTAAAATTGTCTCTGTAATCTTGCTATTTCTGAATTTTTGAAAACATACATAAAGTATTCCTTTAAGGACTTACGTTTCAACACACTAATGTATCCGTCACACGTGTTTATCTGTCATCCTTTTAGGGTTATGCTGCCTTTTAAAGTTAACAAACTTTGAATGTATTAGAAGACTAAGCTCCATAGATATACACTGGTTTTAAAGACATGTCAATGACATCGATCAAGAGTATAAAAATTATGATTAAAAGGTTATTTTCAGGCTAGTCTTACGAAGTTTCTGCTCCTAGAAAAAATGAAGTTTTGCTGCAATAATTATTGCTGCTCCAATTGTTAGGCACAGCTGCAGCACATAGTATGTTACTGACACCTCTTCCTTCAACTCCCAGTCTGTTTGATTAGAAACCATAGTTGCAATCTGTTTGAATTTTTCATCATTTCCTAACCCAATCTCATGATTTTACCAAATCTTCTCCCATAGTTTGGCATGAAATATCAGACAAATGCTTTGCCATTATTGCCATATGTACTTATGCATTTTCAAATCAGATTCTACAAGGAAATTAAACCTAAGATTTCTGTACTGAATAGACATGAACACTTACACTGTCCCAATTACTCTGAATCTGTTTTCTTTTTGCAAATGTGGAATTACACTGATATTTATTTCAGTTCAAACTGCAGCTTTATTTAGGTATTTTTATCTGCATATATGAAGGTAAAAAGAAGTCCATTCTCTGCAAATAAGCGCACCAGATTCTGTCCCAATCACAACAGCTTAATTTACTATATCTGGAAGTGAAACAAAAACTTACTTCATAGCATGCCTTCCCCCCCCAGATTAAACCACAATTTAAAGGCAAAATATCCAAATACCCACATTAATGAATATACCTTATTATCTTTTGGAGAAGGTAATTCATAAGATAAAGCTCAGTGGACAAGGAGTTCTACATGTTCTAGCACAAAGCCAGAACATTTGTTCATAACTAGGAGAAATAAATACTTCAAATGATAGTGTTGACTACACCAAGACTACTGCTTGCGACTTAATGATAATTCTTATTAGGATTTTGCTAGTCAACCAACTCAGCGCCCTTTCATATGATATCTCAACATAGCACATATGGAAGTTGTAGTTTTCTTTCAGATATATTTTTTTTTAAATGAAAAATTGCCCAAGGCAGGTAGGGAAGGAATTATCAGAACCAGATGGAGAAGCTTTGATAGGCAAAAAAAAATAATCTCCAAGTTTCATTTTAAGAGTATACTTTCCATATATTTTATATATATATAAATAAACCATCTGAAAAGAGAAGGGACAGAAGGTAAAAATCTGTCTGCATAAAATGGGGAGATGAATTTTGGGTAAAAATAGCCAGATAGGAAAACAAGTACAAACATATTTTGAAGACTAAGAAGGAAGATTGCTTTGTTAGACTACGGTTCAGAAAAGGGACTAAACTGTACTTGCTGACTGTTTTCTTCCCTACATAATGAGATAAGGGATTGAGAAAGACAATATCCCAAGTAACAACCCAGAGGTTTATCTTTCTACCTGGAAGTTTCTGATTCTCTGCTGGCAGCATTTTCTTCCAAGCCTGGTTTTGATGTTTGCACCACAAGCTGTTTTCAAATTTGCCCAGCAACACCTCAGGATTATCTTGAAATTCTGTCTCATCAAAGAATGACAGGGAGGAAGACATCTCAGACAGGAATGTGACATCTTCTCCCATGCTGTCTTTCCTAGATCATTTTTTAAAGGCTTACTAGAATCTTCCCTGTTCACCATTACCAAAGTGAGCATCTATCCCAGCTACTGCTGAAGTATTTTGTTGTCATTTATACTGTTAAAACAATCCACAATGTTAGTGAGGAATGTAAGATGTGCTCACAGCTACCACACTGCAATTCAAGGCTTCTTTTCATACTGCCAATTTCCCCTTTGCACCTACCCCAGTAAAAGTTGGTATCCATTTCCTCCATGAGTCCCTCATGCTGTTCTTTCCCACCTTTCTTCCTTGACTGTCCTCCTGTGATCTGCGATACTTTTAATCTTCTCAAGTTCTCTTTTTTGATCCAGAAGTACCAAGAATCCAAGTGCAAATAACTGTATCAGGGAAAAATACGCAAATAATATGTAGAGAGCTATCAAAATGTAAACATGATTTAAATCTCATCCTAAACTAAGACTGCTCTTCAATGCAGCCTTCCTCTATCTGTATTAGAAAGCTGTGTCTTGGCAAACTCTTAAGTATAAAAACTTTTCTCTCAATCCATAAAATGCTGTCTGTAATGTGTAAATACTGGGATGAATTAAGATGGCTAAATTAAAAAAAGGAAATCTCCTGATGTTCACAGTAATCAATCTCTTCTCACTTCTGAAACCCATGATTTTCTGACCAGTCTTCTAAAGAGATAATGAAAGCTTTATTAATTTTAGACTTTTGAATGGAAAAAAAAATAGAAAAAAACACCAGCATATGTAACACAGGAAATTGTACTCAGCTGGCACGATAAAGACTGTTTTGCTGACCTCCACTACATTTGGTTTCTAAGGCTTCACATACAGCATGTATATTATAAACTGTAGATCAAGATACATAAACACAATCCACTGATACAAATATTTGGTGTTGGAACTGAACTGTATACGTAAAAGTAGTTGCACACACTTCTACACTATTTTGCTTTTTAGTTGACAATGCTACTATTTATACACGATGCCTCTATGTGAGATCTAAATCACTAAGTAGTCATATGTAGGCTGTGAATAAGAGTATTTGTGAGTAGTTTTGTGTAATAGCAGAGAAACCGTCCTGCTTTGTAGTAATAGCTGTTTTCTGCATCAACACTTTCTGGCTATTCTGCTTCCCTGGGACTTGACAATGATGAAACTATAAAGGCATTATTTTATCACTCTCCTTGGAAGTTCTTTCCATCAAAGTACTACAACATGCAGATATCTAACTCCACAGTAAAGGGTTTTGTAATTTAAACTCACCATGTTGTTCTGAACCGTCATTTTGGTCTTGGTTCAGTCAAGAATGACTGACTTCAAACCTGCTTTACTCAAACTCATCATAGCAAGCATTATCAATACAGTTGTGATAGCTAATTAAGTTATTTACAATAGTTCGTACCACAAACAGAGAAGATTCCAAATGTACACCATTGGTGTCAGAGGATTATATCAACAGCCCACTGATTGCCTCAATTAATCAAAGTTAACCCCTTTTAAGTACTATGTATTATTTTAGTCAGTGAAGAAAAAAAACCCTTATTTCATTAAAAATATTACCAAGGAATGCAAAATAAGTAACAGTAAATGTGTACAGTAACTACTTCCTTTTACAAATGAAGTACATCTACCCAGAGTGCAAAACCCCTCGAGGGAAGGAGGAGTTTAACAAATACAGCTATAGACAGGAATTTTTTTTTCTCCAATTACTCTATATCCTGTATTCAGTTGCAACAGCTCTAAAGGGGCACCAAATACAAGGAAAATCCACATGAAGGGAATGTGCACACTATCGTTACAGTCTTAGATCAATAGGAAACACAAAACAGCAAGTGCCACAACAGCAGCATTTCTTTGCTATTCTTCATCTCTTCTGGGTATTTGTTACGGCTTTTTTCCCCTCAGATGTTTGTTTATTCAATTTCAGAGATGATCTGCCCTCCAGACCTCCCAGGTATGTTTTATGGACTGCTTTATACACTCATATTGCTGAATTCTTTTCCATTATAAAAGCATCTATGCAAGTTTACCTGTGGATGACTGGCATCACAGTATTCCTCCATTTACCTCCCACAAAGGAAACTCCTGCTACTTTTTTACTCCTTACATAACCGTAGTTTTTCCAAGTGTTGAGACAAGCCTATTCCTCCACGTCAGTGACTTCAGAAACTATGAGACTAAGAGAGAGGAGAGTACAAGGGAGAAACAGAGATCTACACAAAGTCCTGAACACCAAATCTCTATTATTTAATATCTTTCATTATTAAAATACTTTGTATTATTTATTTCCTGTGGAATTTCTATAAAGCTATGAGTAAAGCAGAAATCAAGAGTTTGGTAAGGCACACTGTGGAATGAACACTTAATATATTTTAGACCGTTAAAACACTTTAAAAACTGTGATGAGCAGGAAGCGTTTGAACTAAGGAGGAATGTGGTAGGGCACAGGAAGAATAAAAACTCAGAAGATTCCATCTGGGGGACGGAGATAGCCTCAGCTGCTACATGTACTCTGACCATCAACCTGATCCAACTTACAAACCAAGTTACAAATGTGAGAAAGGAAAAGAAGGATTTCTCCATCATTTTGTCTGAGACTGAATGTAGTCTCAGGAAGGTGTGCGGGGCACGCTGGTTCTGAAGCTAACTAACAGGGATGAGACAGGAGCTAAGAAGGAATCCTGTAATCGTATGAATCCACCATTACGGTTTGTTGGTTAACTTTTCTGTTTTGCAATCATGTTTCCTTTCTGAGAAAAAATAGAAAATACCCCTCTGACAAGAATGAATGGCAACAAAAATTGACGCTTTGGCACACCCCCAAAACTTTCAGCTTGCCTTTTTAAATAAAAAGTCTTTAAAAAAGTCTCAACTTTCACTGCACAACAAGACCCTGAATATGTGATGGCCTCTATGTGAATGATTCATCATCCTGAGGAACTACAGAGGAAGAAATGGGGATACACCCAAAGTCTGTAAAAGATTAACTGCGCTAAAGTTTAAGGTAGCACAAGCACTGCTTTTTAGAATGGTGCCCTCGAAACTTCTCCATAACTGATAAAATCCCAACATGGATTTCTTCATTTAACAGGAGATAGCTGCTTATGAGAACATGCCAAATGCAATTAACATTAACAGCAAAAGGTAAACTTTAACCTTTACTCCTCAAAGGATAAATAATGATCTGTAAACATCAATGCCTAGCAAATCCTTGAAAGAATACTGCTTTGGCTGAAAGCCCAACAGCACTTAATTTTACAGCAGACAATAACGAAAAGACTGATTCCTAGCCCTGCGAGATCGCTTTGCAAGAGATCCCAGAATCACATCCACAAGAATAGAAAAATTAACATATACCTCAGTAAAAAAAAAATTGTGTCATCCTTCTTCAGTTGTAACGCAGAAGTGTGAAGTACTAGTTCATACACTTGCTTTGTTCCTGTAGTCGACAGGGAATTTCCCCTCTGATTCCAGCTGTTGAATGTTGGTACTTCAGGTTGTGTTATACACAGAACGCCTTTACCTACAGCTTTTAAATTCGACTGAGAGATTGAGATAAAGATGCAGAAATGTAATTTGCAGTTTTTACTCAGGTGAGCTTTCTAATGAAGCAGATTACAAAACCCAAACTGTTAAACCTTGTGTTATGTTGTTGCCAATTTAATGAATGCAACAGGTTTGAACTTGGCCTCAGGGAAGGGCTGCAGAGGCCATCAGTAGGTTTCTCTTTTTAGTGCCTACTTAGGTAACAACAAATAAAATCAATACCAATAGGCCTAAACAGCTGTTAGCTTTGTATTTCACAGCATACCCATTTATTTCCCTTAATTATCTTAGTTTTTGGAACACAACAAAATCAAGTGGAAGTTTATGCATTCTACAACTACAGTCTAGGTAGACTACAGCTAGACTAATTTTATTTCCTCAAATAGAGAGCTATAACTAAAACAAAGTTACTGACCAAAATTAATGGTGGAAGCTGATCAACTCCTCATTACTTTTAATCTTAATTTCACATCTGCTTCAAGATGGCTTTGGAGAACTCTTTCTACTACTGTTGTGTTGCAGAGCTTCCGAGGGAGGCGCAAACAGAAAGCAAGCTACATATTTCTTAAATATTGATATTAAGACTGCTACAAATAAAGCACAAAAAAAAAAGTTACCAACACTTAAACCCATGATAACCTAAGCTTAGACCTATTACCTGGCCACAGCAAGGGAAACAAAGAATTCATTTCAATTGTTTCAGTAAAAGCAACTTCCTACAACCCATAAACAAAAGGGCAAAGAACTAATTGCACCTTGAATAATATTCTGACTCTGCCCCGCAGTAAACTCATAATTACCAACTGTACGTTCCTGTCACCACTTTGAAGTCAGTGATGAAACTTGCATTTCCCTCTCTTTTCTCCTGTTCTACAACTTGTTAGCATGTACCAATATACTCAGGTTTTGCAACACAAAATAGATCAGGCCATTAGACTTTAGAACATACAGAAGTTTTTTCAAATAACAAAAAAAGAGCATAACAACAAGATTTTCCAACTTTGAGATCTCCTTCTCTTCAGCATTTCAGTTTGGTTTGTACACTTTTGCTGGTCTACAAGAAGAGCACATCAATACTGTGGTAATATAAATAAAATGATAACTTCTAGATCAGTTCCAATTAGTCTTTCTTGACTGTAGCTTACCACCAGCATGTATCTGAGCTTTGCTTCTTAGAACCTCTTCGATTTAAAAACAAAATCTACGCACCATCTAGTGCATACTAATGCTCCTTTTTAAAAAGTAAAGGCTCTGTAGGACCCCACTTTCTTTTAAGATTTAACGTACATTTTCTGTATTTGAATACGATTCAGAAATACACCAAACTTTCACTACAAGATAACTATACTGATACATTAAAAAAATATTTACAGTATTTCCTAAGTTATTTGAGAATCATGATGATAATCTGCCATTAAAATAGCTACATTACTTATTCATGCAATTTTTCTTCTTTTAAGTAGTTACACTGTAGGTTACATCATGTATTACATTATTTATGACCCTTGGATTGGCAAATTACTTCACTTTGAAGATTATAAAGGAGCCATACTGAAGTAAATATATTTGCTATCTGCCTCGTTCTTGTAACAGTATGTGTCATTCCTCCAGTATGGATGAAAATGGTCTTTTTCCCAAGTTGTGAGCTACAGTATTCTTTAGAAGAAATTACCAAGAAAAGAAAGTGGAAGCACTTCTCAAAATTTAAGATGCATAAAATAACTGAATACAGAGCATTAGTATGTCCTTCATGTTACCTGGACAATTTCTTCCAGGAATATATGTTGCAGTACTTCAGGGGTGAAGTTTTTTCCCCCCAACATGAGGGAAACAGGTGTGACAGTGACTTTTAAAATGTACTTTAGAGAAATGGAACTGACAATTTGCCCTACAGATGAGACAGTATACAAAAGTCCAATTTACTTTTTAAAAAGTATCTTATCACCCTTTATTTTCAGGTGCTTCACAACGATATGACAAAATAAAGTATCACAATCAGTTTTATGTAAATAAAAAATTAATATCAACAAGTTCCAAATCTCTCTATATCAAGTACAATCAATCATAAATAAAAAACATGCATTAAATAAAACTATTTCTATATTATAAAATATCATTATGTGACCCAGTACCTTAAGACATTGGATTTTTCACAAATATATAACTTACATCATATAAAAATTACAGTATACATTCTTGCTTTTATTATTTACTGTATTATTGCATTATGAAAGAAACTCTAAGTGGCTACATGTGAGAGGCATTTCAAAGTGTTTTACTATAAAGTAATAAAACCACATCTTGCAATGCCACTTGAGTACTTATGTTAATTTTTCATTGCTTAACAAGTTTGCACATTGGGTCTGAAATCTTAAAGAGATCAAGCCAGGCACACATGTTTAAAATGAGGACTCCCAAGCATAGCGTAATGTAGATTTGAATTTGCTTTTTTTAAAGCCGTTGCGTAGCACCTTTACTAGAATTATTAATAGAGACACAGTTCCTTTCCCTTATTTGGAACAAGCTACATGTAAAGCATTATATAAAACACGGAGGTTCAGATGTCTGAACTGAAGAGGTCGGGAACCTTTTTAGATTTGACAAGAAACACTTCACAAAATGTCAGCTGAGTAACAAAGATTCAGTCACCATTCCAATATTTGTGCAAGAGCTGATTAGTAATCTGACTGGGACTGCCTCCATTTCAGCAAATACGTTACAAACTTCTTTATAACAACCTGCATTTTTTTTAGTACCTCTAGAAATTTCTCTTGATAGCTGTCTCTGATGGGTGGACAAGACAACGACTGACTATCAGAAGTTTATGTTAGCAAAGATCTATTATAATAGATCATATTCCAGGTTTTACTAAAAAATTCCTTCCCACTACTAATACATTTATGCTCCAGGACAGAGAAATACTAACTGAGAGACTGATTATCATTTTTCTGAAAGCAGAGAACACACCCAGACAGGATACAAAACTTTCCATACTTAGTCTCATTTTCTTTGGCTGCAGATACGGAAACAGTTGTCTTTAGCTGTATCTGTTTCAGTGCCAAAACCCAAGCCTCTAATTTTAATTACAGCTTTTAAACTGTGGGGTTATTAAACAAAAGCTGTTGATAGAAAACAAACAAAAAGTTACCCTACCTTGTAGACAAGAATGAGAAACACAAATCTCAACTGGTGAAAAAATTTAAACTAAAAAGTGACAGTAGTAGGCAAATCCTGTACTGGAATAAATCTGTGCTTACTCCTCTCATCCACCAGAAGAAGTGACACAGCACATGGATACCATTTTGAGCTCCAGAACTGTACTCTTCAAACTGTTCATTCATTAAAGTGGGTAGGAGCAGAAATTTTTAAGTTACGTCCTAGAAAACGTATCTAAGACTTCCAAATGGTGATTTAACCCTGAGGTACATTTCTATTACAATTCTGCCCTAAGGAGTAATCTGAGACTAAAATACTACTTAAGGATGGCTTTGCGTATCATGTCCAATTAAAGCACGAACTGCTTGTAAAATCAGGGGTTGTAATACAAACTGCTTGCATGAAACTTCTAATTCTCGACTGCCTAACCACCAAGGAGTCCAACGTACCTTTTGCAGACCAGACACTTTCATTTGTATCATGAGATTTGAGTAGTAATGACCTTACAAGTATGGAAAGGACCAGACCAGCTTTTGGCACTGCATTTAGAGGTGTCTGTCTTAAGGCCCACTCTTGCCTGGAAAGAGCAGACATCTTTGTTCCTTAACAGCCATCCACAACACCTTCTCTCTTTGCTCACGGAAGACTAATTCCTGTGCAAAGCTTTCCACTTTGTGCTGAAAAACATCACCACAGTTAACCCCTACAAAATCCACGCAAACCTCCATCATCTTACCTTTCTCGTCGACTTGCTGTGGTAGCGTATCACTCAAAGGACACAAGTTAGAATTTAAATGTAATCTAGGAGTAGGGTTCTCCTTTACGTTTTTTTTTAATCCAGAATCTGATCAAAGGGAGATTGTATCATCTACCATTTCTGCCATCCAGTCTTGCATTTGAAAATCATTTCTTCCTTGTTTTCACTTCCTGCCTTATGTCTTCACCTGTGGCCCTGGAAATGGTACATGTAGCCAAGATATCTAATTTTTCTACTCCTCTCTCTGTGATGGAACACTAAACGTGTCTTGTCCAGGAGCTCTGTGAAGATTGATTTAATATCCTCTGATTGCTGCCTGATTTCTGACAGTTTCCTGGGCCTTAAGAGATGAATAAAGAAACAAAATATATTTAATTCTATGTCAGCCATCCCAAGCAAGTCTAACTAAGAGAAGTCCTCCTCTTTAAACTTCATATTTACTGACTTCATCTTCCATTGGACTCTGTATAATGAAGTCCAACACTTTGCCTGAAATCTGGATTTCAAAAATCTCAATACTTATCTGTTTCTGAACCATCAGAAAAGCCTTACTTATTCTTTCGCTCATTCATTTGTGCCTCATGCCCATCTCATTGTGCAGTATCTCCTCACAACTTCTGCTAGTCCCACAGTGACACTAGGATTACTGTTTGCCTGTATTGCACAAGTCATTTGCCTTTGCATTAGTAGCCTTGAAAAAAGGAATCAGGTTGTGGAATCTCTTGGAGCAGAAATCTCCTGGAACAGGAGCAAATACCCCTTCATATCCCGGTGCTGAGAATACACTCATACGAAGCAGGATTTCTTTTCAGGTTTAAGTCTTCCAACCAAACTATCTGTTTGTATAGTTTGTTCTTGCATCACCCCTTCAACTTTACAACAAAGTACATACTTTCATTAATGGAACAATAACAGAACTCAACAGATCGAAGGACAAACTACTAGCACAGTGTCCTTCTGCGGTTTATACTAGGAAAAGTGCCACAGCAGATAAAGATGAGACTACCTCTAGGCAGCAGGTTCATTATTATTGTGTACTGATAACGAGTTGCACTCAGTTAAAGGAGGACCACTAGATCTATTCAAACCCTTATAAAAGTGTTTTAAAGAGAAATGGAAGATGAACAGAAGTAGTGTGATTTACACAATGATAAAATCAGCATTTGAAAGTTTCATGCTAGGAAACTTAATCCATTTCCAATTCCATTGTCATGGAAATTACAGAATTTCACAGATATCCTACCAAGATCAATGGGTACTGCATACAAACTTCTGGGAAGAAAAAGTTGGCTGCCTATTACTTCTGTATTTTTAATATTTGTCAGCACTTTAAAGCTCAAAACTACAGAAAGTTTCCAGCTTCCTCAAGATTGCTAATGCATTCAATTCAACGAGTATCAGTTTCATGGATTTGCAAACAGTTCTTCAAGGTATTAGGAGAATAATTTAGAGATTAGGTGTGTGTTTTTTCCCCAATTTAAGTGACATTTCAATATACAAGAAGCATGCAGGATAAGAAGTTATTCCCATTCACCTTCGTGAAAGAGGTAAACAACAAGTGACTTGTTTATACAAGCATTAAAGATGATGCTATTTGTATAACAACTGACTTTTTAAGGGTACTCAAGACCAATAAGAAATTGCACTTCATTCCAAAGGTGCAAGAAAAAAGACAAAGCAGCCATCCTCTGCAAACGCCATCCATCACATTCTTCTTTCAGATCAATGAACATCTGAGCCGAAGTATAGAGATATGTTTACATTTTCAAATATCCTTTGTGAAGTGACATTTATTAACAAACTTGGCACAGAGAAAACTCTTTGTGAGAAGACACTGACATTTTCTCAGTGTCTCACTAATGACATGGACAATGAGTAATTCTTACCACTTATAAGTAGTGAGAAACAAAATATTCACTGAACAGAATCATGTAAGTCAATAATACAAATTGGGATATAAGAAAATATCTGATTGAATTATAGCTCACAGAGTACGTATTGTAAGAATTCTTCCTTCCCTTCTTCCCTCCCTCTTATCTGTAATACTTTGCAAAGATTTGTAAGCAGATTTGTCTTAGCTTCTAGTACTGTACATATCCACATCTTCTGGGCTGGACTGACCATGGTCCATAAGTTTTGGATCAGGCTTAAATTTTGGTGTCTTCACTGCTCCTGTTAGAGATATTAAAGAAGTTTAATTTAAAAATATGTATATATTTGATTTGTAAAAAAAAAAAAAAAAAGCGCGTATTGACACATTTTGAGAATTACTGTATTGCCAAACACAAAATATCAAAATATGTATGTTCTAGTTAAAACTGGGTAAGTGACACAGGACAATGAAGGCATGTTGTAATCATTAGCATACAGCAGTGGATGGAGAGCAAGTCTTCCTCCTAATCTGTATAATTTAATACTAGTTCCTGAACACAGCAGGGTGACAGAAGAAATAGTGATGCTTTTCACTACACATGGAACAGAAGAGAAAGTTTGGGACATGGAAAAAAATCTCCAATCTTTCCCCCCCCCCACTGCTCCCAGGAGCAGAGCTGTCTCCCAAAATCAACTGAACCAGTATCTTTCTTGAAGCTACTGCCAGATGGTAAGAATTCCAAATTAAGGCAAACATTCTTACCTAGTTTCACTTTATAACTTCCAAAAACAAAGACCTAAGTTTACAAAAATGTTGAGCCCTGAATGACAATGCACAAGGACTGACATATTTAATGATACTGCAATTCCAGAGGACTGAAGAGAATAGAAAGGCAGGTTTTCTAGGACTGTGCCTCCTACTACGAGTCTGATTCTTTTCCAGTTGCGTGAGTTGGCTTAACAAAGGGTGCTATGTTCTTCTGAAAGTTTTACCCATCTGGACTAGTGAAAATAATCACCTCTGACAACACATACTAACTTAGGGCATGGACATTTTTGGCTGTATTAGGGACATGAACTAATTCCACCCCCAAAGGAAAGACAGAAGACATCTATATACATAAAAACATTACAGATAGCCTGGCCTGAAGCAAACGTAAAAGAAGATCTAAGTATTCCACAAATTAAATCAGAGAAAATGCAAGGGCAAAGCAAAAAGGATATGAATGTATATTATAGTGAAAATAAAAGGAAAAAAAATAACCCCCCCATCCAAATATGTTCTACTTGCTTTCCAGAAAAAAAAAAATAGTCTGGTAAAGAACACAATAAAAGTAAGTGAGCTTAAGAGAGCAGTAAAACTGTCAGAAACTGTCCCTACAAAAGTTAACATTATTTTAAAACAAATTCTGTTCTCCAATAGGTATTTTCACTGTTTCTCTTAGCAATTGGCCTATCAAAATATTTCTGTGTTAAATATGCTATTACATGATCTAGTCAATTATCTCAACCACTTAAGATGCACAAAGAGCACCACTGCAAAAAACCTAGCAAAAGAAAATCCAATGCTTCATTTGTCTATTGCACATCCCTCTTTTACCAGTATCTGAAGATACAGAATCTGTATAGAGAAATGAACAGTAATTCAAATTAGCTGCTTTCCCAAAAATCCAGCAGTAATCCTTTAATTTAAAGTTATGGTATTCTGACAACAGAAAGATAACTTAAAGTAGGTATCTAACAGAAGTGCTTGATGCTATCATCTTATTGCTACTAATAGGAGATATGGCCCACACCCTACGGAATGATAGAAAACATTATTGAGAGAGAAAAACAAATACATAAAAATTCTGATACTGTGACAGGATCCACAGTGAGAAAATCATTGCCTCCCTGAGGCTCTGAAGTACACATTAAATGACAGCGTGTAGAATATTCTCAGGACTAATATGCTAGAGTCTGCTCTATTTTAAAGCAATAGTAACTACAAACTACAAAAGTAAATCAAGTAATTGGATTTGCAAGTTGCCCTGAGATTACACTTGAAAAGCTTAATTCACCTGATGAAGGCACTGGATCTTTATTACTCCAAGACTCTACTGGAGAAGATTCTGTTCTGTTAAATGATCTGGACTCAACAACAGATTCAGGTTTTGTACTAGAAATTTCTTTCTTTTTCTTATCTTCTTGCGTAACCGATTTTGACTCTTGCTGCAGCTGTGAACCAAACAGTAATAAAAAAAATAAATGCACACAGGTATATGCTTAATATATTATTGCAAAAAAACCCCCAAACTTTCAAATCTGAAAGCTTATCTTTAATGAAATTAGATATGACATCACACAATGACATTCAATGATGTTAAAGTGAGCTGCACACAAGGGACACAGCTGAAAATGCATGAAAGAACCGCACAGTTCAGATACAGTAACTTCAGGTTCACATGTAAGGAAATTTACTTTGTCATGAGTACACACTTAAGCCTTTTATTGTGCTTTTACGTGACACCCTCAAAGCACTTCACAAGGAAGTCATTGTCCATTTACAGATGAGGAACATACAGTCTTATACAAGACTGAAGTAGCATTTAGTGTTTACAGAACACTTACTACCCTTCGTTAACAGAAGATGGAAAGACAATTCATGGTAACACCCTAGTAATGAAAAAAACACAACTGTTTTGGGAACAGGCTTCACTTGGGAGACAAAAAGTTAACAGAAACTTTCTTTACCACACCAATTCTTGTTTCGCTATCAGTCTAATGACATTTATTTGAATCTCATTTTCAAAATTCAGAATTCCATTTGCACTCCTCAGTGGAAATAAAAGGTGAGGACTGCATACAAATGATTACCACAAATGTAAAGCAAAATACTTTTAAATGTTAACAGGACTGAGCAACTTTTATTTTCTTTAAAAAGTGAAAAAAACCCAAGTAATTGTGCAAAGCAGAGTTTTTACTCAGGGAAGTACTACTTTTGTCAGGGTTTTTTTTTTAAATTTCTACTGGAGAAAACCCTTTTCTGGTTCAGAAACATCATGTTTCATTCTGGATGTAATAAACCAAATTCCTTATGTAATTTACAGGAGGTTAATATTCCCCTCTACTTAGTGCTGGCAAGGTCTCAACTGCTTTACTATGTTCTATTTTGACCACTTCGCTTAACAAAAACAACCAACAACACAAACCACACACAAATCCCCTAAAATCAGAAAAAGGAGAGAGAAAGAAACTAGAGAAAGCTCAGAGGAGAACAAGAATTAGGTAAGAGCTCAAAACCCTGCTCTGTAAGAAAAGATTACACTAGGGAGAAGATTATGTCAAAAACCACAATAAATTTTCCTTATGTAAAAGGAAATATAAAGAGGTTACTGACCGTTAATTCACTACGGCTGCAATGAAGACACAGCAAGAAAAAGAAAAAAACAGACAGGGACAATGTATATCACAGGGTAATTAAAACAGACTACCTAGAAGAGTTGTGGAATTTCCTTCACTGATATGTTTAAGAATAAACTCATACCTACTCTAATCATGTATGTTTTTATCTTAAATTCAGCAGTCTGCTTAGGACCAAAGCTTGAATCAGAATGGATTATTTTTGTCAAGATCAAATGAGAAACTATATTCTCTTGTGCATGTCTTGTGGGACTATATAGGGGATCTCAATATCTATTGGTCTGAAAGGTATAACACATGTAAATTAAACTCTGAAGTTACAAAAATATCAGAGGGGTTTTTGTGCCTCACAATGCAATTAGTAGTCTTAAACAGTATCAGCAGAATAGTACTTGACCTTCTCATTTACTTTTTTCACCATTGAATTTTTATGAGTTACAATCATTACTTCATAAAGCATACCTTGGTGACATCATCTTTTTTTGCCCATAGTGATCGCACAGCTTCATAGGTTTGATGGCTTGCAGAAAATAACTTTTTTCCTGTTACCTATTTGTTTAGACAAATGTAATTTAATTACTTTAAAAAATCCCAAGATACACAGACCATTCAAATAAATGCATTTGCATGAGAATATGCTTAACCCCATACCAAGACATCTCAATCATCTACTTTTCAAGATCTAGTGCATCGTTCTCTCTTACACCAAGCAAATCCTAAATAATGTTCAAATTGGTATTAGAAATCCGCAGGTAGCATTCACACGCTACATCCACCTACTCAAAATGAAATCAAAACCTGATCAGCAAACAGTGTTTTGGCAATGTTAGCACAACAGACTGCAGCAGCAGTTTAAAAGATCCAAACTTGCCTCGCTATGTTGGAAATGATCAAAGACAGTAACACAAAAGGAAAAAAACCCAAAGATAACTTGGCCCATGCTAGTGAGCAGTGCTTTGTTTTACAAATGGCCAAATCCTTCACTCTATTTTCAAAAAGTAATTTTATAATAGTGCAGCAATTATGGAGTACTTTCACAAATGCTCTAGAAACTGAATACTTTACAGCTGCAGCTCCAAAAAACTGTGCAAAAGGTGATACATAATGTGAAGTAGACAGGAAACAAGGATTTAGCTTCCTGAGACAGGTCATAACATACAGTGTAGCACTCCTATTCATGTCTCCAGCTTCCAACCCTGACATTTAAAGTCGTATGACAACAAGCCAAGAAATCGCACTGCCTCTTGAGAAACTCTAATCCTCATTGATTCGCATATAAGAAAAAAACAACAGATCAGTTTACCAATGTAAAACTGTCCAAAGATTTTAACCACAGTATAGGTCTTTGAGATCTTTCTACATACTCTAGAAGTAAGGAAACTTTAATGAAGATGCATGTGAATTCTGACTCCTAGTCCCATGACACTTATTCAAGTGGAATGGGAATGCTATGACTAAATTCACTGTTAAATCCATATTAAAATTCAAGCAAACTTACCTTAGCAAATACCACTGACTGAGCTGGGTAACACACAGAAAGTCCTAAAGCAGTAAGTCCCAATGGATAAGCAATTTTCTTAAATCTAGAACCTGTATAAAGCCAAATATTTCAAATAATTAGACACTGATGAAATGTAAAGCTAAGTAGCTGTATCAATTAAATGCAATTTTTCAAGCCCTAACCATTGTTTACATCAAACTTATCCCCACAACGGCTGAAGGAGAGAATACAGAGTGTGATTATAGTTTAGTAGAGTCAGGTTTGCAGGAGACACTGGCATTTTGAGCATCTGCTTCTTGAATGAGAATTAATCCCAAATCAGATTTTCCAATATTGTGAAAAACGAGAAGAGCGCCTGTGTTATTTCTGAGCTGCTGTGGTTCTTCACTAGCTCCATGCACACTCTCTTGCAGCATTCGGAGCAGCCAGGAGCCTGGAAACAGGGGCCGCTGTGCAAATGCGAGAATGGCTGGGGCAGGCTCACATTCCTGTTTGCTGACAAGGAGCCCTGGGGACAGACTCTCAAGCCCAAGTCCAATTTTTTTTTTTTTTTTTTTTTTCCAACAGAGGAGTTGGAATAGATGACCTCCAGAGGTCCCTTCCAACCTGTATGATTCTGTGATACAAAAAAAGTTTTCACTGATCTGCGAATGTATTGATGACTCAGACACCCACTAGGTATTACGGATTAACATTTTCTGAACAATGTGTTCCGGCAGGTTAAGCATTATTCCTC
Source organism: Tringa tobata (assembly GCA_033628505.1). Taxonomy (NCBI): domain Eukaryota; kingdom Metazoa; phylum Chordata; class Aves; order Charadriiformes; family Scolopacidae; genus Tringa; species Tringa tobata. The sequence goes on along the minus strand of JAHREE010000559.1, from coordinate 9,520,651 downwards.
TAATATTTATCTTGAAAGGAGAAGCAGTTGTATCTATTAAATTACCCTTTTGGCTTCAAACCTGCTGAAAACATGCCTTCTAATGTATATTCTCCTGTACCTGTTAGCCCAATCCCAACATTCTTTAGCATCTTCCCTCTAAATTCCCTTAGTTTTCACTACATTCAGTAACCTTACCTGTTATTATTTCTCTCCAATTTCCTCCCATACATTGTTTCTGAAAACCAATAATGAACAAACTCAAAGCAAATGACCTAGTTTGAATTTTCATTGATTCCACCATTAAAAATGACAATACAATCCTGCTCTATTAGGCCTTAGCCAGCTTTTGAAAGAAATATTTATTAATGTTCCTTAAATTTATCAGGAAGGATTTTTTATCTCCATACTAGTTACATAGGCTTTTGCCTGTGTTTCAGAACTGAAAATCTTTTGACCATTAAAATTACTACATGCTACATATTCAACACACCAATAATGAAAATAATCAAAAAATCCTACCTTTTCTTGCCAGCACAACACCAGCTAAGCCTGATATTGTAATTACACCAACTTTGGGAAGAAATTCTGGTGGTGGATTCTTCAGGTAAACATAAGCATCTTAGAATTAAAAAAAAAAAAAGAAAAAAAAGAAGCACAGCAATTCAATATTAATCCCTTTACTTTACTTCCCCCTTAACAAAGATAGAAGTAAAATTATGAATATCCAAAACTGAAAACAGTCCAAGACTTCATTTTTGGTTAATAAATGCCTTATTTTCCATATGCACACTCTGCAGTCTGTGTTGGAACCTGAATCACAGTCCTCAAAACAGAGCAGCAAAGTTAACAGCTTTCCTCCTTAGATACTTTTGTGTTTTATAACATGTTAGTCCTTAATAAAGGAAAAGGAAAGCATAATTTTAAGTTTTGATTTTACTGTGAGTTAATATAGATTAAATGAGACAACACATATTCTGGAATCTCCCAATATACTATTTTTAAGGAAAATAACTGTTACCTTGTTACCTATAGTTTCTGATACTGGACTTGAATGCAAATACTGCTTGTAACTTTTGCTACAATTAAGAAGTCATTTTTATAATTAAGACAGGTTGTAGAATTTCCATCCCTGCAGATGTTGAAGACCTGACTGGACAGAGGTGTAAGTAACCTGCTTTGGCCCTGCTTTAAGCAGGTGACTGGACTAGATGATCTATAGAGAGATCTGTGGATCTGTACAGATTCTAACTTCAATGATTCTGTGACAAGAACAAAGCTAAAGCCAAAGGAATAAGAAATACTATTCAGCTGGTCATGTCTCTCATTTCAGACAGAATGAAACTCCATAGTGAATTAACAGCAGTCCCAGTTTTTTTGTCTTCACACTTGCAGAAAGCATTGCAGTGCACTCCCCTTACGCCCTTTCCCTCTCCTCCTCCCTGTCACTAGAACCTCCTGTTTCAACCGTCTTTCTAAGTTGCAAGGAGAAACAACAGAAAAAACTCAATTTAGAAATGTGACTTGCCTACCTTTTCCAAATTGAATTGAATCCGTTATTCCATTTTTAACAAAGACAAAAGCATCCTACAAAAAAAACAAACAAACAAAACACCAAAAAATCCCACACCACAAAATAAATAGTAATTTTGCAAAAGTACATGTCTTCAGTACAAAAATACTCAGCTGATACATATGGCTCAGCACAATGAAATGAAGAAGTATTATGTAACTTTAAAAAAAACCCAAACCAGACCAGTGAACTTCTACAGAGGCTGTGCTGAGACCTAGTCCCTTTTCAACTACCATATTTATATTTTTTAAAACTTCCATCCATATTTTCTTTTTAAAAATAACTTTAACATAGTAAGATCACTTTCAAAATTGACATTGTAGGGTGGCAAAACATCTGAATGCCAACTGTATAACATAAGAAAATTCAATAATACAATATAATCTCCTCTTCCCTAAAAAGACTTACCCAGTAAAACTGACTTTTAGTCTGTAAAAAATGGTGCTCAGTTTTACTAAAGATAAGCAATATTGACTTGGTGTGCTCAACTTCAAGGGAGTTTGCATCATTCCCTTCAAACTGCTCAATTTATTTAATTACAAGTTTGTCTTTATTGAAAAAAAACCAACTCTTCTACTAGCCTACTATTAGTATCGTCTCAACAAATTAAGTAAATACACATTCTTTAGGAGATTAAGGAAAGTCATCTTGAGTTATTTCAACGAAATAATTTGTCTGCAGTAACACATAATTTGTGCCACCAGAGGTCACTGCTAGTCAATTTTGGAAACACTCACTTGATGATCCAGGGCATGGAAAAGTTTGATACAGATTTATAACTGAATTATTTCCGTTATGTAGTCACTGACAAAATTTTCACAGACCAGTTGAATAAAAATTTACAGAAAATACAGGAAGACATTTTGATTTCTTTGCCTTTTTCAAATAATAGGGACTACTTTCTTTATAAGAGAAAAAAACAAGCATAAAATTTCATACTAACAGCAGCCAGGGTAAAGCTGTCATTTACCAGCAGTTAAGAGAAGGGTGACAGATACCACATTTTCTTCTGCGCCTAGAATATTCAGTAACAGAGTTGTGAGGTCTTTTTGATGACTAGTTAGTAATAGCCTGCTTTAATAGTTCCATTGCATGCACTCATTGTCTTTCCTAAAGCACCTAAATCAGGTCTTTTGACCTGCCCTTTGGAAGCAGCTTGCTCTCTCCCCATGGACTGTAACCTGGAATTTTAGACTCCTAAATGCTATCAAGTTCTGCCAGGAAGAACTCAGCTACCTCACTCTTGCTGTAGAAGTTAACCAAGAGATATTCCTGAACCTGACATTGTGGGTTGGCCTAGACCCAGTTTAGCACTGACTGAAGGGGATCTCTTTATATCACTGCTGTTGGATTTGGAAAACAGGGAGAACGCGCATGTTCCCTGTTGTAAGCACAGTAGAGAAAAATGAGAGAAGAGTTCATTTTTACATCTTAAATTATAGGTGTACGCTAACACAGGGAACTGCACAAAAAGCTCCAGGGTGAAGTATGCTGTTTTTTCAATGTTTTAGTCTAGCATTGTCAGGAATTGTAGGAAACTTTGGGTGCCAGTATTTCTTACCTTGCACCATCCAATATAGCGGCCAGTTGTCTGTCTTACCGAAGAAAATTGCTTCTGCAAGCGACCAGGTTGTTCTTCAATGTATTTCGATTTCAGAGGTGGTGGACAATAAATTGGGAGCTGGAAAGAAAAGCATAACTGTATTTCAGGGAGACAGTTGTGTATTCTGGTTATTATTTACATTGAATAGAGCTTTTTAAGACCGCAAATACTAAGTGTTCCCACTTATCTCTATATAAAACCTCTATATCAAATTATGCTCTTTTATATTTACAAACTTACTTTATACAAGCTTGACTACAAGTTAATTCTTTAGAAATGAAAACTGAAAGTATTGTATACATTCTAAAAAGTAGAATTACTCAGTAGGGTAAAAACATCTTTTATTCAGAAAAAGTATGAGCAAGAATAATTGGAAGATGCATACATGCGTTACGCGAAGTTGTACAATAGAAAAGGACTTATTATCAGTAACTATTATACTCTTTTACCTTTTCTGGCTTCAGTCTGGAAATAATGTAATAATGAAAATTAGATAAAATTTAACTAACTTACTATTGTAATACTTGATGTTTTATTTGTGCTATAGCAGTCAGTTATTTAGGAGGTAATTTTTATTATCGGATATTACTTAGCTATGTATTTTATTTACTGGGTAATATCATTCAATGGAAGGAGATTGTTCTAGTATTATTTTAAAGACTGACAAACTATAAGATTCTTACCTGATTTGGCTTCACAAGCTGACTTCTTGTTTCCTTTTCTGCTGCTGCATATACAGTAATACATGCAAATGGCAGTCCAGAAGAAACAGCTGCCAGCTTTGCCACCTGAAACAGAGAGATGAAAAAAGGACATCTTAACACAGAAACAAAAATTTCACTCCAGTAAAATCTAGATTTTACTGTTAGGTTGTGCTTGATCAAATATGCGATTAAACAAGTCACACTTAAACCTTTTAAAAACAGTACTCCTTTTTGGAACCTCTGCTCTCTTATACAAAGATTTTCTCAAATTACAACGGTAAAGAAAAAGCTAGAGTTCACTGACAACAAACAGTTAGGTTGTTGATATTAGGTTGTTCAATACCAGGAAAATTTTGTGTTCAAAGCCACGTTGAAGTTTCATCATCTCTTAAGGTACATTAAGTTCTAATCTATTCAACCTACAAGTACTCCAAGGCAATGAATGACTCTTGTTTCAGCAAAAAGCACCTCAATTTCATTTACAGGAATTCTCCATGAGATCAGACAAAATGTCATCTCCTTTCCAATCCACAGAACAGTCCAGCTACTGCCTGTTTGGAATAACCATCTGTTGACAATAAATGAAAATACATAGCAATAACTGGAATTAAGAATCACCTACTTAACCTTTTGAATCACGAATGTTACAATATAAATTACAGAAATACAGGTTTCGTCATGAGAGTTGGATGTCTACTTAGAACACTAGTTTGGAAAAAAACACCATGTATTACACAAAGCTTAAATTCAAATATAGCTTCATGTGAATATTTTTTAAATTATTGCCTAAAGATTCCAATCACAGCTGGTATTAAGCATGCTGGCTTATACTAAACATATACATATACTAAAAAAACTTGGCCCAGCACACTGAAGTATCTGCAACTTAGATAGATTATGGTTTCTTCTATATCAGTAAAAACTCTTCTGTTCTTCAGCTGAAGTATTTTTGGAACTTTAAAAATGTGAAAACAAGTATGAAAAACTTTCCCATGGTCTGCATAGAGACGACAGTGAAAAATAGAAAAGTGGGGAAAAAATGAACTTCATTTTGGGAAATACCTTAGATCCCTAGTATAATACTCTACTATATCCTCATTGTTATCTCAGATTTCAATTGGAAACATCCTGTCCAAGGAGTGGGATTTACTTCACAGCATTTAGTGGCAATAATGAAAACACAATGAAAATGAAGAAATGCAAAAGTACCACCCTGAATTAGCTCAGGTTCATGAGATGTCAGTCACATTCAGATTAAACTACTTAAGACAGCAAAACACTGTCACTTCTAAAGCAAACTCTGTGATCTTTACAGGAAAACTTTCAGATCTTACAATCACAACGAAATACAAAGCCATAGGAGAACAAAGGAGGATGCTGCAATGATAAGAAGACTGTTACAAAAGAAGGGGCAAGCAGGCAACGCCAGAACTGAAGGCTGGAGGAGAAAGCTAAAAACTACTCTTCAGTTGCATTTTTTGGCTTGGGGGCTGAGAAGTGGAAGGGTTACTTCAGGTTTCTCTACATTAATGGTCCTAACATATAGTATTCCCACTCTTAACACACAGCCAATGTGTCGTCCCCTCTCCTTAGAGCACAAAACCTTCTTGTCAGCATAATTATTGCCCCACCTTAAAAGTCTGATGGCAGCTGCTACTTATTTCATGCTTTTCTTCAATACAGAAATAGTAGAAATGCATCTAGGACTGAGCTCATTTTGCTTTGAGAAACAGAACCCCACCATTTTTCTCTTCAGGCCAGGCTGATGTTAGGAAATTTTTCAAATACAGCTACATCAGCTGGAAGTGTCAAAAACCCCCACAACTCCAGTACAGCTGGGCTAGTAAATCTCAGCTGGCAAAGTCATCACCGCAGACACAATCATGTTGACCAGTATGTGCCATTCTCTTAATTTACACTAGTGACACCCCAAAATACTTTCCCTTTGCAGATGAAGTCTGACAGCCCTGGGGGGCACTGATACAGAACTGCTGGACATGGCTACTGGACGAAAGTTGGGGACACAACTGAGGAACCTGCTGCACCAGGAGTCCCAGCCAGGGGAGAAGGGGACAGCACGATGGCTGAGACTGAGTCACCCCTTCTCCCCTGTGGGCTGGCACGCTTGGCAGCAACTTGAAGGCAAGAGCTCTGATAACAGAACTAGATGATCTTTAAGGTCTCTTCCAACCTAAACCATTCTATGATTCTATACCTGCTGCCTGTTTATCCCCCGGGGTGGGAGACAGAGTCCTACGGGCACCACACATGCACACAGGTGCGGGAGCAGACACTGCAATAGAAGCCAACGACACGTCTGGATTTGGAGCACGACAGAGGGGGAGATACCAAAAAATCATGTTACTAAAAATTGTGTTTTTCCCATGTTGACCTAGCTATGCTGACAAGTGCAGACACAGTCAGAGGGAAGACAAGAGGCGATATCACTTCCAGAGATCTAGAGAGTAAGTCCTACATACATGAAGATACAGCCGTGCTGATACCATGTATGTTGACCAGCACTGTGAAAAAATTCAGTTAGTCACTTGTTAACAAAAGGTTTAGCATATAACATCATTTAACATTAAACATAAATGATTTAACACAGTATATCACAATACACAGTTATGACTACTACACTGAGGAGCACTTGCCATTTTTCCTTTCTGTGCCTGACACGACCACCTCAGCAGAAGAAATGAGCAGGAGGCTGTTGACTCTGCTGTGCCAGCCCAGGAGAGCTGCTCTCCTAGCACTGAACAGCCCCAGGATACACAAAATAGGTGAGAGAGAACAGCAATCATCAAAATAGAAACCAATTAACACAATAACTGTCTTTCTGATAATGTTGCTTAGAGCAAAACACCAGTCTGAGGTACAGAAGATTATCTATAAAGGGACACCCATCCTCAAAGAAAAGTCTGTGTTTTTAAAGCATTATTAAAGAAAACTGTTTAAAATGTATTGTAATTCAGATTGTGTATTTCAGTGCATGTTGCTACCAAGACAATACACCAATATTCAGTAGATACTAGAAGGAAAATAAAATTTAGAAGAGAGAAACCATGAAAAAGTTATATTGTTGTCGTGGTTTAGGCTGGGCTAGCCGCTAACACTTAACAAATTTGATTAATTTGGTTTAGAAATCCACAACAGAGTTTACTGTGCTAGACGTAAAAGAGAAAGCAGTACTGTGAATGAGGAAAGTAGTCCAATTCCTGACTGACAGTAATTACCTTACTTTTGGACGCCTGAAGACAAATGCATAAATGTTTAAAAATCCAAGTGATCAGCCTTACTATCTAACATGCTGGCACAATTATTCCAAGAAGGTTCCACTCTCTTCTATTGAAATCAAAAAGAACTGAGGTGAAAGAAAAGCAACGTCACCTTGGCTACCCTAAAGAGGCTTTACTGCATTGAGCTGTTTATCCTCCTTATCTGATGACTAGGTATATTAAAAAAGATCTCAATTAGCTAAGTTGTTTCTATTATTAATGTATTAAAATTATTAAAAATTACTTCAAAGATACTATGTATTAAAAAAGGAAAGTCACATATTGTTTAGCTAAAGAAATCAAAAGGTATTTTACCTATGAAATCTTCTAAAAGAAGTTATTGAAAACTAAAAAATGGCCGGATCACATAGTTATATCAAAGACTAGGAAAGAAGTACAGAGAAAAACATCTGCAACAAACTCAAGGTGTAAAAAATCCTGAAATTACATGGTCAACCAGTTCTATGTTTATGTGAATTAATGCTCTGACCTAAGCCCTATGGAACTAACAAAAGAAAATCGCCCAGTCCCTAATAGCAGCAGATCTAAAAGCCAGTAGTTACAAAGGCCATGAGCCCAGATGACATCTTCTGCAGATAAATTCTATGTGAATACAGATCTAAACATCACCAGAATTACAGATACTAGAAATTACCAGCCCTAACGCTCTGGATGGGGGAAGGTCAATGGTAAGAGTCAGAAGACCTCCTGTAATACCACTGTCACGCTACTGACACTGCCATCACACTGCAACACGTACCACCAGTAGGTTGGTTTTCTTCCCAGGCATAAAAAGCACACCAGTTATTTCAAAGCACTAAACAGCACAAACTAACAGACATAACATTATTTTTGATGAGAAGACTGAATAGCAATTATTTGCTGAAGAAATTTATTGTATGCTCTCTAGCAGAAAATTGTTACAGCTATGCCTTTTGATAGTAGAACTAGAGTAAAACTAATCAAAATATATTAATAAAACTGTCAAATGTACCTGGATAATTTTGGCTTTAAGTCTTTGCATTTCAAACAATATACTTCAAAGTGTTAGAATCCTATCAAAGATCAAAAATACATATTCTACAAAAAAAAAGTTAAAAAGCTACATCACTACAAAGAATTCACTATCTTCAACTGAAAAGATGCAGAATACAAACTAAAGAATAAAACCATATATTTAATTTATGCTAATCTCCAAGACATTAAGTATTGTTTCCCACTGAAAATGCAAATTCTGTATACTTGCTTCAAGAAGTGGAGCACAAATAAGGAATCTGCCCTGAAGGCAGGAACAAGCCTCAATATGAGAACAGGTAACAAAAGGAGTAGACTCCATGCAAAAATCTAATGCAAGTATATATTAATATAGGTGCCTTCTCTACCACAAAAGCAGAACCTACTAGCCAGGATTAGAATAAGATTAAAACTTTAGCAGCTACTGCATGTCATATTTTCAGTGGAAAGCTGTTATTCAAAGAATAAGAAGCATGGGTTTATGGTTTTTTCCTACCACTAAGACGTCTTGAGGTAGAACAGAAAACTGTCTCACATCCTTTTGATATATTTTTCCCAGAAATTACATGAGACATGATGATTGACAGAAGCTTCTAAGTCAAAATCAGTATTTTAATTTGGTTATGTATTTCTTTATATATATCTAATGACAACCACACAAAAAAATGCACACAAGTGAAACAGAACATCCTTCCACTTCAACTCAACTTACCGACATTCCACGGATTTGTTTTTAACCTTTGTCTGCCAGATGGTAACCCATGGAGAGTGAAAACTTAAGAAGAATAAAACTCTATTAATTTTTCATAGTAAATAATAACACACATAAAGTTACATCACTTCACCAAAGGCACTGAATCATTCAGATTTATGTACTAAACTATACTATTTCAAGATCACCTAGGCATACAGCAAAGCCAAACACAATTTCTTTTTTCAGGTGCTTGTTTACAAAACAACTTGTCTACAAACTAAACTTGTCTAGTTGTCTAACAAACTAAGGTAAGTCGCTTCATTTTCATTCCTTTGGCTATCCTCATTTGCATCACCTTTTTCTTTGCAGATACATACAGACTTTAAATGCTTTGCAAAAGCAAACATGAAGATTCACGTGAGAGCAATCTATTCCTCAGTTTGACTGAAAACTGAAACACCTGTCTAAATATTTGAACAAAAGTCTAGCTATTTACAGGCACATTTTTCCCTGTTTAAACACACTACATTATCTCTACAATAAAAGATTCTTTAAACACTTGTTACCCTGTTAGTTTGCAACCACGTTATTGTAACATCCTTGTTTTAGTGATGGTCTAACACTTACAACGCTACTACCAAACCGGCATCTCTCCCGGAAGGAGTGGAAGGCGTTTCAGAGGCTCTAAGTAGATGCAGAACAACCAGAACAGA
>JAHREE010000559.1:9401769-9510777 GCA_033628505.1 Tringa tobata | reverse complement strand
GCACAGAGAGGTGGTTCACCATTTCCTCTCGGTTCATCTCACAGCTGATTAGAAAAACAAGGCTGAAACATGGAAGATTGCTAGTATTTGAAGCCTTCACACTTCAGACTTTTCAAGATGGCTCTAAAATACTTATTTTTATAATGACAGAAAAACATACTTATTTTAGAAAGAATAATCCACAACATAATTTTGTGATAAATAACAGTTCTGCCTCTAATACATATATACATACTGCTTGTAAACAAAAAATGCCCACAGGTCATGGAGTCTCCATGATTTTTATAAAAGGCGCTATAGATTTTTTTGTTATTGAAAACAGTCCTAGTGAAAGTTTGGTTTATAACCTCCTATTGCTACAGAAACAGTAAGAATGTTCATATTTACAAAGAAACAAAGACCATGGAGACCCCATAGCATTATTTGCTAAAGATTTTGAGTTAGTGGGGTTTTCAAAACACACGTTGTCAGCATGTTCAGATTTAATTAACAGTACAGGTTGAACACCAGCAGTACGATACTCCAGTGCTTTGGTATTTCAACCCCTGAATATACAAAGACATTACTACAGCCTACTTCACAGTTTAATGCAAGTAAAGTGCAAGCCATAGTACAAGGGTGTCATACATTTTCATACATGTAAGCATTATCTAAAAAAGGCTCTCTATACAAGTTTTATTAGCTACTTTAGTAAACTAGACAGAAGTCACCTATGGCCCAGCAATTAATGGTCTTACAAGGATATTTTTCTCTGTAATACAGTATGTGTCAAATGTAAAAAGTTTATTAACACTAGTGCATTTCTCTTATATCCTAACCTGTTTTCTTCTCAGATTTTTAGGCTGAAATCCTTGTTTCTCAGTAAAACAGAAGTCTTAGCTGGTAACAGGGTCTTATATTTTGGCCAGTGAACATGATTTGTTAAGACATATTTGTTTCATGGTTGCTAGTGAAAAAAATGCAATAGAGTTAGTATGTATAATGTGGCATCCTTATTTAATCTGCAGCATTCGGACAGATACATTTACAGTCAGTAAAAAGATCTGTATTGATACCCTCACCAACGCCTGGGAATGAACAATATTCTAGAAATGTGAGGACAGAAGCTAGAGGGCCTAGTTGGTCAAACAAGTTTGTCAACGGATTTCATCATTTTTACAACATTGCATTCTTTCAAATACTGCTCATACAGTGGCATTAATGCATACAGAAAAGTCCCTAATTGTCACTTTTAACACTTGTGTATGCTTGATAAAAATAAAGATGTATCTGTCTGGCCTGCATTAAGAATGAATATGGTTCTTTTCCTGAACATAGTAACAGGCAGCATCTGTCTGAATTTTTTAAATATTTTATTAAGAGTAGGCCCCAGTAGTATATCAGCTATCTCAAAAACTGATAATAGCTTAAACAATATTATTTGTAATCCTCCTTCTGAATGCGGAAGTCTGCTATAACCCATAAAACATAGAAACTAAGCTTTTAAAAAATGGTTCTTCATCTATTAGTTTTATCAAGAATAAAGAGTTGCCTCCCTGAATTACCGAATGGAACTGATCAGAAGTACATCATTATGCTTTATATGTAACAGGAGTGAAGAAAATAATTTAAAAAATGAACTAAGAAAATATAATTTATTAGTTTCTGTTTAAATATCAATGCATTTTCTATTCATCAACTGATATGGCTCAGGTCTGACTTCCAGGCGCATGCCCAGTTAACCCCCACTGGGAGCCTCAGCCACACCACGGAGTTCGGTGGGGTAAGAGGAGACGGGGAGCCTGTCCCTGCAGTAGCTCACCTGAAAAAGCTTCTCTGAACCTTAGCTTTAACGAGGGAAGAAGTTCTAGAAGGAAAAGAACTTTTTATTACTCAATATAAATTAATTAGCTAATATTGCTTCTTCAGTCTTTCCTGTTACTACCTATTTTTCGTATTAGTGGTTAATAAACAATTTGGCAACAGGGAAGTTGGTGTATTGTCTCCAGTGAGATTTGAAGCCCAGTGGGCTAAGGCATGTGGTACGTGGAAAATCTACAAACCCACACTCCAAGCAAAAAGGCATTGCTATAACCCACACCCTTCTGTCTTCCCTAGAAATGCACCATTTCCCTATGGGAAAACTAAGGAGAAATTGTACATTCTTTCTATAGTAGAGCTAGATTAGTACCTACGTCCAGAAAGAAAAAACTAGTGGTGGGAAGGGCTGTCGTACAGAGTTGAGTACACGTGCAAAAAGTATGACAAAATACTCGTGAAATTACTTTCAAATGCCAGCTGACGTTTGTGAAAGAATGAAGTCTTTGTATTGCTTAATTTAACCATTAGGTTTTGCTTGCTCTAAGGCATAAGCAATGCTAGACAAATCTTTCAGACTTTTCTCCCAGTTAATCCGAACACCATTACAGGCGATTTCTCAGTTCACCTTATGAATCTCTTGGATAATTTATCTTGACTATTCCGTGTGAATCATATTTCAAGAGAACTGCTCTCCAAGAGCAGAACAGACACGTGTGACTCTCAGAGTTCCAGAAAAGGTGACCTCGTGACACAGATTTTAAAGATAAGCTGAGTGAAAGTATGATCTCTCAACTTTTCATCTCATCTACTCATATTTCAGAAATACGTATTTTTTTAACCTTGCAAAATGAAAATTGACATTGTCTATTTTCCTTACTATTTGTGTTATTTTTGAGAAACGCACCTTCCTAATGATGTTTGTAATTTTCAGCTGTATCTATAAGTAGCATTTGAGAAGAGAAATAGCTTATTTTCTTGTTTTCTAGGAACTTCACTGAATATGCTCAGTGGGCGATTGTCATTTCTGTCTTGAGTTACTTATACAATGGCATTTGAAATCCTTTTTGAAAGGTATTTTAAAATCATATAGATCTTTTATTATGAAAGCACAAACCATCTTTTGGGTTTGAAACAAAAGGCGTGTTTAAATTTCTTTATGAATATAGAAAGTTGAATTCTATTTAGCTAATTCTGTGACCATCTGTTTGCACATACAGTATGAACTAGTTTCTAAATGGCTTCTGCAATTTACCCTGTTGCTTGCTTCACTGGATAATATTTCTCCCACGTTATATGAAGGATAGTATTAAAAAATAGTGAAATATAGAGCTTTTAGAGATCTGATATGAAAAAAAGCTAGGCAAATTCTCTCTATGAATGCTTCCGCTATTCAGTTGTCCAGTAACTACAAAGTTCACATAGTAAATACAATTCAATTTATTTCTACATCTTGCATGAATACTGCAACTCCAATATTGGTGAAACCTGTCGTGGCAAATTGTTGTTCTCTATTGCCTCTATCTTTTTTATTACCTCAGGTGCTTAGACAGAAGGTGAAGTGCATGTTTAATATTCAAGAAAAACGCATACAATGTGATCCTGGTCCTCTGAAGTCACTGGCGTTTTGCTATTTACTGCAATGGAAATACGATTAAGCTCTGGTGAGTGCATTTAAGGAGCTATTGTCTTCAGTGATTCTTAATTACAGAGTTGATTACTTTGTTGAAGCAGGCCAAACATGCCTTCATGGTGTATATCTATCCAAATGATGTTACGCAGTTGTTGCAATGATGCTGTGACTCAGTTGCCTGTGCGATGCGAAGAACTCAAACCAGCTGTCAGTGATACTTCTCTACTAATAACATCTTGTATAGGTGTAGACTCTTACTTGTTTGATCACTGCATCTTCTGTGGTTCAAATAAGTGCCAGTGCAAATTAGAGTAAAAACCAAATCTGAATTGTGTTTCTTCAGCTGCTATATTGGGTTTACATGGCAAGGTTTTGGTAGCAGGGGGCCTGCATGAGTGGCCTCCCTGGGAAAAGACACGGGGCTGCTCCCATGTTGGGCACGGTCTGGAAACTAGAAACATGGGGTCCTTACCCCATAGGAAAAGACCCACACTGGAGCAGGGGAACAGTGTAAAGCAGGAGCAGCAGAGGAAAGTGTTATGATCTGACTGCAACCCCGTTCCCCATCTCCCTGCACCACTGAGCGGGGAAGGAGGTAGAAAAGCTGGGGACAAAGGAATGAAATTGAGCCTGGGAAGAAGGGAGGAGGTGGGGCGTCTTTAGTTTTGTCTTTGTTTCTCACTATGCAACTGTATTTTTAATTGGCAATAAATTAGATTCTAATTTTCCCCAAGTCAAGTCTGTCTTTTCCATGACAGTCATTGGTAGATGATCTCCCTGTCTTTATCTCAACCCATAAGATTTTCCACTATATTTCCTCCCTTGTCCTGTTGAGGAGGGGGAGTGAGTGCATCTTGGTGGGCATCTGGCAGCCAGTCAAGGCCAACCCACCACAGCTGCTTTGTGGAAACTGAGCTAAACAAACAGCATACCTTCACCCAGTTCTGGCTTTGTGAATCATTAAATCTCTCTCCGATACTAGGACCTCATTGAGATAATGTTTTTTCCTATGTTACATTGAACTGTATGAATTTTACAGTTCTTGATGTATGAGAGATGGCTAGGTTTATCTTGTGAAAAAAATTTCAGTGAATATCTGTTTAAGTGAAATGACGTCAACTGTATTCACATCCCCTTTGTTCTGCTTCCTAGAAATATTCTAGCAAGCATAGGCAAAGAAAATCGTGAATGGGTGTTTGAAATTTATATTCGCTACCATTCAGAGCAATCTTTTTTTTTTTTCTTTCCAAGAATACAAGTATTTTCTCCAAAATCTGATTCTTAGAAATCATTCTCATCCAGGCAAGGAAGTGAAATACACTATGTGACTAGCGTGTCTTCCCAAACCAATCAATACAGATTGGTTTTCAAATGATGTATTGAATAACTTCACCCACTTGCTAATGTACTACTAACAGTTAAAAATTATTGCCAGACATTACATAATTTTGAATAATTTACTCAGCTCTAGATGTCACTCTATTACAGAATTTAATCGATTAGTTCAGGATTTTTAAAATTCTCATCCTTGAAGTATCAGAGCTTTTTTTAATTTTGTGACTCACAGTCATGTGTCACTTAAATTCACAGTGAAGAAAATATGAAAACCTGCAGTATGTACCATATTCAGCGCAGATGTTTTTCTTCCACCATGAAATACCTCAAATTATATTAAAATCAGTTTAAGTTGCAGCATTAGTGAACAACCAACATTGTTCTACTCATATCTTAACCTCTGTGCCATACCTGCTTGCTTATGTTCATTCACTTGAAAGGCAGGCACAGTACGTTACAAACACAGTATCTAAATGGCATGTACAGTATGCCCATAGGGCCAGATTGGGATCTATCTGCTAGATGTACAGTGTACATTTTAAGGCACACTATAGGGATTGAGTTTACATTTTGATAACTCTGTCCTTTTATTTGCAAAGATGGTCACTACCTGGAAATGTTGCAAAAATAATCGTTCATCTCTAAGAGTGGCCAATGTATTTATGTTTTAATTTTATTTTTCTCAAGAAAAATGTGAACTTTAGGGCATATTAAAAGTAAATGTCAACTACTGTGTTACATTTTATATACGTAGATATATCTTTATATATATCTAAATATATAAAATGATAGTAGGACCTCATACTATAAGCTTAGTTTTAGTACAGTACTTTAAATATACTGGTACTTATTTTCAGTTACACTTCTGCACTTCTTCTTTCTAATGCAGAGCTTGATACGGACATTGGTTGATAAGAGCAAACAAAAAAATTCATAAAGAATATTATTGTCTTATCATGCAATGTAGTAGGCATCCTGTGGCGCTAGTCTCTTACCCCACTTATTTACAGTACTGCTGAGTATATTATCAATAAATATTACAGTGTTTGTCTTATTCGCTTTTTCATGGCACCCAGCAATTATTCAGGATACGAGTTCTGTCACACGTGAGTTTCAATGAATGAGTGTGTGTGTGTCAGCATTGGTGCTGAGGTTGCAAGTTCAGAGGCTCCATTTTGAGATTTCACAGCAGCACTGTACTCACAAATGTCCAGGAAAAACTCATAGTTCTTTAGTTTCCAATCTTTAAACTTCTTTGATGTTAAGTTGGGATCATCCAGAAGGCTGTTGATAACTGTGAGGTCCCCTTCCTTTGCCTGTCAAATTCCAGAAAGACACGATACATGTCAAAGTGAAATTTATGTCACATTTTGTATTTCACCACTTCATTTCTTCTTTCATTTTAATGCAAAGTGCTAGGGAAACTACTATGGACACTGGACCTTTTACCTATATTCAGGAACTATTACAGCTTAAACTGTTTGACTTGGCACTTTCTACAACATGCCTATAAAGAATACCAAATAATATTTTTTTTTCTTAAGCTGGAACATGTTTGCTTTCAAGTATTTTTAGTTCTTTGAAACTTAATTCCAAAGCTCAAAGAAAGCCTCGTGCATTGAAAACATTATGAGATTATACTTTTTCTAGTTTATATTGCTTATACACAAAATTAATGATAAAGCCTTACTTTTAAAGTGCTCTTGAGAACTCTGATGTGGTGAAGCTTTTCATTGATAACGGGATCATTACATCGCTTTACAAAAGACCTGCGGAACTCCTGCTTGGTGGAAGGACGCTGCTCGCCAAAGGCTGACAAACTAGCTTGTTCCAGAGATTTGTATAGTTCTTGCAGACCATCTGTATGTTCTCCAATCTCTTTTACATTTTCTGAAAGAAAAGATAAAGAATTCTAACAACAAATTTAACCATTCAGATGAAGTCTCTAAAGTCAGGAAGCACTATTGCGAATTCATGTACAAAGGAGCCCTGTAACACAGTCTTCCAGTTTTTGTTTTGGTAAAACAAGAACATTTTGATCAGTCCCAAGGCTATATTCCTAACACTACATCCAAGCATTTTAAGTGCAAGCTCCTGTGTAGTGACTGATGAATTTGCCAACACGTAAGAGTTCAACCACAAAAACCCTGCTGAGAATAATGGCAATATTTCTCTGGCTTTCAATGGCAGTAAAGAGGACCACAGCATCTCCAAAAGCTTACCTTCTGCACAGAAACTATTATGCCTTCTAATAGGAACTTTCTCTTCCAGCTTGTCATCTGTTCCTTCTGTGGACTGTACGCGTCCCTTACCCCTGACATCTCTGTTTCGGGGAAGGCTTTGACTACGTTGCTTTTGTGGCCTGCTATGGGAGCTATGTCCCCTTTGACATTCCACCAAAGGGAAAGGCCCATCCTGCTCGTAATTATGACGCCTCTGTACTGGTAGCGTTGCTTGTCTTCGTTTGTCGGGTGACATTCCAGGTCGGCCACTCACGTACTCTGCATCAGGAGGAACAGTCTGCAGAAAATGGAGCCCTGAACTGGTTAATGGAGTCTCTATCAGATCCTGCCAGGAGCGTCTTTCTCGGTAGGGAGGTCTGCATCCTGAGGAGTGGGTGCTTCCTGCTACGTCTTGTCGAGAGTCCTCGGCAGAAGAATGAGAATATGTTGATTCACTTGAAAAGTGTCTACCGTGTTTGGCTTCGGGGAATGGACTTGAAGAATTCACCTGAGAAGATACAAAAGCATCTGACTATAAGACAACGTTTTGAACAGACCCAAGAAAATGACTATAACATAGACATTATATGATGTAATACTAATAAAATGGACTGATGTGTGTGTTTTGGTATGTCATAATGTGAACCTTGGTAAACAGAACATAACTAGCAGTGAGATCTTTTATGCAAGTGCTATGTTTTTACCACTCCCTATTCTTGTTTTGCACATTCTCTGCCCGTGAGCAACTCCTGCTGGAAAGAACAGTATAATCCTGGTACAGGTTTCCTGAAGACCTGTCCAGTTTACACTCAGTCCAGCAGTGTGCTGTGAAGACATGAAAGTCCCCAAAAGAAATCATAATTGGATTTCCTTTTTTTTTTTTTTTTTTTAAGAGTATAAGTATCCAGCCAAATAGAAAAAAAAAGACTTCAGCGCCCAGGAAGCTTTTTGAATTTTGCAGGACTGCTGAACTTCTCAAATTGTTTCAATTTATTCTGCTGAGTCTGTGTACAATTTTAGTTCAAAAACAAAGAGAAAGGCAAAAAAGTGGAAAAACAGAAAGGGAGGGGCTTAACCTGTATCCCAGTTGATAAAACAGCATCACATGGGTGAAAATCAGTCTGAACTTCACCCATGTGATGCTGTTGTCTCAGTCACTCTTTCTTTGGTTCTGGCTGTGTGAGGATCGTGTCATTCACGCTGAAGAAAAATCTGAAAGAAAAATAGAGAACAGTCCTATCTGCGCTTAGAAACAGAGTAATTATCACAGCCTCTCTATGGTCTGTATCATAGAAATGTTCTTATTTGCTACTAGAGCTTCTTCATATACATAATTTTTTTTTTCCCTCAGTTATCAAAACCTGTCTGTACACAATATATTAGAAGCATTTTTATCAGCTACTTAACATCTTATGACACCAACAGAAAACACTATCACTACTTCGGTATTGTACACAACAATTATTTTGTAGAAGACCCTTGCCTCTAAAGACATGTTCTTGAAGTTTGTACTAAAACATGATTACCTCATGAATGTGATCTGATCTTAACCTCTAGCATCCAGTATCCCATACTTGTAAGACAGTCTCAGTTAATGCAGACTGTCCCAGTCACAACATTCTTTTAATATTCTGAAGTAAAGTCAACATTTGAGTATTCTTATTCTTAGGTGTAAGCTCCCAAATCCTAAAAAAAATGTCATATTTACAGTCTGGTGGCATATCTGTGTAAGGATTTACCTCTCCTTCCTTTGTATCTGCCTTGTTAGCGAATCCTTCAGACCTTAGCTCATGAGGAACAGCAGTAATTTCATTCTTACAATGAGACCCATCATTGTTCTGCCTTTATGGTAATTAAATATTCCAAAAGAAGGAAAACGCAAATCAAGGCACACAGATACTTGTGACCTACTGTCAAATGCAATACTTATAACTCACTGAGGGTGTTCGATGATAGGTGTCACACAGTGTTGAAGAGCCTTCCTGCTTCAGGGTTAAAGAGCCGTCGATGTCATCCTGGTCGCTCTCACTCCAGTAATCTGCTAACAAAACATTTGGGTTTCACTCATGTGGTTTTCAACAAGAAACCGGGTCCCACATTTTAAAAATATCATTAGCATGCAAAGGTGAACATTTCACAGTCACAGAAGCGGCTTGGCAGTCACTAAGGAACAAACTTGTGAGAATGTCTGGGACCTAAGACACACAGATACATGGAAGAACCTTCCAGTGTTTCAGGAGAGCACTACAGAAAGTAGGTAAGCACCTAACTTCCACTGTACATAAAAAACAGCATCTGGTCACAGACTTTCAAAGTGCAACTTCATTCTAGATGCCGAAGTAGAGCCAAGCCTCAACAATTAATTTAATTATGTTAGTATAACACGTTCCCCTATGGGTGATGGGGAAAAAGGCAAGGTTGGCATCAGAGCTCAGGAGATGCAGATACAGTTCTAAAGCACATTTTGACCCATGTTTGTGACGTCTTCACTTGCTCTAGGGTGACGAGCATAGCTGATAGCTCTGATCTGGGAGATCACACCTCACCCTGAACCTTGCATTCTCTTTATCACTTGTTTTAAATATTTCTTAAAATTATTACTCAGGATTTTATTTTCTTTGGTGGTAGCACAAATAAATAGAGGTCTTCAAGGATATGGATTCTTATGAAAAATGGTATTTTTAAAAGCTATGGCACATACGTTAATAAAGATGTCACTTATGACATCTCCAACTTTGTTCAAATAATGAACAGTTCATTATAATCTCTGAAGCATTACCTTCATCTGGATGAATATCCTTGTCATCAGGGGTGTAACCAATTGCTGCAAGACCCAAACGATTCATCCACCTAATAGAACAATAAACAACGAGGAAGAGAGATACTTAAAAGGAACATCTAGGGTAAATGTGAGGGCACACGCATTCTTAACATTTGGAAAAGTCAGAGATAATGCTTTTTCCAAAAACTGAACATTGTTCAGGCTGTTAAAATCCTGATTCAGATGTGTTCTGTGGTTAGCAATTTTAAGTGAGGGATGTCCCAGTTCATGTATAATGCAGATGTACTTCTGGACTTCTATACACATCTCCTGGAGCACGTTTTCCTAGTGGAGTATCAGACTCACTGCATTTTATTCTGCTGCCTAGAAAACTGAAGAATTGTGACATCAGTCTTCCTTGTGTCATCAAGAAAACGTGAAGCCTACATACTAATATGCTAACTGTAGCAATGACTAAACAACATTTTTAGAATAGTCTATGTAGAACAAAGAATGTCCAGCTCTGTCTCCACTTGAGCAGACTCAAACCCTCTCTAAGCTTCATCTGCAAACCATTTGTGTGGAACAGTTTCCAGAGACATCATATAAAGGAGCATATTGCATTTATTCTGATTGCTACTTCTATTCATTTCAAGAACTTGCATGAAT
Organism: Tringa tobata; assembly: GCA_033628505.1. NCBI lineage: Eukaryota > Metazoa > Chordata > Aves > Charadriiformes > Scolopacidae > Tringa > Tringa tobata. The sequence goes on along the minus strand of JAHREE010000559.1, from coordinate 9,500,360 downwards.
TCCAAAATACTACAAAATAAGATAGAGTTATGATAATAAATTCTATGAAAACCTGTATTAGGAAATAAGTTGCATTAAATTTGTATATGCAAAAAGCTGAAACAGACTATGACTGGTTATTTGGTGGTCTGCTACATTCATGATACTGGTGATATAAATGTTTGGGTTTCTTGAGCTGCAATTTAAACATTTTCCTTTATTTTTTTAAATACAGAATCTTAGGTTTCTAAAACAAGACTAGGTAAATTTAAAGTACTTCAATATTTGCATTTCACATTGGATGTTCTGGTTTCTTTTTTGCCCCAAAATTAATTAATTTGATCAAAAATAAGATTCTTTGTTTCTTTGGGAAAATATTATGGTTTATCTAGATGACCTTTGGAGGTCCCTTCCGGCCTGGACAACTCTATGACTATGACTCTATGACTATGACTATTTTGGGGAAAATACCTTTAGAGTTTTCTTTATATAAGATTACTGAATGTTTGTGTAATATATAATTGCAAAATAGGAAGAAAGGAAATTAACACATAGTCACTTCATAATGTTCAGCACATGGAAAATCAGGAATCAGCTTATTTCCATCAACAAGGAAATATAACCTAAGAAAAAAGCCCTGTTAATAGACATCTATAACGACTGGGATCCATTCTTAAGTATTCCCTTACTCAGTGACTATATTATTTACTATGTCATTAATTTCCTTGTATACTGCACTTAAGTGTTTTCTACAAGCAGCTCTTTTTTCCTTTTTAACATGGCAACATAGCATTTGTTAATAATTATGTTCTTAGTTGATTAATTGTATCATGACAAAAACATCTTTCAAAGACTGCAAGAAAGATATTAGTAAAGAATACACATTATATCCTAAGGACAAGTTTTAGAACGATTAGAACACGTTAACTACTCAGTGTAATTCTTTCCCGCTTGTACTAGAACAGGCAAAAAAGCTTCCAAGGACACGTGAACGTGTTATTAGTCTAATAGCACAGTACGTGGAAGATGGTATACATAGCAAGGAGGTAGAAAATGAAGGAAGAGTAAACTCTCTGCTAAAAATAGCACAGAGTTCAGCACTTATCGATCTCCTGCTCCAAGCAACGCTTTGCGGTTGCTCAGAGCAATGGTCTTAGTCTGTAATGTTGGATATAACACTGACTCCTTGCACGGCCTTCAGCAAATCGTTCTACGTATCTTATGACTTTCCTAAGTATTCAAAGGGGCCAACAACATTTACTACTTACTCGGAATTGTTACTGGATTAATTTACTTGCAAAACTATGAAAATATAAATAATTGCACAAGAATATTGCTTTGCCTTTCAGTATGAAAACAGAAGTGAGCAAACTGGAAACAAAAATGGAAATGATTGTTAGTTTTCACAAATATCAACTGCAGGGTTAGGACTGCTTACAGAGACACTGTGTCAGCATGTCAATAACTCATCTTTAGCACGAAGGAAGCAAATTTCAAATGGATTAACAGGACTACAGAAAAGGTCTTTCACAGTGCTCACCAGCATAATTTCATTCAACAAACGGCATGCTGATCACTTGACATTTGCTTCTCTTGAAAGGCATATTCTTTATTGCAGTAATTGAAATGACATCATACCCTCTCTCGTTATTAAGCATTTGTATTCACTATTTTTTCAACAGTCGTTCCTGAATTCCAAAACTCATTTGTATTGGAGCAAAGTAGTTTTAGTCATACTTTACCATATGCCTTTGGCAATTAGGCAGAATACCTCAGTGACATCAACTAAGGTTCTGCTTAAGCACCAACAATAAATTAGGACTCATTACCATTTTCAAAATTAAAACAGACTCCACTGTTTTCATGGTCAGTGCATGGAATTTTTTATTGTCTTAAATTTCTTGCCAAAGTTATCTTGTTGCTCATTTTTAATTTGAGGGTTTTCAAATCTTGGAAGCTTATGTAGGTAACAGTCAAAGCATTAATATTAACCTTCAAGATATTCTTAGCATACACATCAGCTTTACTCTTACAGCCTCAATGTCCAAATCTGGAACTAGCAGAAGGTAATCTTCCTTCTCTAAGATTGCTCAGGCTTTTCTCTTCTAAAGGGCAAGAAGACCCCAGCTATAGTTACAAGTACTTTCTCACCTCATTTGCCACAATTTAGAGTTAGCTCTTTGTCAAGACAACAAAAGGGTTATCTGATGACATTCAGTGGCTTATAATGGTAAAATCTCTTCTGATAAAAGAAAAAAAGTCTCAATTTTAGGTTTTGTGGTTTTAAAAAAGGCACGAGTGAATATTTTTGAGGTTAATCAGGAGTTATAGAAGTGCTGAGATCACAGATCCTATTCTTACAGTTAACTTTTTTTTTCCCAAGGAAATGCAAACTCAGTTCAAAAGGAACACTGTGTAAACTTGATGAATTTACTTGATGAGCAAACCACTTTCATTTTAAAGAAAACAGGCAGTCAAGGTTATAAAAAGTTCTCTTTGGAAAGCATGGAAACTCAGGCATTTGGTTCTGAACTCTGCGCTGAATGCCTTGTAGGCAAATGTCAGGTTTCAGGAAGGCAATGGGAGTGTCAGAACTGGGCTCTTTAAGGGACAGATGACTGCACAGTTAATTGACAGTTGTGCAATGCAAGACTATATGCTACACCTGACAAGCAGCTACAGTGGAAAAAACCCCAGGAGATCATTTGTCTAATTTGGTTTATATATTTGTATTTCTAATAGCTCTTGGAATTTCACGTGATCACAAAAAGACATGAGATATTGTGGCAGGTACACGTATAGCAATCCCACATGTACACCTCTATATATCTTGACCCCCCAAGGCAGAAAGTTGGACTCCTCTGCCTCCAAAAAACCCTACCTTTTTTCTTTAATAATTTTAACAACTCGTTTCTTTTGATAATTAAGCAACTTGAACAGCATGTCTCACTAAGCTTGAGTCTAGGCCACTTGACAAACCAAAGGGCTTGCTTCTCCATAGGGATTAGTTGTGATGACACTAAATATCCCAAGGATACTTTGCTACAACATTTTAGGTTCAATATTGTACAAGATCTCCATGAGATACAATATCTCTTTTACTGACGTACATTGTAACAACTTATAAGGGACCAAGAAGTGTATAATTATTTTTTATTGCCTGTACGTTAGTGAACCAAATGCAGAGAAAGGTAAGCATCAAGTGAAGTCATCTAAATACATGAGTAAGTTTTGTACTTTGCCTCAATGGTTTAAATTCTAAATAAATCCGACTTGGCTTTAATGAATTCTGTTGATTACAATCAGGCACTCTTGTCATTGCTTTGGGATAAAATAGAGCTGCATGGTAGGAAGTTAAGTTAAATTTACTGAGATAATTCTGGTTACTACCAGGGGATTACAGCCCAGGGCCCCTCCTGAGAGTGATTCTGCCCCCAGGCCTGGAAAGTGATGATTACAAAGGCACTGAGGGCAGTGATGAACTAAGTAGCTGTGACAATAATCAAAACTTGATGCTGAAGAGCGAGTCATGCTTGAAATGCCCTGAATTGTCAGGAGCACATTTTCTTAGTGATCCTTTAATCAAAAGACTGGAAAATGTTAAAAGAGACCAAACAGCCAGGGAAACAATTTCATACAGCTCCACTGTCATAACACGCTGTATTAAAAACAAGAATATGCCATCACCCATTGTACAACTGGAGTCAGTTTCTGTTTATGGACCGTTACAATTTCCTCCTGCCGAGCAGGATGATGAGCCAGCCCAAGGTCAGTCTGAGGGTCTGGGATTGAGGTAACAGTAGTTTTCACAGTGGCATCAGACTTCACCCACTTGGCTATTCCTTTCTACAGCCCAGAGTAAAATAGCACAGGTAACAGACCCAAAACCACTTGGACAATCTCAGTTATAATAAATTGGAAAGAACTATTATGTTTAGTGTAGGAGAATAAAAAACCAAGGCAAGAAGGTAACCTTTTTTTTTTTTTTTTAAAATAGATGCAAGGCTGTTATTTTTAGGGTTATAGTTAAAACTGTACCATAAATCCACTGAGAACAGGTCAGGAAGTAGGGAGTTTCTGTGGTTCAAATAAATTTTATACGCTAATATCCTTAACACTGGATACGCTTTTTGCATAGACAAGATGGCTGCTATACAGAGGAAACTATTTAATTCAGGTGAAAAAGTAAATAACATATATAACCTGAAAAGAAATAAATTCAAGAAAGCGTCTATCCACTTTCACTATTTCTTTCTGTTAAATGTTCCCTTAAAAATGAAAGCCATGAAATACTGAGGCATTAAAGGATACAATAAATAAGTAGTTATGTATTTCCTGTCTTTCTTGCATCTTTTAATTGATTAATAGTTGCACTTGTATATCACCTGAGGTTTGTATTCTAAGTGTTTCAGGGCAAGAATATATCTTTCTTCACTTTTGAGATTGCATCTACACTTGAGATTATTTGTTTAAAAGGAAAAACCAGAATGGAAGTGGAAGTTAAATTTGACTTTTAATCAAGTTATCTTTAAGTCGATTAAAATACAGATTCCCTTGAACCCTTTATTTCATACAAGGAATTTATTCAGTGCAATTTATATTTACTTTCTGATTCAAAACTTTGTATTATATCAGTGTGATAACTGGATTCCAGAATTCACTGCAAAATTCTTTGCAATACAAAATTATATTTTTAAATTTATTCTGTACTTCTTATGTTGGCTTTTTACTGGACACCTAAAAAAATCAGTATGTTTCCTGTTTTGGTTCCTAAAGTAAATTATTTTCACTGTTTTCTAAGATTACACAGGTAATATATATTGATTTAACAGACTAAAGGTTCCTGTAACAGGTATGGCTAAAACGATGCATTTATTTTTCTCAATACAGAAGAAGCCCAAAAATGTAACTGATGTCTCACAGTGAAATATAATGCTGAGCAGAGTCTTCTCAATGACCTCATCTCTCCAAATATATCAGCTCTCAGCAGCCTGTATTTCTGCTATTTTATTTGTCACAGTTGCTGGAATTTCTTAAGTAAAATCATTCATGGGATAAACCGTAAGTACTCTCTGATTTGATAATTTGACATGACTCTGTTGATCTTGTTTCATGCATTGTCTTATTAGATTTGTCAGGCTGGAAAAATATGAAAAAAGCCCCAGACAGCGTAAGAGTTGACAAGTGAACCATAGCAATTTATGCCCTCTTTGCATGTGCGTCTAACTTCATGCACTTAATGGGAATTTTTTTTAACTTTCTTTTTTTTTTTAAGTTCACCCTGTCAACCAAATGCACAACTATGCCTTTGTAGTCACAAGTCTGGTTTGATATTTTAGGTTGTTTTTTTTTTTTCCCAGTGGATGATAGACAAAAAAGGTCACTACTTCTGTAGCAAATAAATTATCCTTCTGGTAACAAATGAAATAGCGTCTCTCTCACTGTATAAATATAGTCGTGTATCACAGAGATTATGCACAAAATAACTTTATGAGAGACTATAATTGCAAATAAAACCAATAATAAGCCCTAAAAAAATTTAATAAAACAGTCACAAAACCTCACCCAACTGGAACTTCTCATGCAAACTTTCAAAGCCATTTACAAACACGCTTGTGGCAGCACTAGCATCACTTCGGCAAAATCAAAAAGTCAGTCATTGTTACGTCAAGTTGATACTTAAATGAATCTATTAAGATGACAATAAGATAGTTTCTTCATTACTGAAATGCAGCTACCGGACTCCTCCCCACTGTAAAACCTTGTCCTATAGGATTTACTGTATTTCTCTGGATAATTCACCAAACTTTCTGGGAATCCAGTCACAGGCAAGCCCTAGGTACTGCATGCATCTCCCTCTCCTATACTGACTGTGACATTATCTGTGCTTCAGCATGTGCAACCGCGTTGTATTCTCCAGTCTTTCTACCATTCGTACTGGTAAGGGATAAAAGGCTGTAAAAGTGAATCCAAGCCAGGATTTCTTAACATTTAATGCATGCTGTAATTTTACTCAGCTACTCAAGCTTTTACCCTAACTTTCACCCAGTGATTGGCCTAAAAGAAAGCTTTGGAGAAATGAAGCATTCTTTATGAGCAAGAGAACTGAGTTTAGTGTGGCTGAAAAAGTATGGATGGAGTTTGGAGGATTTTAGGATTTCTTTTTTTTTAAGAGATGGGGTGATTTATCATGAAATTACATAATTCTACTTCCACATACTCTTAAAGAAATCAGATAAAATAGGCCAAACAATACTGTTAAATGCCCAACTTATTTAATTACGTAAAAACTTCAGATTTTGCAGTGTTAACTTAGTGCCTTCGGTATAACACCACAATATGTGACTGTAATGCACGTGCATTCATCACTAAGAGGTACAGTACTGTAATCACAAAATCTCCTATATTAAATGCAGTTGAACTGTTCGACTCTCAGAAGAACTATAACAATTCACAACGGTATTATTTACAGCAGAATTGATTAAGTTAATTTTGTAATTTAAACTAGTACAGAAAGCCAATGCAAATCCTAACTTCTGTGTGTTAGGGATAAATTCACACCTGAATGCTAATTTGGATTGCGTACTGGATAATTGCAGTTGTGTACTGTAAACTCCTTTGAACTCCTGTAGTATAATGGTATAAGCCTGTGGTTCTCAAACTTATTAAGGGGGAAATGGTAGTTCACAAGTCTATGGCAAGTAGTCCATAAACTGTAGAAAGGAGGAGTTAGGTGGCTAGCCAAAAGAAGGACATTTTGAAGACTTACAGCTCTGTACTAGAAATTCCTGCTGTAGTATTTTGCCCAGCTGGAGCACTGTAGCTGTACTATTGCACTGTTCACTCCCATATCCATCGTGGTTTCATCCAGTCTCTGGGGCCCGCAGCTAATTCGGATCAGAAAATTGTTTTACTTGTGCTGCAACTTATGAGCTTTTATGTGAGAACAATAAATTAGAGGACTGAAATGGCCTCGGGCACAGATTATTTTTCCTGGATTTGAAACAAGCGTATAGGAACATGAAGGAAGAAGGGGAAAACCTGCTGTTTATTTACTTACAACACCATTGGAAAGCTCCATTTCAGGGATTTCTATTTGAAAAGTACCTTGCATATTCTGCAGAATTATCTCTTTGCTTTTTGGATGGTAAGGGACCGGGAAGTAAGAGCTCTTTAATAACTTACTTGGCTCTATTTCTTAAAGAACTATTAAATTAGTACAGACCGATCTGACGTGATTAGTCTCCTGCTCGCTTCTCCATGAACTCTTGTTTAAGAAGGGCAATGTCTAATATGGGCATATGTCTGAAATTTTTAGCTGTCAAGATCTTTTCCTAGGTGTTAGCTTATTTGTAAGATAAGTTTGAAAGAAAATAAAAACTGTAAAAGATGCGTTAATACTGGCCTACCATCTGAGATGGCCAAGATCTGTAAAGGAGACTAACATGCCCCAAATTTAAGGAAGACACTCGAATGAACTTCAGTGATAAACAGGATGGTTTAAGAAACCCTTGAATACTTTGCTTTGTTATATTCCATACATAAAAATATAGAGCATATGCACCCTGAAATTTGCTAATAATCAATCGAGATTTAATTCAGAATACTTAGATTTTCAAACAGTTTCTTTTTGCTTCATCATGTTAGAATCTTTCACAACTTTACCTGGAAAACATTGGAAGTTTTCCCTACCCCCCTACCCCTACAAAATCAATCATCGTTCTGTTTCAGTGGCTAGCAGATATTTGTTATATTTTTTGAATGAATGCAAAAAATTTATGGGAGTTATTAAAATTGCAAAGTTAACCCAGTTATTCAAATCAAATGTGATCAAATTATTCAGCCTAAAATAGGAACCTTTTTTAATTTAATATTTGGAGTCCATGCGGAGACTGTAAATGTACTGCATCGCATACTTCTATCACATGAAAGTTTTAAATAAAGTAGATATTGTAAAACAACTGAATATTAAATTCAATGCTGATTTCCTTAGGAGTATTAAGGCCTTGAGCAGGTTATGCATAGTATGGTAATAGATAAAGCACTTCTGGGAAATAAGGCCTTTAACAAGCTTGGAGTACCCCGTGACCGTGGCAAGCGAAAGATGAGCTCATCAATTTCATTATTAATTCATTTCTAAGAACACAGCTATGCTCATGTAAGACCTGACAAAACAGCACGAGCGTCAATTTTGCAAACTGCAGCCTGCACCTTGCAACACAGCAGGCAAAATACAGCTACAAGAGAGTAACTCTATCTGCTACATACAAATCAATTACTACCCATTGGTAAACAATTCTTTCAACAGCAATGCAGTATTAAAGGCAGGTTAAAATATTCCGGAGTGGGAAAAAATTATTAAACAGTGAATCTGAAGTAAGAAACTGTAAAAATGGCTGTTAAAACAAAAGCTGGTGGTAACCACAGTTGAACAAAGGGTGTATGTTCCCCACATAGTGAATAAACAAATGCTATGTTCCTCTCCATATTTTTTTCCTTTACTCCTTTACTTTTCAGCACAGCCTTCTGCACCCTTCTGTCAGCATAGAAAATCCAGTTAAATTTTGCGGTGACAGCAGGAGTGTGAAGTACCATGCAGACTATTTGCCCTATTTCCTCAGATTACATGGTTAGCAATTTGCTGGGAAGACAGAGATTTGTGAAATTAGTGTTTTAAATACATTTTTCATCTATGAATCTTGCTTACTCATTTCAAGTTTCACACAGGATATCTGGGAGAAGGTATTCCAGAAAGCACGTAAAGGCTGCAGGGGATGCCCAGGGATTTTACAGAGGTAGCACAGTAATCCATCACCCGGGCTGAGGAGTGAATTACAATTACCCTATGGGAACAGCATTTCTGAAGGAAAAATACTGCATAAAAATACGTCAAGAGCAAGTTCACCCATTGTCTTTTCTCACGGGAAGAAAACCCAAAATGTCAGGAAAAAGGCTCTCGTAAATTCCAAACTATCACAGAGTATATGAAAATATATCCTGGCACCTTTCCAACTCTTACTCTCCATGAAGGCTGGAAACTGTCATAAAGACAGCTTCGTTGGCTCCCCAGTGTAGAAAAATCAATGAATATTGTAAGAGCAGTTTATTGAACGTATGTCAAGACTTCCTGGTTTTCCTTGAGTCAAACATTTTATGGTATAATAGAAAGATATGATCAATGCCACCTCAACAAATCATAGCTATCGAAGTAGCTAAAATCGAGTTAAAAATAGTAGAAGATCCTCATGCCAGTTTTGGACCAAACAAAGCTCAGCCATGTTACATTTCTGAACAATGAAACATTATTAACAATGGAAAAAATAGTTTTCAGCAAATTTAGATCCTAAAAATGACAGCTAGCCACAGTGAGATGCTCCTGAGAACTGAATCTCATCAACATCATCAGTGGATGATGAACTGCCCTGAAATGTTTCAATACAGTCAGTCCTATACATCAAATACACTATTTCTTGAAGGGCCATGTAAATTACAGAATATAGATGTTCAATTTAAGAATAGTTTGTGGACGTTAATATTCCAAAGGAAAAAGTCCATCTGCATCCTGAGGTAGTTGTGTCTTTTTAAGTCTGCGAACAGAAAAAACTAAATCTCGAACTTTTAGCAGTCTGTGCCAGGAAAGATTTAAGACTTCAAAGTATGGTAACATTGTCCCATGTGTCCTTGCTTTTTACCTCAGGTGGGAATAAACAAATTACTCAAGTAACAGAAGGAGGTAGAACATTTGACTCTGAGGATCAAAGGTACCTTTCCACCTTTATCTAACCTCTGCCTTCATCACTGAATGACAAAATGGAAGCAGAGAGTAATTTAGGTTAGAAGAGATCTCAGGAGGTTGTCTGTTCCCACCTCCCACCCACAGCAGGGCCAACTTTAATGTTGGATCAGGTTGTTCAGGGCTTTGTCCAGTCAAGGATGAATGTCCTCCCAGCACATCCAAGGACATTTAAAAACACACAGCAATGCCAACAATTGAACTTTGCTAGTCTCCCTCGTGTTCCTTGTTAGGACAGTGATGCAATGAATAAAATTATTACTGGGTTTTTTTGTTGCTGTTGGGCATTGCGTTCTTTAGGGGTTTTTTGGTTCGGGTTTGAGTTTTTTTAAAATTCTGGCATGAAAAATAAATGCATCTCATTAGTTCAATCCCATTCCTGTTTAAAAAAAAAAATCACTTCAAATTGCTTTTGTCTGGCTTCAGATCATGTGATGTTACTGTGGATTATCAGCAGAGCTACCTTAAAACTATCTTATCCCATCGTGTGGGTATATTCTTCAGTGTGAGCTTTGGTACGTATGCATTTGTCGTGGTTTCAGCTGGGACAGAGTTGACTTTCTTACTAGCAGCTACTGCTATGGTTTGGATTTGGGATAAAAATAGTGTTGGGAAAACATTTTTTTCAGTTGTTGCTGAGCAGTCAAAGCCTTTTCTGCTCCTCACCCTGCTTCACCAGCGAGTAGGGCGTGGGTGCACAAAAAGGTGGGAGGGGACACTGCCAGGACAGCTGACCCCAACTGTCCAAAGGGCTATTCCATGCCATGGGACGTCACGCTCAGCAATAAAGCTGTGGGAAGAAGAGGGAAGGGGAGATGTCCAGAGTGATGGTGTTTGTCTTCCCAAGTCACTGTTATGCGTGATGGAGCCCTGCTTTCCTGGGGATGGTTGAACATAGGAAGTAATGAATTAATACCTTGTTTTGCTTTGCTTGCGTGTGTAGCTTTTGCTTTACTTATTAAACTGCCTTTATCTCAACCCATAAGTTTTTTTTCACTTTTACTCTTCTGATTCTCTCTCCTATCCCAGCTGGGAGGAGCAAGGGAGTGGATGCATGGTCCTAGTTGCTGGCTGGGGTTAAACCACGACAGCACTGCTTTTATATGCCAGAGACTTTTATTCCACATTAATCTTCCCAGCCTTGACTAAAGAAAGTTTAAAAGTGTGATAAACCATTAAAACTCAAACATACTAATGAGACCAACACAACTAGCTTTCAACCTTTGCAGAATTGTGCGATGTGAGAAAATTTCAGCAAACATAAAATGAGCCACACAATGTAATGCTGGACATACTAAAATCAAGGGGGAACTAAGTGGACTGTACTGAGAACACTATAAATCAGCATTACATCTTACTTCAAGAGTGCATTTCTGTGTGACGTGAAATATTATTTTCAATTATTGGAGTACCATGATAAAGAATACAGAACTTACCTATTCATTTCTTCAAGGCAGTCTGTTGCAAAGTAGAAACTTTTTATTTTGGGGTGGCATGCTTTGAAGGCACTACAAAAATAAGCACAAAGAATAAAAAAAATGCATTTCCCTTCAAACAGTTTGTCTACAAATACACAAAAATGACCTGCTCTACAATTCTTCTGTACGTTACAGGTTTCATAGGCATTTTGAATCTTCAGCCTGAATCTCTTGCTGGATAAACTTACAGATGGATTCCTACTGACCTGAATGCATCTACATTTGCAAGCCTAACTGGTACTTTGCAAATTTTCAAAAGCCCTTGAATGACTTAGAAGCAAATCCTTTCAATAAACAGTGATGTTATACATCTAAAAGCTTCTTGGGTGAATCTGAAATTCTCTAAAGGAGTAAGAGTTTGATCCCCCACCTCTTCTCACATATTTAGATGACTGTGCTTTGTGTCCTACTCAAAGAAATATAGAGGGCTGCCAACTTATGTGTCATAACTGTTTCATATCTTTATTGTAACTTTGATTCTGAAGATATACATGAATTCATCCAAATTTTATTTGCTGTTAATAAATGAGGAAGAGAAGAAATATAAAGATGAATAACCAGTATTTTCATTCAACTGGAAACGACGTTTAAAATACAGCACTCAAATTCTCTTTACTTCTTCAATTATTCATGACTGTAAGATCTTCAGAATAAAATAAAGGAATGTTTCCTAAATTTCATACAATTTATTTTTAAATTATATTCTTCATTCAAATTATAATCTTCATTCAATTTGAGTTTCACAAAAGCAACATAGGAAGTACTAGGGCATATAAGTGGCAGTTTTTCTTTGTTTGGAAGTAGGCAATAATAAAGGTGTTCCTTGGATGCTCTTAACTCTTTAAATAGTCACTTCTAATTCCAGCAACTGCTTGGTCAATTTACTCTAAAGCCAACCATATCCCAAGTACTTTTCATCTTAATCTACTAACCCTTGCTGTATCTTTCCTGCAATCAACAAAAGTCATCAACAATTAATGCTTCTTCATCTTCCACATAGCAAATAACAGAGTCGCCAATATTTAAATTTAAATCTTATGTTGTTACATTATAATTTGTGGTCAATTTTATGTATCTGTGTATTTTTTTAATTGCAGCTTATTCTCACAGATAGCTTTTGATTCAAGAAGTCCTAGTTGTCTGGGGTGGGGTTCCCTCCCTCCTTGGTTATTCTAAAGTTTATTCATAGAATGAAGTTCTTTGAAAAGTCCAAGTTCAATTAGAAATCACTGGAATAGTTCCAAAAGCATATCACAACAGGTTTAACTTGATTTAAAAGTCTTTACCGGTTCACTTTTGTAACTAGTACAGTATGAGTAGTATAGTGTACTACATTCTTGGCATAGTAGGATGACAAAAGGCAGCTGTAAGACTGACATTGTTCCATGCGTTGCTAATATTCCTTCTTCTTCCTCAAATGTCAATTCCTTCCCCAGCCACTTGGCCACTGTAATTCAATTTTATATTACTGATTTCATGAGAGAAGGCCTGGTTCTCACTGTAGGCTGGCTATATACAGACGTCACTACTTACACTGTAGTCTGTTCAGACTACATGCCTGAGATAATCATAAAGCTCAAAATCTTACAGCATGGATGATTATAGTTCACATAAAAATGCTTTTTGTTAATGCGTTTATATGGCATAATTCCTAAGCTCTCCCTCAGTTGAGCAGTTATTTGAAAACTGCTAAGAACAATAATCATACTTCTTACAATTTTTTTGTGTCAATATAACTAAAACCAGTATTGCCATCAAGGAAACCACAAACTCAAAGCATTAAAGATTATTATTTTGATTAGTTCACAAATGTTAAAAAACCCAATGCTATCACTCATAACATTTACATTGAAATACTGACATTTATATGGTAATTACCAGATGTAAGGATTAGGAATCATTACACATGGCATTATGAAAACCCTGTGATGCAACCTTTCTATTATTAATAGCTTAAATGCAAATGAGTGTTTTATTAATTACTATGATTTATGGCAGTTTCCAGACACAAAAATGAAAGCTGAAGAAGATTCACTTGGGCATTCTGATTTTCTTATATATATTATGAATACAAATGCATACACCGTAAAAGGCTTCCCTAATGAAAGTTCTACAGAAGAAAGGGGTAACAGCAGAGTCCTATTTGTGTGCAGTTTCCTTTTCATGAGATTAGAGCTATGTTAAAGGTAAGTTTGCCTTTGCACAGAGGGTCATAAACCACCTTAATTCCATAAAAGAAAACTTGAGAGGTATTTTAATTATTGTTTTAGCATCTGGACATTGATAATTTCAACTGCAGATCCTCATATCCCTAGCTACTTGTATTTTGCAAATGAAAATAGTGAGTACATGGCAAATGCCGAAGAGGGAGGAAACTTTTCTGATGCCCACTAGATGGCATACCCTTGTTAATTATACATACTGAATTTTAAGATTTTAACGCATGAGATTTTGATCATTATATAAATACCATTTTAAGTATACTCTGATCAAATTTATTATTTATTTTACCCGATCAATGTAGTATGATTTTAGTGTCAAATATGCTTATCATTCTTAGCCTCCTACTTCTGAATGGGGAATATTTTACTCCCCTTATGCCAGCTGACTACGAGCAACTCCCACTGCTCTAGCAAAACAGATGATATCTCTCTGTGAATAAGAAACGTGAAATAGTTTAGTAAATGTCTTTATGCACAAACACATATATTAGAGTGGTACATTACACGTTGTTAATTACACAGTAATTAACAAATACTATACCTCCTTACAGAACTTAATTTTTAATACTCAAAATAGAAAGTCATTTGCACGATATGCTGTTTTCTTGGATGTATTTTACTGCGAAATCAGCACTCTGGTTTCAGTTGGTCTGAAGTTTCTGCAACATCTCCACCTTCTAATGTTCCATTTGCCCAACCATCTTCCAGTTCTGAGCTTTTAGTATTGACTCGAATTGGAGAGGATTACGTGGTGGATCTAAAGATTCTAATCCTCTTGATTAATCCTGTTAGAATATCACATGATGGGAGTTTCTACGTGTAAATAGGATTATTTTCCTAGACAGAAATTTATATGCATAAAAGCATTAAAATGCCAATATTGAGGTTTCAAAGTCCATCTTTTAAAAGTTAGAATATTTCAGAGTTATATAATATATATGAATAAATGAGTTCTATTTCAGAGTAACATTTCAGAGTTCACTGTGATAAACAGATCTTAAATTTGGTTCCACTATGCTCTTGTAATGTGATACGATTATGTATTTGAATATTACATTCTCACTGGAACCATATCTCAATTAGGTTACAGAGTGCACTTGCTGGAGAGGTGAATCAGGATTATGCAAAACATAAAGCTACTTTCTGTCTCAGTTGTTACAGAATTTGTGAATGTGCCATAAAATGCCGAAAGAGTTCTTTCAAAGGCAAATCAGCTAAATGCTGCAGGTCTTCCTGCTTATGCAAAAGAGTTCTCACATGCTAAGTCACAGCAAACAGACTTAATAATTGGTTACTACATGAACATTCCTTAGTATCTTTTTGCCTGATACTCTGATAATTTACTGACATGGTGAGGACTTACAGCTGCAATAATGTATTGTGCTGTTATATATTTACAAACTCTGAAGGAAACAGCTCATCATTGTTATGAAATGGAAATCCCGATTCTGTGGAAACTTTTGATTTAAGTGTTTTGCAGTTCTGTTTCTGGGCTGCAAAATGTGACAATAAATCTATCTTCACGTAGACACGCTAGCATTAAGACTACAGAAAACTCTCCAGGGAAGTAATTCTAGATGTATAGAAGAATATGAATAATGCAGAAGAATGATACCTATATTTTTACCTTTGGGTTGTTTTGGAGGGCCCAAAACTGGATGCAGTAATCTAGATGTGGTGTAATGAGCACCAAGTAAAAGGGAATAATCTCTTCCCTCATGTGTTGGCTGCCCTCCAGCTACCACAGTCCAGGAAGCTGTCTGCCTTCTTTCCTGCAGGGCCCTGCGGGTGGCTTACGTTTGGTTTGCTGTCTACCAAGACTGTCAAGTCCATTTCAGGAGAAGTAATAAAAAATACTGGAACTGTAGCAACTTTGAAGATACAACTTTATGTTTACCTATACTATGCCAATGAAATTTTATACGGAATTTTGACTGTACAGTTCCAGTATGAAGTGGCAACAGTACAGCATATGGTCTCATAAATTTAAGACCTAAATTTGCATTAATTATGCAATTAATTATGCAATGAAAATTTTCACTAGGTGGAGATTTTTTGAAAGTTCAGGCAAAGCACTAGTTAAGTCATTAATTATATACCTAGTTCCACTAATCTTTAGCCTTGTGGATCAGTTTCGTCATGGGGTATTATAATTACATTTGAAAATGTTATTCATGTCATGCCACATCACACAAAAACTTAAATAACTAAGATTTCTAATACAGTATGATCGTTTTTGATCATGAAGATGCAAGTGTTGCCTAAAAGCAATGGAAAGTTTTTCACTGTCAATGCAAGAAACACCCTGTCACAGGAACAAGGTCATTCTACATCCAAATATAGCCCAGAGAGCTAAACCAGTCTGAGATAATGCCATGATTCGTATAATAATCAGGATACCTTCATTAAATGCATTAGTGAGGCAAATCATCAAACCATACAGAATAATGCATTCAATTAATATACATTTTGTGAAAGCTTTCTTAAGGCTATTTCATTCAGTGTATACTATGGGCATCAGTCATTCTATAAAACAGCATTCTCTTGACAGAAGAGTGGAAAAGACAAATCTATTCATTATTCTAGTAAGACTTCAAATTCTTTTGTTCATTAAGGTTTGAGCATTTCACGCTGATGGCTCTGAAAATAACAGAAATTTGAGGAGAAATCCAAGTTGAGTACCAAAATGTTCTTAGTTTAAGAGAGCTGAAAGAAAACTAACACTGTGATTTTAGCTAGACTTCTTTATGCACTAAAATATTAAGCATACTTTTCAGGCAATCTTAATTTAAAAGCAAATTAACCTACCAAAAAGTAAAAAAGGAAAGAACTAGGTTTCATTCCCCTGTCCTTATTTAACTGTCAAGGTAACTGCTTTACTAGCTTTTGCATTAATGTTGAAATGGACTCAATCATATAGAAGTGAGTAAGAACACAACCAGATTTGTATTTTTAGGTTTAAAGCTTGCAATAAATTTTAGGTTACATTCCAGCATGAACTAAAAACCCCTTATTCAATGAAAAAGATAGCCAAAAGTGGAAAGAAGCAAGAATGGATCCTGTAAAATCTGTCTTTCCCTAACTCTCTGAAAAGGCAAGAAAATCCTCACTGAAATGTTGCCCTCTAGTCCAGCAGAGAGAATAATGAAGTGAGATACAGAACTTTTCCAGAACACGCTGGGTCAAAACGGGTCACCATCACCTTCATTTTATTTGTAAAAGGAGTGCAGAAGAATCAAACCCCAGGAAGTTCTCCCTGGGTTCACCAGAACCATTAGCTTTTCTGTGGCATCAGGCGATGGCAATTGTGCTCAGTCCCGTCCTTGGTGAGACAAGGCAGAAGAGGACAGGTCGTGTTTAGAGGGTGCTTATAGAGGCTGTGGATTAGCGCTGGCTGCAGCACAAACAGGGGTCTCCACTCACAAATGCTGGACACACTGAAATGTTAGCGAGCCTAACGCTGCATTTACTCTCTCTGCAGTTTTCAGAGGAGTAGGTAAAACAGTGGTAAATGTAAGGTGTAGCTTTTATGATACGGGAAATATATAAATGATAGTGCATGAAGGAAGAAATCGACAGGAAATTCAGCTCAGTGAACAAAGGGAATACTATTAACATCTTCATTATTCTTTTACCCTTGGATCTACCTCTTTTTGAAATGATTCAAAGCCTGAAGGTACTCAGTTTTCAGTAGTGTGCAAAGTTTTAGTTAATCAGACTTTTTCCTGTGCATATACCCTACAGAAATTGTTCCCTAAGAAGCGTTCTGAGCAAAAGTGTTCTAATGCTTCGAGCAAAGCTCTGGAAGCTATTTCTAGCTGTGCACAATGACCTTCTGTTTGATCTTGGTTAATTCACTGAAATTCATTAAGTGTTTTATATTCTAACAAAAGGGTATTATTTTTCCTGTATTTTTGTTCAATATCATTACTAATATCTACTCATTCCTCAGAGGAAGTTATCATGCTCAGTTCATGTTTAATTTCTATAGTGATACCCTCAGCTGAAAGGAGTAATAGAAGTATAAATCGACCGTCTTCTAGTCCTCAGACAGTAATAATACCTCCTGACAAGAACAAGGAATTGAAGAGGTTTGTTTTTCTGATGAGTAGTCTCTACTGTAATTCATATCAGTATTTTTATTGTATACCTGATCATAGTTGTAGGACTTACACTCCTCAGACCAAAACTGCATTTAGTCATCGGAAAAGCACAGCAAAAATTCAGGATGCTTAGCTGTAACTTGGAAAGCTTTAGTAAGAGAGTATGTAGCTCCTCATGGCAGCAAGTTTTAAAAATCCAGATGCAGCATACAGAAAAGATATGCAAATAACACAGGAGATACTGGCAAAGTGCTAGTCTCAAAGCCTTAGAACTGTTCTGTTGAACCTGCTGTTTGACAGCTCTGCATTCCAGTCCCAACCCCGCTTGCAAACAATTTCCAGTGTCTGTTATTGAATATGCCTTAAGGGTGGCAAAGCTTAGCATATGCTTTTTACTGGGATCATAATGCAGTAGGAGCAATATGCACATAAGCAATAATGCAATGTTAATTTTACATATGGAACCTAAATATTTTAGCAGTTGAGAATAACATAATATTGGGTAAGTAAGCTTCCTCCATAAAGGAGAAAATGAAGATTACATTCACCATCCCATGCTATGGTATTTTTAATGGTATTTCCTACGGTAATTGTTTTTTGCGCACTTGATATTTATCAAGATAACTATACTGAAGCCGAGAAAGTTTTATCTCTTGGCTAACACATTCATTATTTTTTGCTTTGCTTATTTAACTGAAATGGTAACTGGGCCATCTGAAAAGAGTTATGGAATTTACATAAGTTGTATCTTTTGTATTAAAGAGAAACACTAAAGTTTAAGTGGACCTATCATGTCCTATTTACAGATTTCGAGGGTTTTTGTGTAGCTTCCTTCTCTGGGCTTTGCAAATTTTCAGTACTATATACAGAATACCTCCAAGAGCAATACCTTAATTTATAAACATAATTGACATATTACTTACTGTTTTCTTCTGCATTCAACTGCTCTGTCTATTCTGAACTCAGGTAAACTAATGAATCCTTCTGCTTTTTCATCCTATCAAAAGAAGAGAGAATGTGATGGTGAAGAAGAAAATAAGAGAGAAGTGAGCAGTAGCCATTTGGGTCTTACACTAAGAACAACCACCCAATCAATTGAAATACTGAACATACTTTTCCCATAATGTTTTGACTTAAAAAAAATGTATTTTTACTTCATAATACAATGTTAGTAACTTTTTATGAAGTAACTAAACTGACAGTTTCTTGAAGTAGCTGCAGTTACCCTAATTCCCCTTTGCTGAAGATTACAGAAAACATTTCAGCCCCAAATACAGCACTGAAAATAGCATTCAGGATATCAACAACTACAAAGAAGAATTCTCAGTTTCTTCATCATTTTTTCTACATTTTAAAACTGTTTGTGGATGCCTCCTTTTAAAGTCACCATTATGCAGACCATCTGCCTGGCTAATAATAATTGAGGAGGTTCCTACAGTGAGCTCACCAGTGATTAAATGGAAAAGTAATAACTAGACAGTATCTCTTGTCACTTTCTGCTTCTTTTGAAATAATTTACCAGGAAAAGCAAGGAGACATATTAACACCAGCCAGGTTTTTGAAAAGTACTAGGAAGTGTAGTATGAATTATGGCCTGGCTGTAAACAACAGACTGAAAATCAGTGGGACACATAATGACTACCCCTGTGCATGTAACAATGTCAAACAAACAAAACATACAACACAACCTGAAGGTCTTTATCATCCACAGCCTGAAACAATACTGTTTTGGGCTGACAAGAAAATACTAAACCTGAAGATAATTATGCCAGTAAAATTGTCCTTTTGAAGAAAGTAGAATTTCTGTACTAAATTATCAGTGACCAAAGCAGGCGGTACGCAGACAGTTTAGATCAGGCACTGAGGCTCAATGCACACAAATGGAACAATTTTTGGCTTCTCCCATCCATTAGTTCTTCCTACATATACGCAGATTGCACAAGCGTAGGCCCAGTGGTTCTCAATAACATTTTGCCAAGAACAGCATTTTACACACCAGAAACTGCAAACTCCAGACTAAAAAGCAAGAGGAACATCTATATAAGAATAACTTTCAGATAAAGAGATCTACAAATTCAGATTTTTCACATTTGCTTCACATAATGCTTAACTAACATGAACGGTTACACTGTATACATCTCCCCACGCAACTCAAACTAAGGAGAGCTGCATGTGAACACAATGTTAATCCAAATAAATAGTATCTGTGGAAAAGTATTAACTACTGATGTATGAATTTCTTTAAGAGTGCCATGAGCATCTGCTATTTTATTAGGCTTGGACATGGACTTTGGAAACTTTAAAAAATAATTTCAGTAGAAGCTAGAATGACCCAGACCTGACAAAGTGGCAGTTCACTAACACATCCTACCATGTAGTAAAAATAGACTTTATTTGAAACAATTATAATGTTTAAGGCTAATTTTGGCTGTCTCCAAACATAGAGTATACTTACATTCTGGTTTGTGTACCAGTACAAGGAGGAATCCTTCAGAATAAACCAGTACTTTTTCCATTTCTGTGTGAAATAACCTTTGGCATCCTTTTTCTTCCACAGCCAGCCTTCACAGTCTCCATGCCCCAAGTCTTTGCAGGAAATCCGTCTTCTGCTCCCACTCGTTAGAGAGCTCCCTGAGAACGTGACAATAGTGTGAGACATCTCGCTGAATGAGTGAAAGAACTGTTCTTCTCAACATAAACACACTAATTTTTAATGATGATTCAATTCAAAATCCTTCAAGCCAAATCCTCTGCAGTTTCAGGGAGAGGAGACTGAATGAACATTTCCAAATTCCACAATGCTCTGCAATTTTGGCTTCAGCATGAATACAAAATAAAAAGGGCCTGTTTTATGTAATGGATTATTTAATCTCTAGAGGGTTCATTTCTCTTAGAGGTGCATTTTTATCTGATTAAGATGGACATCATCCTACCAAAGTAAAACTGTATTCATTTAGCCCTCAATTTGAAACTCGGAGCATGATATAATCTGTTTACAGATGTAAACACTACTACTTCCGTATATCTTCCGTTATTACTTTTAGCACTAGAAGGCCTGTCAAATTCTGGGCATTTTTAACTCAATTTTTATAGTCAATATTTATAGTCAATAAAAAAGAAAGATCATCCACTTCCATAAAAATGCACATGCTTACATTTCTTCTGTCCTGAATTTAGCTGAAAACAGTATTTTAACTTTACTGCATCCTGTTTAAAGGCACAGCACCAGGAAAAGGTGGGGTTTGTGTCATTGTTACTCTATTGCATCCTAATTGAAAGACTTAAAATTTTAGTGTGCCTTGTAAATATCAATGAGAACAGGTTTCTTTATTCTTAATTATGGTGTATTTTTTCCTGAAAAAGACTCTGTACGAAATTTCCTTAAAATATTCAACGTTTTGCTGTGAAAAATCAAGTTTATGTTGCTACAAGAATTATATTTGTCCTACAGCTGTGAAACAGTAAAGAAATTTGGATAACATCAAATGACCATCCTCTTTCTGCAACATTCTGCAACCAAGTTCTTAATGTTTTGCTCTTTTTAGAATAATGAACTATGCTGTCTCCTGGTCAGGTGTAGAAGGAATTAAAATTGTACAGTATAATAAGAGGAAAATTTTCATAGAAAGGAGACTAAACTAGCAAATAGTATAAAAAGAGCAGAACTCACTGGCCATATACTTTCATATGACTTTATTATGCTGTAAATATTTTTCATATGTTCATTGGTTTAACACTCTCAAAAAGGTCATGAATGGATTAAAAAAAAAGACCAGAAGGAAATGGCAAAATATACAGATATTCCCTTTCTTCTGCTTAAGTCAGAGGAAATTGCACCACCGAGTCTAGCAATATTATACCTTACAACACAATTATTTGGTATTTTACTTTGGTGTTTACTATCAAATTTAGAAATATTTGAATTAAGTTGAACTTTGACATTTGATCCAGATCACTTATTATCAGAGAAAAAGTCTCATTTTCTAGTTTCAAAATGTTAACTCAAATAAGTTACCTTTTGACCATTTTCTGCTTTTTACCCTGAGGGAAGCGTAGTGGAATGACTGTAAGGAAAAAAAAAAAAAATTACGAAAAAGCAATGCAGTAATAGTAGTAACATGAAGCAGCAGACATTCACTGCCATCTCCATGGTTGTCTTATGGTTAGCTACCATAGAATCAATTATCATAGAATCTCATTTTTCTCTTACAAATATCATAAATAAAACAACACAGTGCTAAACCTGCAAATTAAAATCCCATTTTTTTTCAGTTACTAATTACAATTGCAATCAAATCATTAAGGATTCTCTGCATGAATGGTTAAGAGTAGTTTGAAAAGTAAGGATGTAAACTCCTATGAATGATCTAATAAAATGAATAATACTTTGCTGTAGGTATACATGAGATAGTTACACAAATATTCATTCAAAAATAAACATCCACCACAAATGTTGTATAGTTTATGTGTAAAGTCATGTGTTCAATGACACATTGAAGTCACATTTTTTAATTGTTTCCAACCATAGGAAACAATTAAGTTTGTTGGATTTGTAGGTCGACAGAATAACTGAGGAGAAAAAAAAGAAATTTCTTTCTTTTGTGGCTGCATTATAAAATTGTTACAGATGCTTAAGAAAAACCTAAAAGCATCTTATTATTTAATCCTTTTAATACAAGGGCTACTACTCAAAAGATGCTAAGGATTTACCTCCAACACATAAATTCAAGGGGAAAAGTTACAGGTCAATATGATGAAGTCGCTGCCTGATTGGTAACTAATGCTACCACTACCAGTAAGATCCAGGCAAAGAGTAACATAAAAAGGGCCAATCTTTTTAATTTTCTTGACTTTTCCATTGTGACAGATAACACTCAGCTCAGTAGAGGGCCTAGAAGAAAGGTGCCTCAGTCACTGACAGGGATGCTGCCTTAACTAGTGGTATGACTACAGATACCTTCTCCCGGAGATGATCTGATGCTTACCCTGCCTTAGGCCCCTCCTTCCCACACATTTAAACAGCAGACACTTGCTACAAAAGTCCTTATTAATAACTGTGGTGCAACATATTAAATAAGTGCTTAAATTTCATAATATAAAAATTTTAAAAAACTGAGAATGATAATTAAAATTTTAAAAAATTAGTTAATATTTAGAATAAGAATGATTACAGCTTAAGCACTACAGAAAAGCAACAGCTGGAAAAAGGAGTCCAACTATTGGAGCAGCACAGTTTTCTTACAAATAAAAGTGAGGAAGAGGGAGTTGTTTTGCACATGCACAGACCTATCTGTAACCCTTCTGCAAATTAGCCAGTTTACAGAATTGAACAGCGTGAACATTTTCTAGTGACTTGCACACATCATCAATTCTTGACTCCTGAGAGAGCAGCCTCAGAAAAAAACAGCTTTGTGTGTTCTGTTTACCTCAGACTGTTCTCCCAGTCAGTCGCAGTATATGAATGATTCACAAAAATACTGTAATTCTGACAGGTGACAAGCTCTGTAAGTGTTTATGCATTGTATCACTGTAAGACACTAGAGATTCTCCATTTACTTGATAGCTGCAAATTTATCTCTTTGTTTTGAGCGCTAGAGAAGACAAAGATTAATGCTTGCTCCTGTGCTAGAGGAATTGTAGTAAAACACAGACAGAAAATGAAAAAAATAAAGTCAGTGTATGAGAAAGTATTAAAGATGCACAGCAACACTGTTTTTTTTTTTTATTTGATGTATTGTTAGCCACAGTACTGGTCAGTCATATTGTGCCAACTGGAGTTCTGTGGTGACTGTGACCAAAACAATCTGTTCTATGCTCCTCTTTCTGTACAAAAATGCATTAGGACAGAGCAGGTATCTGTTCCCAAAAAAGAGATCACCAAATTTTTCCACAATTGAGGCTATAAAATATTGCAATGAATAAATCCCTATAATTAAATTACCGTTTTCATATGTGATTAAATTTAAAGAACTGCAATAAAAATGGAAAAAATGGAGGATATACACATTAGGATAGTCACTGGAAACTGGTATGCATCATTCAAAAGAAAAGTTCTAAAAATAATGAAAATACAAGCTAAAAATATTAGCTCTTTCGAAAACAGAAGTCAATTAGTCTTACCATGTTGTGTTTATGCACACATACAGAGTATTCAAAGCAAGAAAACTAGAGAAAGTGAAAGGTTTGCAATACCTTGGGAATCAGTACTTAATTAGCACCGCTAACTTACAAAATTCAAGCTTCATATTCTGAGACATAAAGGAACCGCTATATAATTAACTTTGTGGTAAACACTGTAAGAAAACAGTCAGAACTTGCAACTTCAAAATAACACAGAGTTGCTACGGGAAACAGACAGACGATGGGAGAAGATACTGTGGTTGCCAGCGTTCAAGTTCTCATCTCAAAACCACAAGGCCCAGCAGAATGTTAACCAGAGCGCAGACCTTCCCCCCCCGCCCCGACACGAAGCACACCATGGAAAAAAAAAAGCGATCAAGTTGAATCTGTGCTATATGAAGCTAAATTAATGAGACCTCAACATAACCACGGTGTAGTAGCAGGAGTGCTGCCACAGAATCACCAAATGAAAACTTATGCTGTGTTTAAAATTGCCCTGGAGACTGGAGATTCAGTCACCTGTCAGGATGAAGGGAACCAACCCCATTAATGCAAAACTGGTTGAATTTATCCTATTGTGAGCCTTAGGAGTTTTTAAGGAAAACCATTAACAAGTTCCAAACCCAGCCAACAGTGCATTCACTAGCAACATACACAAATCATAGGGACATAGTGCTGATTTCCTCACATTCTATGTGTTAGATGATTTGCAGTCCCAGAATCCCTGGGAACAGCCACAGGTCAGTGTTTTCCGGTGGAGGCAGCAGGCAAGGCAGGGATCAGCAGATAGAGCCAACATGTCAGCAAACACAACTGCAGCTTTTTGCAAACTGCAGAAAATCTAGTCATCTGTCTTCCACTACTATCACTGGTCATTAGTCTCACTTTGTAAATATTTGGGAGGCAGAATGACATCTGGTAACTTTCAATTAGCACCTACTTCATGAAAAAAGTGCTAAGTCGGAATGAAGATAAGACATTCTATAAAAATGAAGCTATGTATTAAAGATTTGTTAAAATACTAAAAAATAATGTCTGGATATTTTCCATTTAAGACCTTCAAAATTAGTACCATAAAAATCATTAAAAATCCTTATCCCATATCTCCCTATCATAGTATTTACACTACTTAAATATTTCCAATCTAGACATTTTCTCTGATTCTCTTCCCAGACTACTACGTACCTCAGAACACATACTAAGGTTCCTACTAAACTTAACTAAAATTATTGCATATTCAGCGACCTGCTGTGGCTGTAATAGCTACTTTTTTGAATATGGAAATTTTTCCTAGCTTTTTATTTTAGGATGCTTCATAATACAGATGAATTTCAAGCTTTGTGATATCTTAAGTATCTTTTAAAAATACACAATGAATTGAACTGTTGAGAGTTTTTAAATTTTTTTTATAGTATATTTATAAATCCTTACCTTCCTCATGGATGTGCTTCCTTGACGGTCAATGGCAGAACTAGCATATCTAGGACAGAGAGGAAGAAAGATGTCAAGTAACTACTGAAGAAAGAATCATAATCTGAATAAGCAGTGCATATACACATACACTCTATGCATTTCCAAATGTATACTTACAGATGTAATCGTTTCAAAGCCCTTAAAACGTGAGGCCCTTTGAAAATTTAACCATTGTTTTCAACAATCAGTGCTAACATTATTAAGAATCCAATTCTTAATATTCTGACTCAAGAACATATAAATAATTTGAGAATATCTGGTTCTGATTCAATCACTGGCCTAAAAATTCTCACCCCTTATCAGCTAAAACGCGAAAGCAACCAATACAACTCCTCCCTCCCAGGGACTAGAGTGTTAAAACACATAAACCACTGGTTCTTTGTAGCAGGGCTAACTTTTATTTGCACATTTCTTTCAGCACCAACAACATTTAACACAGGTATAGTGGATTCCTAGTGTCCAAACTACAATGGGAAAGAAAAAGTATTTCTAAACAGGAAAAAGTACCAATTAATAATTTGGCAATTTTGTTTTAAGAGTAATTTCCATTTTAAAATGTAACATATTATATGCTACATTATATATGTATGTAACATACATATTTCAACTGATATTCCAACCTTTAGGAAAGGCTCATACGTGTTCTTCCCTATCTTGCAGAGTTGGTTCTTTTGCATGTCATTACAAAATCAAATCAAGGACAACCCAAATTGCTTAGTCTGTGTCTTCCTTGAAGTTTTTGGCTATCTTAACTTTAGCAATATGTAAGCACGTGTGTAAACACACTTACATTACATTAATTACACTTACATTATATTAATATGTGTGTAACTATCAGGTGAAATCTGACATGACTGTCAGATATGTTTGCCAGGTACAGAGAAAGTCTAGTATTTTCTTTTGTTCTGTTCTTTCCCCACCACCTCTTTTCAAACTCTGAAAGCACTTAAAAACAGGAAATTCATAAAGACCACATCCATTCAGCAGCCAACAAGAAAATTTAGATCATCAAAAAACAGCAGTATTTTTGCAGTACTGATATCCAAACAGAATCCTCTTGGCTGGCAAACAAGGAATGTGACGGCTACACTTGCTATTGGAAGAAAGTGTGGTGACTATTTTCCGTGAGCCCAGAAACAATCCTCTGATGTTAAGAATACAACCTCTTAGCAACAAAATGAACACCAAGTAAACTTTCCCAAACTACCTTCAATGAGAGCTCCAACTGCTGCTACAGTTTAGTTGTTAGGCTTTTTAACATCAATATCCCTGTAGGAAGGGAAGTGGCGTAGTGCTCCGTGGGCAGAGAGGCTATTGCGGAGCGCAGTTTGCAGTTCTAAATCCCTGGAGAAGGTCCAGGCAAAGTTTCACTTTTCCGAAGATGCGATTAGTGTCCTGGCACAATGGTACCACAAAACTTTTCAGGTTAGAAAGGGAAAAGTCTGAGAAAGTCCCTGTTCAGTAGGCCTGGTTGTGAATTCTTCATTTATTAAAGGGACATTTTCTGCATCCCTTTCTCATATAAGTAATATGCATACAATAATTTGTCTCCACACAGTTATTAGCAGTTGTACTCCTAAATCCTTTTGAAATACTACAATAGGGAAGGCTGTTAGGTGGGTGCAGACACAGCAGCGATCCTCTACAATATTTCATGGCATACAGTTCTGATTCTTTACCATTAAAGAGGACAGAGGGAAACGGAAATGAAACTCATCTGTTTCTCGAGGCAACCCAGGGCAATGCTACGGAGGTTTATAAACTCAGGAGCGTTCTGAAGAGAGTAAATAAGGAATAAGCATTCAATGTGTCCTCGAATAAAGGAGCTATATAAGTTATATAAAATTGGCAGTTAGCTTCCTATATTTTGAATTTTCATTCATTAACACACAATTAAAGATTTTGGCATTCACAGCATCCTGTAGCAAAAAGTTTCATAACATTTTGCTACAGAATGCCATGGATACCAAAGATTTACACAGACTTTAACATGCAAACATACTATCTATGTATACGTGAGCTTTCTCCTGGAGTTCTCTAAAGGCTAGAGAACAAAGCAGGGAAGCATCACCAGAAGCCTTTCCTTATACAATTACAAACAGAACTGGCCATTGATGGAAACAGGACACTGAATCAGGGTGAACTCTGATCTAGCATAGCAATTCTTAGACACACCATTTCCCCTCATGTTTTCAAAAGTAAGAAAAGGGAGAAGTGGGGAAAACCATAGAAATGTAAATGTTTTTGTGCATGTCGTATAAATAGAAAAGGAGTGCAAGAAATGTAAAGGAATTGAGGGGAAAAATTAAAAAGGAATAAAAGGTTTTTTGGAAAATTTAAACATATTCCCAAATTATGTTGGTCATAATAATAATAATGTATGTCTTACATCAGCAAGACAGGAAGTAGTGTTTTCTAATGTGATGATTTCCGTTGTTACAAGAAATCAAATTTACCATTAGAAACAATTCCTGCATTGTCAGTTAAAAGCATTTATCAGTCCTGAGTCAAAGGAAGTTTCCAGACAGCATAGATGGGATGCACAATATTAAAATTAAAACCATAAAGGTTAACAAGACAAGACTTAAAAGTTCTGAGCCTGAGCTGTCTGTAGATTACAAGGACTGAAAGCGAGAACTGAAAAACAAAAAAAGTTCAACTTAAAACATTTGGTAAAGGAATGGACAGACACCCAAACTGCTGCAAGGCAGATTTTATCATTAATGCTCCATTTCTGTCTACCCACGAGAATGCCATAAATGCACTTCAATCCTGCTGGGCATTTCCCCCTGATTTCTGGTCTGGTTCTTTAATCCCAGCCTTGACCCATCTGCAAAGTGTCAGTTTCAATGCTCCCACCCTTTCTCTCGGCCAATACACAAGATGAATAATACATCTGTGTTTTTCACTGAAAATTCCTTAGTCAAGTTTTATTTGCTTCCATGCAAACACAGTATTGTGTGTCTTTACAGTAATCACAGACTCTTACCAGCAAAAATATTGTAAAGCTATAGAAGCAGCCTGCAGTCAGACTTTTGATAACTCTTGAAAATCTGACATCTTATGAAAGGTCAGGAATAGATGTTCTAAAGTACAATGAGCTTAATGTTTTCAAGTCTGCAGGAGGTTTTTCTAATTATTTTAAAATATTTTATGTCTATCAAATACTCCTCCCTGAATGTAATTATTCCTCAAATATTCAGATCTACAGATCACAGAAGAAGAAATCCTGATCTTTTATTCTCTTTGGACAAGTAAATTCCCTGTGTGAAAGTGACAGAACCAATTCATTTAGACATAGAGGAACCCTAGTATATTGTCTATTCTGGTTTAAATACTCTGTATCATATTTGCTTGAGTTATTCTTCACCTTTCTTTTTAGGAAAACAATTGTTGCAGCAATGAAAGGGAAAAAAATAAGGGGGGTAAGGGCAGGGGAGGGAGGCATGCACAGTGATATGATTATAATGGCCTGGACTGGTATTTCTTAAATCAATTGAAACAGTTGATCTTCTAATTAAAGACTTGTTTTCTTGTTCATACATAGTAGTGTTTTTGAAACAAACTGCAAAATCTAGAAAAAGGAGGACCAATCACTTACGAGTAACTTATACCAATTAAAAAAAAAACTCAACCACATCGAACAACTATTTCAGGATGTTTGCAGAAACATTCATTGGATAATATTACATTAAAAAGGCAAAACACTAAGCAAATAACTGCAAAACTTTAAGTGTAATTTATTTTTGCAATAAAGTTCATTCTCAAATACCTATTCTATCATACAATTTTCTTCAAATGGATTTCTGAGCTATTCCTATTTGACAGAAATATAACGGACTTTAGCAGGCTCTGTTCTGAGTTTTGACATGCTCTGCCTAGCTGGATGTCATGCATTGGAAGTTCCAGGGAGAAAAAGATTGCCACCCTCCTTATCTATTCTTCAGAACTTTGACTAAATTATACACTGTAAGTAAACTGAAACAAATATAAAAAGGGAAGAAGAATTAAGAGAAATACGGGTACTAAGAAGCAAGCAGAGATCAAGGTTAAATACAACCTGTCTTCAGTCTCAGTACTAGATGCGTCCTGACTCAGTATTCAATCAGAAGGATGCTGCTGAACATCGAGCTAATGTAGAGAGGTTAACAAGAATGAGCTAAATAAAGATGGAAATTACTTTGACCTAGGTGGAAGCAAAACACCGAGAATTTAAAGGACTCAAGTAGGTGTGGTAAGTTCCAACTCACATCTTGAAGGACATGCAAATCAAATGCAAGTCTAGTGATAAGAACTGTAATCAGGATTTCAAATGAGGAACAGTGTTGTATGATTAGAAAACAGCAATAATGAATCTCTAGAAAACAAATTAGAATGGAAAAGTCTGGAAGTATGGGGGCTAGCAGCAGTACTATATTCTAGTTTCACGTATTCAATAAACGCTGCAAGAATCGGAATGTAAAGACATACCTGGTATAAGATTTCTAAAGAATGCTGAGAATTGGCACCTACCAAATACTGAGTATGTGAAATCAGTAGAGCAGCTGCATATGCCTCTTGTGCTATCAGAGCAGTTATATCCATTTAGGAGCATCACCAGATTTCTGAGCATACAAAACTTCCTGTTACAGCGAACAGAAGTGACTTGCTATTTCTTCCTGAAAGAAGCATCACTAAGCAAGTGCAACTGTGAACACACCTCCGTGCTGCCACTCATTCCTCTTTTCCTTTTGAGGAACACGTTTTCATTTTCTACCACAGAAAGATAACAACACAGCTGCAATTGTCCCATAAACTCTAGTAAGGAATTGTGTTTTAGCTTGTAAAATTTGTATAGTATCTACTGAAAATGACAACTGATTTTAACCAGCTGCACACAATTTAAGCATCCCTTGATCACATAAGCAATGCTCAGAAAGATCAAATAAAATGGCTCTTACACATTATCAGTGCTCTTAATTACAATGTCTCAATTCTCTTTCTATTACCTTCAGGGTCATTAAATCCATCACTAAATTAAAGTTATAAGAGTATCAGAATGAAATTATGTATCTTATTAGATTCCTATCATTTTGACTTCTCCACAGGTGACAGGATACAGATAATAAATCCCAATGAATGAACACAATGTAGAAACAAGAACAATTCCTTTGGTCGTAGCTTACCTTTCACTTCATTTTTGGTATCTCTAATAGTTACGATCTATATTGTTGCCTTTTCTTTAAGCTCCTACTTGGGTAGCGATGGACAGGATCATAAATTAGACATATTTAAAAACTATTCTAATTATAACAAACTGCTAGTAATATTTATCATTGATTAAACAATAGCTTTAGATACTAATAATTTCTTTGATTTATGTTTATTTATTTGACCAAGCAGAGGAATACAAACTTATCTTTAGACTATTCCAATTTGCAGTAATTTTTTAATCTATAAAAACTTCCAGTAGTTATAAAAAGAAAACTTTGGCAGAATTTACTCTTGGAACAGAGATAACCTAGTGTAAATTACTGGGTAGTGTATTTAATGTTCTGTCATGTACAACATGCTCTGATCTTTCTGACTGGGGACCTATGTGGAATGTCCAAGTTTATGTACAGCCCATAAATAGACTATTTTGAGAACTTTTCTTTCCAGTCCTCTGTAGGATGGCTCCTCTTTCATAAGGTTACATAAATGTAGGATCTCAAGTACACAGCACAGATGATCAAGAGATAATTTCAAAGCTGCTGGTTAAACATGGACAACAGTGAAGCCTGCATTTGAAAATCCACTGTTAGTCCCTGTTACCACCTGGATACTTAGGAGCACATGGCAATTCGGAACAGAGAGCCTGGCTAACAGCCCTATTGATCCACAGCAGCTCCGAACAACTAGAAAATGGGACCCACCATCCTGCTATTTTTCACTTGGCAAATACTTGGGAGATGTAAATTTCTAGATGCAAGAGGCAGCAAAGCTCTTTTCAACCGTCGTGTCTCACACTTTGAATTACTTTAAGTGCCATCTGATTGCAGCTCAGGGTTAAGGCCACCATAATAAACTTGAGAAAAAAAATAATTCAACTTACTAGAAAATACATTTGTGCAGAAAAGTATTGTACGTTATGTGAAATTTCCTTATGGCTGGTTCACAAGAACACATAATTAGCAAATTGGATTTATCTACCTGGTCACAGGGATGCATTCTGAACCACTTTGCCTGGATTCATGATTTATGTTTAGATTCTTAGAACCTCCACAGCTTACGTAACGTATTCTTTTCACAACAAGTAAATTCTCACTTCAAATTAATTATTGAGTATTTTGTAGTGAGATTTGAAATCGCTTCTCAGTTCCATGCTGGCTCAGCTACAGGCTCAGAACTAAGCTACAGGCTACTGTTTGATCCTTCAAGTATCAGCCAGCTCGCTCAGCTGCATCTGTACTCTTCTGCAGTCACTGCAATACAGGTGCATCTGTACGTGCAAAGTTAATAAAACAAAGTTATTTTCAAAATATTTACTCTTCTTAGCTTTCCAGCATTAACCACAACTAAAAACAAATTACTTCTAAAGTATGCTGCTGTGGACATGTTTGAAAGCATTTTTAAGCATTAGTATTTACAAAGACAAAACATGTTATGAAAAAGAACTTGAGCAGCATAGAAGATAAATGCAAATAGTCATAAAAACCCTTTATTCAACTAGCAATTGTGCAATGCATGAATGATAGAATTTTTTCTGCCTTCTCTTTCCCTTGCAGGCCCGTGTGGTTAGCGAAGCAGAGTAAGATCTTCAAACTCAAGGCCTCTGTAATGATGTCATGATTGTATTATGCACGCATGTCTGGAATCCACAGACATCAAGGTTTTCTATTACTAGAAAAAAACTTCTCCCAGAGTAAAACGAAGATTAAAGAACACAGCAATGCTGCTAAACATATACTCAGATACTTGCTTATAAAAAGGCTGCAGCACAGACTACATGTTAAATGCCCACTACCCCTTTCTCATTTGTGAAACAACAACAAACAGGGTAAATTGCCTCCAGTAAAAAGCAAAACAAAACAGCTGCTTCTTCAGGAAGCATTTAATTTAGGTTAACTTCCAAAAACCTCAAAAAGCTCACACATTTAGCGACTTCACTTCCAATTGCAGAGTGTAATTTCCTAAATCATGACACCTGCTCAGAAGTGAAGCATCACAATTTGCCTGTGGCTGCCCTAATTTCCTAGTCACAAGACTGCTTATAAGTAGAGCTCATATTTTCTGCACTGGTCAGAGTGTAATATATGAATGGACAGCATTACACAGTGAGGGGTGTGGGTGATCTGCACGGGTGGTGAAAGTCTAGCCCTGTTCCTAGTGCTAAGGCAAAACATAGCATCATAGAATACCAGATTGGAAGGGACCTCAGGGATCATCTGGTTCAACCTTTCTTGGGAAAAGCATGGTCTAGACAAAATGGCCCAGCCCCCTGTCCAGCCGAATCTTAAAAGGTTCAAATGTTGGGGAATCCACCACTTCCCTGAGGAGATTATTCCAATGGCCGATTGTTCTCATCATGAAAATTCTCCTCTTGTGTCCAATTGGAATCTCCCCCGGTGTCACTTGTACCCATTACCCCTTGACTTTTCCATGTGACTCCTTGTAAAAAGGGAGTCTTCACCTTCTTTGTAGCCACCCTTTAAATACTGGAACATGGTGATAAGGTCTCCCCTAAGCCTTCTTTTCCCAAGGCCAAACAAACTCAATCCTCTCAGCCTTTCCTCATACGGCAGGCTTCCCAGTCCTTGGATCATCTTGGTGCCCCCCTCTGGACATTCTTCAGTCTCTCCACATCTTTTTTGTACAGCGGAGACCAAAACCAAGCACAGTATTCCAGGTGTGCCCTGACAAGCACTAAGCAGAGTGGGATAATAACTTCTTTACCTCTGCCAGTGATGCCCGTGTTGATGCAACCCAGCATTACATTGGCTTTCTTTGCTGCAGCAGAGCACTGTTCACTCAAATTGAGCTTGTTCTCCATCAGCAACCCCAGGTCCCTTTCCACAGAGCTGCTCCCCAGCCAGGTAGATCCCAGCCTATGTTGCACTCCTGGATTACGTTTTCCCAGGTGCAAGACCTTACACGTGTCCTTGCTGAACTTCATAAGGTTCTTGTTAGCCCACTCTTCCAGCCTATCCAGGTCTTCCTGCAGGGTGATTCTCTCTTCCGAAGTGTCCACTTCCCCACTCAGTTTGGTGTCATCAGTAAACTTTGTCAAGGTACACTTGATCCCATCATACAGATCACTTATAAAGATATTGAACAGTGTTTGGCCCAGTTTTGACCCCTGTGGGACCCCACTTGTGACAGGTTGCCAGTTTGAAAAGGAGCTATTTACCACCACCCTCTGAGTGCAGCCTGTCACCCTGCTCCCACCCACCGCATAGACTTGACTGGACGGTGACACATCGGTCTCTCTGGAGGCAGCTGTGGGGAACTGAGTCAAAAGCCTTGGAGAAATCCATGTAGACAACGTCCACCGCTTGCCCCTCATCAACTGAGACGGTTATTTTGTTGTAGAAGGCCATCAGATTTCTCAAGCACAGTTTGCCCTTGGTGAATCCATACTGGCTATTCCCAATCATGTGCTTCACTTGACTTGTAATAGCCCCCAGGATTTACTCCATCACTTTCCCAGTCAGTAAGACTGACAGGTCTATAATTTCCTGGATCCTCCTTTAAGGCCTTCTTGTAGATCCTCCTTTAAGCCCTTCATTAGCCATCTTCTAGTCTTCTGGGATATCCCCTGATCTCCACTTCTCCTCAAAGATTATGGATAGTGGCCTCACAATGACGTCAGCCAGCTCTCTTAACACCCTTTGCTGGATATGGAGAGGGCCCATCGATTTGTAGGGGTCAAGGTCTTGTAATTGTTCCCATACCAACTCTTCCCTCACTGGTGGTGGGCCTGTGTTTGTGTCAACCTGGATTTTTGTTCTCAAGACCTGGGGCCCAACGGTGCTGGTAAACACAGAGGTGAAAAAAGTGTTGAGAACTTCTGCCTTTTCAGTGTTGCCAGTGACTAATTTACCTCTCCTGTTTAATGGTGGGCCAATGTTTTACTTCTGTTTCTGCTTGTTGTTTATCTACCTAAAGAACCGTTTCTTGTAGTTTTTGACATCTCTGGCCAGCTTCAATTCAAGCTGAGCTTTTGCTTTTCTTACTGCATCTCTGCACACCCTGCCAATGCCCTTGTAGTTCTTAATAAGTATTCGTCAAATATGTGATGTAGATGTGCCAAAAGAGTTTGGAAGTAACCAGAGTTGTAATGCAGAAATACCTAGCTTTTATTCTGCTCAAAGCTAAAAAAAACCCTGCTAGACTTGCTTTACATTCCACTCATTTGAAGAGTTAAAAAAGCTAGATATTCATAGTAACGTTCTGTAGTCTTGTATTTCTCACACAGCGCTAGTGTTTTTGGCATACATTCCCTGCAGCCTGTGGCACATTCTACTACATGCAAGACACATCTTTCTTCTGGGTTTTGGCTTTTTTTTCTTTTTTTTAAAAAAAGGATGCAATCATATTACAGAAACTGCATAGGTAACTGTACAGTTAATGAAGATAATGCTATTTAATCCAAATTCACGAATCTATCCACACAGTTTGTCTTCAGCTCCCCAAAACCTAACTATATGAGATTAAAATCTTCTACCAGTGTCCATTCTCAGCTGATTTTAAGCTGAAATAATTTTATTTTGTTAAGCTGTTTTAAACGCTCAAGAGAAGGTTATTAGAAACAAAGACATATCATCATACCTCTTTTAAAATATTTTTCAACATATTGAAAAGAGATAATATGTCATGTGATGGACCTGAAATTTAAAATGTGTGGGAGAAGGATTAGTAAAGGGAGAGTCATTCTATAAAAGAATAGCCTTTTGCTATGAATGTTTGCCAAAATTTCATCAAGTCAGATGTCCCTGGAAAATATGTCTTGGCAGATGTCTGGTAGAGACTCTTGTCCTGTTCACCAAGGATGTTTCATCTGGATGGTAATGTCCCTGCCAAACTGAGCATGTGCAATCCATTCATAATGATTAGGGATGCTCTGCTCTAGGAAGAATAAAATTGCTTTGCAACTCTTCCTTGTGACTGCAAGGAACTATGGGTGTGGAGAAGGAAGACAAAAAGTGTTGAGAAGCATGACTATTTTTGTGTGTGTGTCTGTGACTTCTTTCTGTTGCAGAAAGCCAGGCTGGAAGGAACCAAGGGAGGGAGCAGCCATACTGGAATGAAGGAGGATGAGAAAACAGAGTGAAAAAAAGTAAGGAGAAACAAGTGTGAGGGAAGAATGGAACAACAGCACCTGGCATGACAGAGTTAGGAGACTCAGTGAAAACAGTAAATACGTAAGATTGACACGTAATTTTGGAAAACTCCAATATAAGAAATAAAAGCAAAAGATGAAATCCAGCTGTTACTAAGAAGAACACTTTTTCCCCCCTTGTAGCCCCTGCTTCATACAAGACGGAGGCTGCTTTAGCTCGAAATTGGGACTAAATTACAAGTGGGGTTATACTTATTTTATTGTAAAAATAAGAATCTTTGTCTAGCTCAGGTAACGGATGGAGAGGTAATGAACTACTACAATGGTGGCAATGGACAGACAAGACCATCTTTTATAAGATGACATAGAATTTTACCCTAGAAAAAGTCTTTTGAACTCCATCTTTACCTCATTTTCATCTGTGATAGCAGTGCTTCTCAATTTAGTTGAATGGCATTTTAAACATGGACAGAACACTACAGCTGGGGAAACATCAGTAAATTCCTACCACTACAACTGTCTTTGAAATGAACTATGAAGCTTAATACACCTATAAAGAGGAACTACGATGCTAGAGGTAAAATTGCTGACAATCCTGAAAAATCTGGCATGAGGTGACTTGTGTTTGCTGATCAACGACTAATCTTGTTGTACCTCAGACTTCTGGCTGTAACATAGTGGTATTTATACCATTGAAGAAAATAATCATCAGTTGTAAATTCTTTAGATTGGTGAAAGCAGACTAATTGTACTGAATTATTTTATATTCAGTGCATGGTTTAGCTTCTTGAATAGGTTTAGGCCTTATACAGGATAAAGAGATGTAAAAAAAGAATAATTATCCATATGAACAGATTCCAATTAAGCTTAATTATGACATTCCACGATACCCAAGTATCTGTTATTTCAAACTTATTCTTTTATTATGACTTATTGAATGCAACTAGAATATGAAGATACTTGATCAGATATACTGCAAAGAAAAAAACCACAAAATCACTATTTTGTTCATTAGAATTAGTTGATTAAATGCAATTGTAAGGGACAAACTGAAGTCTCCATTGTTAGCATTTATCCAGTAAGAGCCAGAAATATGAACAGTAACTTTTATACAGAATGAATTAGCATTTAAATGTTCATTGAAAAATTCTGCCTGTTCTTTCCAAAAATCATGTTAGACATGCATCATGTTTTTCATCCTCAGAGTGATTCTGAAATACGAAATTTCAAATGTAAAAAAAAAAAAGGGTGGGGGGAACATCTGCTACTTTGTAGTAATATAATTTTTCCCCCAAGTAATCTTTAATAAACTTATACCTGAAGTATTTTTTCAACCTTTGTAATTGATACTTATATTTGATGTAGTGAACAAATGAAAATTATGAGATTTATTAAGTTATATTAATGGTTTTCTCACTAAACTCTGAAAATTTATTCCTCAAACACCGCAACTAAATTTCTAAAAGCAAATAAGCAAATATAATTCATAAATAGATTATGTATATATTTAAATACAGAATAACAGAATTACTTACCTTTCAGTATCTCCACTGACTGTGTCCCCTGCTCTCTGTAGAAGAAAAACAAATAGTATTAAGCACGACTAAAGACTGTACTTCCTTGGTGCACTCAACATAGCAGGTATCTGCAGCGAAAGAAGTCACAGCCGTTAACCACGTAGTCATTCCGTAACTCTAAGGAAATGGAACATTTATTTCTATTTCTAACTAAATGTTATTTCACAATGACGATCATGTTTAAAGCACCTTGCATCAGCACTTACAAAATAGTTTCAGCTGCTGTGTAATTGTGATCAAAGCTCTTTAAAATAAGAAGGGAGCTAAACATTTGTCAGAATGTCAATGTTTGCAAAAATGTTAGTATTTGAAAGGGAGTTTTTTAAGTGTAAAGAAACAAATACTACAATATAGAATACAGAATTTCAAAAGAACGAACTGCAGAGAATTTTAAGAACAGTTATGTACCTGTCATCAACACTTTCTTTAATACCTTTCTTTTATAGTTTTACATAACTTGATTTACTACACTGGTTATTCCTCTGAGGTTTGGAAATGAACATGTCTTTTAGTAGTAAGTGTTTCAGGATTAAAAATAACATCTTCAGACTGTTTTTGTTACTTTAAACAAAGCTTTCTGATGGAGAAGCTAAAAGCCAGTTTCTCATCTTGAAATTGCAAACACGTATGTTTTAAAATGAATGTGTATTTGTTTATAAATGCAGAAATCTGCAATTGAAAAATCTTTCACTATATACTTTCTGAATAACCAAACAAGAAACAGATTATTCTCTGCAAGTATAGTGTTTGTGGTTTTATACCACTACTTTAGGTATACTGTCAGGTATTTGATGACGTGACTTCAGAGAACAGTTACAAACTGAAAGGCATGTTGCACATGTAAAAGACAGGAAGTCTGCCGGTCTCTTTAACCACATGGGCGATAGCACGGATACATTCTAACAGCATGCATTTCTAAGAAAACTTTAAACTTTTCAGGGGACAAGCATGCATTTTGCCACCTCCCGCCTTCACACATCCCCCTGGCGTATCCATATGCAGTATCATTTATCATCTTTTATCACGCTACTTCTACTATAGGTAATAGATGATTTGCCACTTGAAGCAACCAAAAAACCCTTAAGTGACCAAGTTACCCTGGCAATAAGTCTGGAGGGGATTGATGATACCACAGTAATATCAAAACACCTGAGGAGTATTGTTCATCACTTGCTTTTATCTAGTAAGATTAGACTAGTTATCTCACCTAGGATCAGAAAGACATTTTCCCCTGAACAGGACCATGTAGATCTACATGACTTTTTCTTCCTTTCTGTACTGGGTTTAGGTGGCCAGGTTTCGGTAGCGGGGAGACTATGGAGGTGGCTTCTGCAAGAAGCTGCTAGAAGCTGCCCCTATGTCCGATAGAGCCAGTGCCATCTGACTCCCAGATGGACCTGCTGCTGGCCAAGGCTGAGCACACCAGCAACAGTGGTAGGTAGAGCCTCTGGGACAACATACTTAAAAAGGGGAAAAAAGTTACTGTGCAACAGCAATTGTAGCTGGAGAGAGGAGTGAGAGTATGTGGGAGAAACGACCCTGCAGACATCAAGGTCAGTGAAGGAGGAGGAGGAGGAGGTGCAAAGATTTATTAATGGCAAAGATTTCTTTCCAAACTATCAAGCATATGAAAGCACTGATAGTCTATATAAAGTCAAAAGTGGATCACTAAATCAGTACATGAAGTTTCATAATGATCATTGTAATGATCTTAGGGCTGAATATTAAAGAACCCTAAGCACTCTTCATGATTTTGCAGCTGGTACACTCTGGGACATGCCTGTGTTTTGAATAAAACGTTGCCACAGTTAACCCACGCTCAAGCCAGAGGATGTGTCATGGCAAAACTGTCTACAAAGCAACATAGATGACACGCACTTAAAAGTTCTTACTTACGTTGGGGCTTTCCTGTCTCTTTTGTTCCACAATAATTAGGACCCTACATACTTTACAAGTAAGTCTTGTTGCTGCATTAAACCCTATTTACCACTAAAAACTTCCCCTTTT
This sequence comes from Tringa tobata, assembly GCA_033628505.1. Lineage (NCBI taxonomy): Eukaryota > Metazoa > Chordata > Aves > Charadriiformes > Scolopacidae > Tringa > Tringa tobata. The sequence continues at coordinate 9,461,308 of JAHREE010000559.1, read as the reverse complement.
ACTTGTTGATGATGATCTTAGCTGACCATAAGTAATGAAATGGTGCAGGGAGTATAACTGTGAACAATTGTTTGGGTGTTGTGAACTTGCATATATTAGACTGAAAGAGACATGCTAGAGTGAAATGTGCTTCTATTAATAAGATATGTTTTTCTACAGGTCTTTCTCTCAACACCACTGATTTTTGCATTAATGAGCACTAATTTTCAAAGATACTGAATAATCTAATCAAATAAAGAACAGTCTGTAGTAGGGAAATTTTCCAATGGCTCTGTAATAGTAGAAAAAAGAAAAAATATGAGTTAACCAATAAACTATTCAAAGATTATGCAAATTGTAACTGATTATTAGGCAGCCTATTCCAATGCTTAATAACCCTTTCAGTTATTAGAAATTTTTCCTAATATCCAATCTAAACCTCCTCTGGCACAACTTGAGGCCATTTCCTCTTGTGCTATCGTCCCTTACTGGGAAGAAAGGACCGACCGCCCCCCGGCTACAGCCTCCCTTCAGGTGGTTGTAGAGAGCGAGAAGGTCTCTCCTCAGACTCCTTTTCTCCAGGCTGAGAACACCCCCAGCTCCCTCAGCCACCCCTCACAAGTCTTGTGCTCCAGACCCCTCACCTTGCCCTTCTCTGGAAACGCTCCAGCACCTCAATGCCTTTCTTGTAGATACTGTCAATGATCTATATGTGGTAGACTCCTATCTGCTATTTCGGCAACCTTATATAAATTTTTTTTTGGAACAGTTGCTCCTTAACAGTGTTATGTTCCTGTTACCTGGAAAACAAATTGCTTTATCCTAGTTCCCAAACTAAAACTTTACTTCATCTTACTAAAAGGCCACTTTCATGACTAGTAGACATGTGGGAGGCTCAGGAGGCACAAGTCTTGTCATGCTGTCACAGACTATAATTCACAAATTCTGAGAAATTCAGGTCACTGGCACCTATCGGCCTTCTTTAGAGTCAGCTTCACATTTATGTAGCTCTAGGGATTTTAGTGGATCTGCTTCTGACTTAGACAAGTAGAAATGAGAGGAGAATAAGGCCTATATGTCTAACAAGCAGATCTGATGATCCTCTCCCAAAGCAAATCCTGCAGAAACTACTGTTTACCTGAAATTTGTATAAATAACTGACAAAAAAAAAATTGTTTCTTTGAATCAGGATTTCATAATGAAAAGAACTATTTTCTCCTAGGAAGTAAAGAAATCACAGAGATCACAGAAAACAACACTGAACTGCAGAGATAGCATGAAAACGTTCAGAAGTTATTGTTTGTTGCTTACTAGTAGAAGAGACCAGAACAGTTGATAATGAGTCTAGAATAGTTTGATAATGAGAGTTAATAATCTCAGTGGTCAAATGCAAAATACTCATTCCATCTAGGTATATTTTTATTCGGTTGCAAAAGATTCTTTTACCTTTACTACAAATACTGTTCTTCTATACTCAGATATTGAATTCCCTACAAAAATGATTTGTTCATCATCCTAAGCATTTCTTTACATTATGTTTGTTGAAAAGTGAAACAGTAGCCTTGTTGCCAGGGGCTTTACTTATCTCTCTAGCTCAGTGACCTTGATGATGCTTAACCCATTGAATACACTTGCAAAATTATTATGCTCAGCTGAAAATGAAAGCAGCCTTTGAGGTTTTTCTTCTACTCACTATTGTTGAGGGAAGAGAAAATAGAGACAGGAAATAATCTCATGAAAGCTACACCCATGTATAGTTCAGAGGTAGTCAATTTTTATGCTGAAAAATACAAGATGACAGATGAAAAAAATAACTAAGGACAGAAGAAAAACATCCACTCAGAATTTTTAATTACGTGGTGCATAATGAACACTATGTCAGCACATAGCAGACAACAGAGAAAGCAGCAAAATTTTTAAAGGAATGGAAGTTCCATTTTTTGGAAAAATGTTACATCCAAAAGAGAAGTTCTCCCAGATTATAAATGAGGTTAAAAAAGTGATCTACACAAATATCTAAAGGAAGACTGCCCTGTCACCAACAAAATTTGTCTTATGCAGTAAAGCAAAAAGAAGTCCAAAAGGACAAATCACAAAAATGGGTAAAATGCATTTTATGTTGACCAAAGCCTACCTTTATCCTCATCAACCAGCTCTTTCAGTTTAAGGGAAATTGTAGAAATTTAAGGGAGGTTTAATCTGAACAAAGGTGTAAAAAAAACCAAATAAAAATATCCATACACCCCAAGAAAACTCAACAAAAAAGTTCTTTTCTTCAAAAACTAGGAATAAATATTGCATTCCAAAGAAATGGGTGAGGTTATTTGGGTCAAAGAAAAGCAGCATATTAACTTGTAAATATATCTGTGTTCTCCAAAAGTCTTATTTCTTTCTAGAACAGAAAACAGATATGATTTTTTTGCATACTGAGTTTTATGGAATGGGTAATCATTCCATGTTGTATACTAGCAATCTTAATTTTATACAGGATGTATAGCAGCCAAAGCAGATGTTCACTTGAAGTCTGCACTAAAGTTTAGAGAACAGAAATTTATTTCATCATAGAAAAATTAGAGGGTAGAATTTAATGCCATTTAATAAAAGGTAGAGTGAAGTTTTACAGATGTCACATGAGAAACATAATGCAGTTCTTCCTGAGGGAAAAAAAAGCATTCAGAGCCCTAATACAGTTGGAAATCCAGTCACATGAGATTATGCTGTTAGATGGTATGTATTTCTGAGCTACAACTTTCTACTGTCACAAAGCACAAACATTTTTTTGCTGGGAAGTTAAGGAGAGTGGACATTCAGCAGTGATTTTGCTGCACAGGATTCCATGAGAAAGGTTAAGGGAAGTAGAAAAAGGGGAGTGGCTGAAGTTGAAGGGATGTAGCATTGGTCAAGAAGTTACCCAGGTCAGGGAAAAAGAGTGTCAATTCTTTCCCCATTCCTCTAGGTACAGCCTACGCTCAACACTGCCCTTTATAGGACTGGCCTCCTTTTCTATCATGCAATGCTTTCTCTTGTCCTCCAAAACCCCATCCTCATTCTCTTGCTGGGGAAGGCAGGAAGCCTGCTGGGAGGGTGAGGAGGGAAGGGCACAGACCAAGGCCTGAGGCACTGGGTAAAGAGAAAAAGACTCAGAGGAGAGTCTTCAGAGTACTACAGCTCGCTTCCTGCACACTGATCCTTTTGTCAGCAACAGAAGGAGATGATATTTGTATTACAAGGAAGATGAGTTTGCATATTTGCATTTGGTGCATTCTTCTGGATGATAAATATTGAATTATGGCAGCAATAATGTCAGTTGTAACTAATATTTATTAGCAAATGCAGAATCATATCAATCCAAATGGCTGTCAAATATATCTTCAGACTACATATACAAAATCAGAAATACTTTTTGTTTTGTTAGCCTGAAGAAATAATAAAAACAAGCCATAAATTCATTTGCTAAAATAATACAATACAGTGAATCTTAGCTCTATTGTGACTTTCTGCAGTCAAAGGACTCCAGAATGGTTTACAAATTACAATTTAGACATGAGGATACAGTAGGTTAATGAATGCTTCATTTGCTAACTTTCATTAGTAGTTTGTAGTGGTTCATTTGAAGACTGCAGAATAACCTAATTTAAATATGCTCTAACACAACAAAATTGCTTATGAAAACATTGTGCATGTTTGGATAACGACAGCCTCATATTTGCTTTGCTGTAAAGCATCCTAATATAACTGTCAGTTTAAAGAATTCAAAGCAAACAGGATAGCCTAAACATTGGGAAGACAGGAGTAACACGCAGCCTGTCTCACAGGTGAAATGCTGAAGCAGGTATCAGAGGCCAGTGCAAATCTATCAGTCCTAACCACTGCAGCGCTTTCAGTGCAAAATTCCAGGCCCTCTCTTGAAATACTGCACGAATGGAGCCCAAGACAGCTCTACAACAAATAATGCAGATGCTCGCAGTATCATAAAATGGTTTAGGTTGGAAGAGACCTTAAAGATCATCTAGTTCCAAACCCCCTGCCATGGGCAGGGACACACCTCAGCTGAGCTTCACAAGGGCACAGTGCTCGACACAGAGGCATGGATACACTGTGCTCGGATCCAGATGCAGTATATTATTTCAGGACTAACCTCAACCATTTTTCTCAGTTGCTTCTGGGTCTGAAAAGGTATATCTGAAACTGATGTTGGTTTGTGCCGTGCAGATACATGAGCTAAATTAGGTCTAACTAAGAGAATCTATACGTGGTTTTCACTTTGCACTACAGACAGCGGAAACAGTATCAAAAGTTCAGATGCAACAGTAATTTCACTTCCTTAGTGCAGTGGAACTCACAGGCAAAACATGTCAGTATATGACAGAACTTACTTTATGGAGTAAGTTGCTCAGGACCAAAATCCAACACAAATCCAAAGGCCTTCTTGCTTCTCCTTACTGCAAATAGGTGTTTTTTATAGAAATCAAGGACTAACACTTTTTTAGGTATTTTTTCCTGGATTCAGACTGATTATGAAGTTCTTGATGGCTGAATGAACGCAGAATCTAAAGACTGTTGACATCATTAATGTATTAATAAAAAAACATTTCTTAACATTTTATTTCCCTTTATTTTCCCTTGTACTGTAAAATGCCTTTTCCTTTTGAACTGTTTATAGAGTAACGGAGATTGTAGTTTAGAGAATCATGTCTGAACAGACCTGTAATGAAATATATTGTTGGACGTTGCTACTGATGGATCCATCTTACAGCACTAGTTACACACTCGTCTGCTCAAGCCTTCGTGTGCAGAGTTATGATACAGCACAAATACAAAATAATCTTATCTTATGATCAGTAAAGCTAGACAGAATCAGTTTGAAGCTACAGAAGCTAGAAAGACCTATATTAGTTTCGCTGAGCAGCTAGATTCCATATAATCCTCCTCATAGTGGTTTCTCAACATACCTGCAAGGTAGGGAAAAAAGGTTTTCTGTATTACAGGTACTTAAATAAAAAGCAAAGATAGAATTTATTCAGCAGTTCAGAAAGAAATAAAACTCCGAAGAAAGTCAATCTCATCCTTGACAGCACAGTTTTGTTTCTTCCTGCAAAACCAGGAAGGAAGAAATAAAATATAAGGACTTTTCCTACAAAATTGGCAACAGAAGACGCCTCCTTCAGTCCTAAGAAGCTGAATATATATGATTCTCCCAGACTATCTTAATTATAATACTTATCATAGTACCACTCAAGAGTGCCTATCATCCAAAAAAGTATCTGGAACATCTGGCACATCCCAGCACGCAGGCATTACAGAAAACCCAGATCTACATTGGTTTTGCAAACACTTTAATTCTCAGCATGTACCATTAAACTTCATGTCATTTGTCAAGCTGCCTTCTGCAGCTCCAAGAACAATTAAATAGCATTTACATCATTCTGTGCTAAAAATCATATATTACCAACTTCCTATGATCAGCAGGAAGAAAATTAAAAGCAAGTTAAGCAAGTTCTGTGAAATAATGACTAACCCTAAACTACTAGAATGCCTCAAATTCTCTTTAAAATAAGAAGTGACTACTGCCATAACATTCTCAATGACTACCCTAAAGCTGCCATTATTTCTGCTTTACTATGTAGGGAATACTGAAATGAAAGCATCTGTCTTAAAATTCATTAAAAATAAGTCTCTTCAACACGATGAATTCAATACCTTATAATCCAAGTTCTTAATATATGATACTATAAAACAAAATATCCAAGCACTTTGCAGGTAAGAGGCCCAGAACATTTATCGCCAAGGAAAACCAGATGAGAGATCATGATCTTATTTAAGAATTTAACGTAGGAACCACCAAATTAAGTTTCAGAGCTTCAGAAACTAGTGCAAATCTGAGGCAGTAAAACCACAAAGTTGAACACCATGTGGATCTGATATAAGAACTCCAATATTCCTTTTAGACAGAAGCTGGTTCCCAAAGTGCAAAATTGAACTGAGCAGCAGAATATGTACAGTTTGCTGGAGTTTTTAAAAAAATTGAACATCAGTTTAAAGATGGACAGTGTTTTCCATTCAAGACTTTTTGTGTTTTGGTTTATGGGGAAAAACAGAGAATGAAAAATTTCTCTTGTACATCTGGTCTACTGTGCAGGAATTCTACTTGCTAAATTAATTTTCTTCAGAATGAGCTCTGGTAATACAAAATAAAAGATATTTAGATTTTAACTCTATTCTTGTAAATCCAGAGTCTATTCCAGTAGCGTATCTCAGCAATGCTATAATGGATATACTTTCATGATATTAACATATGGCTCACTATTCAGGCTTAACATGCTGAACAACTTCACTTTAGAGGCAAAGCATTAGTAAACACAGGAAGTCCTGTTCTTAGGAACACTTTATTGATTAATACTAATTACAACAACCTTGTTAATTGTAATTGACTCTTCCAAAGATTGTGTGATATGCATCACACAATTGCGTATCAATAAAATCAGATTTATAAATATATCCTGAAATGGGCAGTGTTTCTTGACAGTAATATTTTACTGCAACATAGCTTTATGCATCCTTTTACATCCTGGGCATACTGCCAATATTGCATTACCTAAATATCCATTTCATATAGTAACTCTACATCCGCACAGCAACTTATGAAATCAGTCTAATTGTTTAATTTTAGGTTCCAAATCAACATTCCCTTCCAAAACATTAATCTAGTGTTGAATCTATGCAATTATCAATTTTGTAAAACTTCATACATCTGTGTCTGGTAATTTAAACTACTGTTAAGTGTGTGCCTTTTTTGCGTGTACGTATTTATGTATGTATGCTTAGAAAATAAAGCAACGGCGAAGTGACAGTGTGTACCTTAGTTTCTCCTTCCATCATGCCATCCTTCCTTAGTTAAAAGACACTATCACCTTCCCTTTACTAAAGATGATTAAGGTCCTATTTAACATTATCATCACCGTGCTTTTTCCAAAGCATTTATCTGAGTTCAAATTTTGATCTATATCCAGAAGTTGTTCTGGGCATGTGTTAAGTGAAGAGGAATTAAATGGAAATTTGATTGTAACAGTTCTGCATTTTTTACTTTCGTTTAAAAAAAATAAATACAAAAAACCAAACAAAAAAGTCCACCAATAAAACGGAACCAGTTCTTTCATCTGATAGCACTGCCACCTCTAGGAGCTGAGAAAAAACAAAACACAGACTAGAAGAGCAAGGAGAAGGTAAGTTGTCCTCAGACTTTTTTTTAAATTTTTTTTAATACATAAGTAGCAAAAGCTCGTTTATGGTAATTTGTTTAGCTAAACTTTTGAAGTATCTTCTTTTGATTAACCTTAGTCTTGTTGTAGAATGAACTCTTGATAGAATAAACTCTCATTATTCAAAGTAAATATATTGAAATTATTATGAAAATCCTGATAACACCTTAAGATACTAAGGAAATGAGATGATCTACTTAATATTTAAATTTTTATATAGGAACACAAGTATCTCTTATTTTTCTCTTCCTTTTTGATCTCAAAATGACATTACATGTTCTTTGATATTTAAAATTTCCATTCTGGCTAGCTATCATTTAGGATAAATATGCCAAACCATTTTTTGGCTTTGCTTTTCATAATTCTTTCAGTATTCAAAGTGGAAAGATGTTGTAAATATGAATCATTATGTATTGGCAAGAACCTACACAACCTGTGTCAGCAACTCTTGTATATTTGTCAACTCAGTTCCTCATATATTTGTAAGGCAGTAGACTAAATGCCTGAGATATTCCAATTCCTCTATCTCCTGAAGGACAGCAAAGGTCCGTCTTTAATGTTATTCGGAAAATTTATGGTGATAAAAGAATTTATACCACTCTGTCAGTCCATGAATAATCACTTCACATGTGTCCTCCTCTGTAATTACTGCACTAATTATAACATGCAGGTGCTGCACTGACTTTTTAGGTAGAGCAACTACTGCCTGTAATGTTATCTTCTCCCATGAATACTGCCTTTTTGCCAGTATCCTGCATTGCCTTCAGACCCTTTATTCATTATGTTATAATAGAATATCATATTACTAATTTATTATGTCTGTTTCAAATAGTTGCATTTCCTTTAATACAAAATGAAGGCCACAGAAAGAAGAACTGCTTCTAGTCCCTATGACCCACAAATAGAAAACAGTTGACAAAAATAACTTAAAACTATGTATTACAGTATTTTGTCTTAAAGGTCTGCAACAATATTTCTATAACGTGTAACTGGTTGTTTTTCTCTATAGAGTGATTTGCAAACTGCTATACAGAACAGAAAGCTCATATGACAGTACAGAAATCATGCAAGATAATATATCTTCAGTTGTGAAGTCATGGTGAGTATGTGGCACTTTAATCTTCAAGAGAAATGTCATTTTATTTTTGAAAGAGGATTATCAACTTCCGAGTACTTTGGTGAGATTCATATGTTGCCCAACAACTGGCCCCTTACACTTTCCCCTGAGGGTATGACTTCTGTCATTGCTAGGCTAGAAGGGCAATAGATCTAACTTGATCTGGTGATTTCTTAACAAACTCCAAGTGTTAAATTCTATATTAACTGAATTAAACAGCAACTTTTACCTCAACTTTGTCACGAAACTTAAGTTTGCCAAGGCAAAATAAAATGAAGGTTGTGCTGACAGTGAAAAATAAATCATGTGACTCTGGGAACTTAACCAACAACTACCATTATTTAAAGGGTCCAACTAGCATCTTACTCCATATGACCCATTTCCCTTTCTTCAGAAGTCAGATGATTCAACAGACAAACATCAAAAAATTCAAACAATCATCCAAAAATTAAATAAAAGCAGTTGATTCATCTACCAAGTTATGAAATATTGTATTTTTGCAGACTTGCAAAATAATTTTCTCATTCATCCCAGTAAAGTAGCTACTGCTTATCTCTCTTGATTTGAAATCCTTTTCTTTGTGATCCTAATAATCCATGTAAGAGTTTATGGACAGAATAAGTATCTCCCAGTAAAAAAACACATGACTTGATTTATAAACTACTTGACTTTCTCTGACGTTGGGGAAAAAGACCTTCCACCTCCAAAAATACTAACTTCCAGCGGCATAGGAAAGAGAAATGTAAATTTCCTGAAGACAGAAGAAAAGTTATCTGATCTTTTGACTATCAAATGCTAACAGCTTGCAGCACGAGAGATGAATTGCTAGTTGTATTTCAAATGTATCCCCTTGGGTGAACCTTCTTTAGGTCTCAGACTTGACACAAATACAGTCATCTCCCAAGATTTTTCTCAGAGAAACACCAAGTAGAAGGTCCAAATGCAAAAAAGTCCAAAGAAACTTGCTGCAAGACCTGCTTTTTCATTTACATCTTTCTAGGAGGGCATTCACCATATTTAGAAAGTAAATACACCTTGAAGAGCTTCCATACCAATGTGGAGGGTTCAGTAAAAAACTGCCCTGAAGAATTAAGGATTGAGCACAAAATACTTTGAAGCTACTACTCTGTGCCATGAGAATGAAGTAGTCTGCTCCCAAGTGGTAGGACCATGAGTGAAATTGAAGAATGCCTCTATAAAAGGCAATATACACATACAAAGCACAAACAGTGAGAACTGATGTCTGAAAGGCTACTGATTATTTCAGGACATCCAAATCAGTACAGCAAAATTCTGCACTAGCCAATAGCCATGAGAACCTAGTGCTTTTTCATGGCTGGTCATTTCTCCAATGAATTATACAGCCTACACAGTTTTTAGTCCAAAGTACTTCCTCTATTATCACTATGAATAAATTCACTAGACTGTGGCCATGGTACTGCAATTTACATAAACAGTAACTCCATTAAGCTGGTGACAAGACATAGTGATTGAAGTGGAAATACAAAAGGATACAAACTAACTTTTAAGTAATTGTTATCAAAGGCTGAGTATGGGATCCTTACAAACCTTTGAAAGGTTAAATTGAAAAAAGGTTAAATTAAACAATTTCTCAGTCTCAATAAGTAATAAAAAGTATTATTTAACTTAAAGCATCTGATATCAAATGGTCCTTGCCTTGCATTTTTCCATTCTGTCTAGAGTGTTCTCGTGCGAAAGCTCTGACATGAAGCAACTTTCTTGGACTATAAAATATAATATTAAAATATAAAGTAGAAAATTATGCTTCTATACCTGTATTAGTCCTAAAAGGAAAATATTTCAGTGTTTTTCCACAAACTTTATGTAATAATGCTTTTTGTTATGTACTTACATGATAAAGTGGAACTGTATTGTTTTCTGCCAGTGAGAAATTCAAGACATCTTGCTGTCCAGGTTCAAGCCTGACATTAATAGTAGACGTCAGCACAGGTGGACTAATAGGGTAGTTTGGACTGCTTGTGGTTTTGCCCTTTTTTCTTGACCTACGACCTGTGTCCCTTTTGTTGTCTTTTTGTGTCAAAGGCTCTTCTTGGATAACCAGTATCTTGTCATCACTCAGATACCGCAGGAGTGAATTCTCAGAGTCAGTTGTTGGAGGGGGAAAAAAAGAAAGCAAAGAAATACTAGTAAGAGGAAACAAGCAGAGAACCATTTTCGCTGCATCTGCATCGTCAGCTTCATTCATTCCCCACTTCATCTAAGGCTCTCCTGCAAACAAACTTACGTGTACCAGGGTTCCAATCAAGAGCAAACTAAGTAGTCGGCACAAAACCTAGGCACGGAAAAGATGGTGGTGCATACCCAGGTCCTGGCATGACAGATAGTATGAAGCTAGTCCACAGGATATGGCTTGTGTAACAACAGAAAATATAAATAAAGCCAAAAGGTTTCAGATCATGACTTGGTACTATTAAACTGGAGTGAGTCATGTGAATGTCAAGTGAATTGTGGGAGCCTCAGTACCACATTGACTGACACACACCCCGTTTGAGCTGAAAGTGAGCATACACATAAAATATTTGTAAATTGTATCAGTAAGAGAACATCTCTGCGACCACTCCAGAGACAAGGACTGTAATTTCCAGGAGCCTGACATATTGGAATAATGGTCTTAAACAGATGTGCAGTATTTGTGGGCACAATTTCAAATTGGGAACTGGCCTGGCAACAAGTCTGAGGAAAGGAATCTGTCTGTAACAGTGAAATACAACCAAAACAGTAATCAACAGATTTGGAATAAATCAGAAAAGGCTTGTGCCTTAAATGAAATTTGTTTTCTTTTGGAATGGAAGATTACTGAAAACATGAGTTTAAAATCCTGTATTAATTTTCAAGGGTATGATTCAATTTTGTCACATTATAAGTGGTCAAGTTGAACTCCTCTCAGCTGCCCACATTTTGTGTAAAAGATTCTGATAAAAACGGTATTCATTTAAGCATCTTTAGCAATTGACATAACAACCAACATACTTGAATATTTGAAGAATACTCTTTTGAATTATATAATTGCTTTCTAGCAGAGGAATAAAAGGAAAAAAAAAAAGAACTTTGCTATCACCATGCTTCTTCCAAAGCTCATAATTCCCACTGGAATCAAAACTATATGATTAGTGCTGGTCTGAACACTGACAGATCAGCTGATTCTGGTGTCAAATATTCATTCATACTAATCAAAACGTGTCTCAAAGGACATGACCTTCCCTCTGTAACACCACTTACAGTTTTCTAGAACTGTGCAGATTAAGAAGTAATTGTTATTAACTTATATCTGAATCTTACAAGTTTTTTTCCCTTGATGTTTATCTATTTTTATAATAGAATTAGATAGAGTAAATCCTTCCTACTAATACAAACTTTTTAATTTTCAGAAACACAAAAACTCAGACACTAAACAGGCTCTTTTACATTCTTGTGGCACTCAAGAAAAATAGATTTAGCTCCTGTGATGATAACTTCATGCTTCTTAAGTAACAAAAAAAAAAAATAATCTTGGAGAACAGCAGAGAAATAAAAAAATACTCACCTCTGCTTCCCCTCTTGTACACGCTTTGTTCTTTTGACTCCCCTATCCAACTGTACTCAGTAGGCATAGAAACAGGCCTTAAATCTCCTGGAAACAATTCAAGATAAACCAATATAATTTTTGAAGAACAATTCAAGATAAACCAATATACTTTTTGAAGACTAAAAATAAAAGGCTGTTGTCTAAGTACTGCCTCTAAATTACAGGCATGACACGATCCTTCAGAGCAATCCTTTTGATCAGCACCTATACATTATTAAAGCTGTAGCATTCAGGATCAATTAACCGTCATATACGATGGATTCTCCTCTTCATTATACTGATCTGAAGGAAAGTACCACTTCAGTGAAATTACTTCTAAGCGTAAAGCAGATTACAGTTAATTTCAAACACCTTAGAAAGAAAACATGGAGTGGAGTTTTATAATAACAACAACAAAGTACAAGATTCAGACATTAGGGTTTTAATTAATACAATTTTATGGCACTAAGGCTGTGAGGTATCAATGTGCATTAGTTATTCCCTACTATGGTATCAGTAGAACGTTGATAGCAGACCATTAAACAAGGAATACTACGTAACTGACTATAAAGCACTAGCACTTTGGCCTTGTCAGTGTGTATTATTAGCACAAAACACAGAAACACACCCTCTAGATTATCGGTTAAATTCTGTTTGACACATAAAGGCATAGATTCCTTTTTCTGTATGCCAGCTGACTAAATTTAGTGTGTTTCTTTAGCACTCAAGTAAACTTTTTTTTAAAGCAGTTTGCTACTGGTCTGTTTCTGGAACAATTGTAGAATTTAAATGTGAACAAGCATCTCTATTTCATTATCCATCTCCCCAGGTTGATTAGAGTGACAAAGTATTTTCTGTAGATTATTTGTGTGCTGAGATCCACCATTCTTCCAAAATACATCTTTTTGGCTATTAAAATGTTAGGAGGATTTAAGAACAAGCAGGTATATGATAAATGTGCTTCTGGGTAACATGATTTTCTGAAAACATATACCTAGAGTACTGGGATTTTTCCATATTATACTCTTACTCATACCATAGAAGTTAGTGTATAACTAATTGTGTGGAAAATATATGTAGATTCCCTGCCGGCCTAACAGTTGAAACTACCTTTAACTACAAATGTATTCTTGATCTCCTAATCTCAAATTTCACTGAATTTCACTGATTTTTAGAGTCGGAAGGGACCATAGAGATCATCTAGTCCAACTCTCCTGCCAAAGCAGGACCACCCAGAGCATGAATTTGGCCTTAAAATTTGGCCTTAAAAGAATAGCATTAATTAAGGAAAAAAATATATAAATCAAACAAAAGGAAGAATCAGTAATATGGAAAAGAATGAGAAACAAGTGAAGATTATAAATATAAAAAAAACTTAAGAACACACATAACAAATGAAGATCAACAAAATAAAACTTAGCAGTATTTCTGTAAGGACAAGAAAGGTCTGAAGTTCTGAAGAGATTCGTAACACAAATGCCAGACATCACAGCATGATTGACATCAAAAATAGAAATTTAGGGCAGGAAATACACAAGCCAAACAAAGGAATTTTGTACTTCCAAGTTCTTTCCAAACAAATGTAACCTACAAACTGTTTTAACTTTGGAAGCTGACTTTTTTCTGAGAATCATTGCCACAAGAACTCTAAATACCATAGCATGTTAGAGTCAGACTAAAATTAGAGTATAACTCTTGGTTTAAAAAAAAGAAAAAGCAATGCAGCGCACAGTAATGATAAATACAAGCTTAATTTTCACAAATGGTTTGAGAAAATGGACTTCTTATTTGCCTCCTTGGTATCAATACTGAGGGTCTCATCTGCCTGAGTATCCTTCCATCTACCAGCTGCAACAGAGACTGGTTTCTAATAATCACTTTAATTCTGGTAAGTTCACAGCAGGAATTTCTGAACTGTGGTTTGTGTGAGTCCTAACAATAATGAAAGCATCTGCTCAATCATGAAAGATTTCAGAAGTTTTATATTCCTTACTCTGCCCAAGGCTCTCTGGTTCCAGCATCAGATACATGTTTATTGGATCTACCAAAAATCCCGTCTTTCCAACAAAAGATATAGTGTTACTTTAATGGTTCAAATGTGCCCCTTTAAGTCAAAAAGTACAAACCATTCTACCACAACAGAACAAAATTTGGATTTGGAAGTTGTTAATTGACAGATTCATATAAACTGTAGTTTAAAAAAGTCTGGCTTAACAACTGTTTTTGAAACAAAGGCATATTCCTGAGACTTTTAAGTCAAATTTCTTCTAGGTCTTCAAAGTTAGAGAAAATCAGGACTGTCCAACATAAACACAAGAAAAATCTTGAGTATTACTGGGATCAGGCACAGAGCCCAATGTTTTAAGTCATTATGCAGCATGAATATGTGAAGCACGCCAAATACATCCATCTGCCTCCAATTTTAATCACAGTTAAGATCTACCTTTCATTCTAATTTTATTATAAAATGATGTCACCTACCAGGGAGATAAGACTGAGTATTACTAGTCTTAAAATGGAATCCTACTCTTCGGTGTTACAGCTCTTCCAAGCATCAACTATATGGTTGTACAAGTTACTAAAAATACCCTACATATAATAAAGACCTATTAAAATTTCCCTATTCTGAAAAGGTTGTGTATTTATAGATACACACGATCCTGTCCATTTTACGATTGGTATTTTGCCATTTTTTACCATAAATCCAGCAGTGTTTACCAAAATGCAAGAAGAGGACAAAAGTTCTGTTTACTTGATAAACATAAGCTAAGATTTCTTTCATACTATTAGAACGACAAAAACAGAACAGCACTTGGAAAGTTGGATGTTCTTTGTTGGGAAAGTCTAGCTACAGTGAATTATCACTCTCCAGATGAGAGTGAACTATCCAGTAGTGAACTCTCACTGCAGCTGGACAGAATTTGAAGTATTCTTGCAGCTGTCCTATTTTCAGGCTTCAATTCTACCCTCTCAGCTCTTGAAACAGCAGGTGAAATCACTTAACTGTCACTCATTAGCTGTTCTTAGGCAAAAGGTAACGTAGTTGAAACCTTAACCCAGGTAAGTTACAGATATAGATATCTCACATATAATAAGAAAATCTCAGCAAATTTTACAGAAGAAAATGCTTTTACATATTTACTATCCAAATCTTTTTTGGCATCTGGGGCTGTCAGTTGCCCTTTCTTCTAACATTTATGGCAGCAAGAACACCTCAACCTGAGAAGAGAGGAGAGAAAGCAGCATTGTCTCTAAGTACTAACAACTGAAAGAAGCATGGGAAACTACATTTAATAATATTCATGGTATCAAATTATGCACCAGAGTAGCCAGTTCTATGGCAGACCAGCACAATCAGTGCCTGTGGTGCTTAAAGATTTTTCTTTTTTTTTCCCCAACTGTGTTCCATTTCAGCTGTTATTGGACCTTCTACTATAACTGCCTTTGATATTATCTCCATTGAACAGCAGCATGTTTCTATTACCTCTGTTCTTCACAGACACATTTTTATTTACTGCTGTGAGCTTGTGAGAGGTTTTCCCTTTCCTAGATATCAAGGACAAAAAAATTTAGGAAACTTTTTAACAAAATGAGAGAAAGTGGAAAAAAAAACTTCGTCTCAGAGTGGGTGAATGAAGTACTGATTGATAGTATCACATGTATATAAATATAAAAAGGTAGAACCTACCCATACAGAATGTAATGATCAGAAGGAGGAGTCATTGCTTTCTCTGAGCCTCAGAAATAATGTAATTTTCAGTTTTTAAAAGAAATATTTTAAGTCTGTCAACTACAAAAATAACTTACTGCCTTGAAAATAAAACCACTGCAAATATATGAAGATACACTGCTGCTGTATTTCGTAAGTATTCTTCTAAAATTCAACAAACACCAAACAAATCAGTTTTAACAGATAAGCAATAAATAAATTAATCAATTAATTTTCAGCAATAGCTTTTATATAGATACATAAACTCATATACAAGCACTATATATTTGTGTGCCTATACACCCATATAGATTTACATTCACATGAAATTTCTATATAAACCCAGAGTTTATTATTTTTAATAGCATCTTATATAGTTAATCAGTCTCCACTCTAAGATTTTGAAATATATTTCTTGTATTAACAATGCCTTGCAGGATAATACTTGTGTAATTATAACCATTTAATACAGCACTGAATTTTGGACGGCCTTATATCTTATACATAGTTTTACATCACAAGTAAGCCTTTTCAGGCCCTTCATTGAAGTTTAACAGTCCAGAATGCCGCAACTAAAATAATCTCCAAGAGCTTATGACTGAAATTGAGTAAAATCCAGATGCTAACTATCCAAATAACATGAAGTTAAGGCTCATTCAAAATTTTAAGTATGCACTACAAAATAAATAACAGTCCTGATCCTGAATGTTAGCTTTTGATTGTACTCATTATTCCTTCACCCAGACCTTTGCCTACTATTCACAGCCAACAGGTAAGAAAGACTGTCAGATTTGGGGGTGTTGCAGTGTTAATAACACAATTCGTAAATCCAGTCAATTCAGAAATACTAAAGAAATCAAGCCTACCGTGAGTGGGTGTTTTTTCTCTTCTCCGCACTCCCGTAGCTCTGCTTCTCTCATACTCAGAGCTCACAGGGTGGCCTTCACCTTCAATTAAGGTGTAGTATTTCCCACTTTCATGCTCCAAGAAATAGCTTGGAGACTCAGAGCCTTTCATTCCAGGTTTTCCAAATTTGCTGATGTCATCACAAGACATTATTCCAATTTCATCCCTAGAAAGAACCAAGAAGATTATGGAGAAATTAACCATTCTATGAAAAGCATACAACTGTCTCTCCCAAACACTACAAATGAAAAGTCCTGTAATTGAAAAGCTGTATGTGTAAACTTTCATAAAAGTGATTGAATTCAAGAAATGAAAATTAATGAAATCATCTTTAGGTTCCATTTTAACTGTAAGACAAATACAGTTATTCAGGAGCTTCCTAGTATTTGAAAGGGAGGATAAGGAATCAGTATAACACGAGAAGGCAAGGGTTTCCGTTGCAGAAATGCCTGCTTTAGAGTAAGATACAAGCAGTCACATAAAAGAAAATAAAACTGAATTATTAAAGACTTCTTTAAAGACTTTCTTGTTTTAGGAGTAAGCCCAGGTTTTGCTCAATGGGTATCTAGCTAACTAAAAGTTAAGTGTCTCAAAATAATGATATGTTGCTTGATGTATTTCTAGCTCTTAATTTTACTAAATATTTAAGTTTGACTGTGAGGCTTTCTGTTTGTTTGTTTATTTGTTTTTATTAATCTAGTGAAATCAAAGTGTAAAATTTTATTTTTCAAAATCTCAAATTCATTACGACATAAATACCTGGGGCCATAGAGTCCTGACATAGGAGACAGAATGAAAACATCTTGGAGTGCAGAGTTCTCCATTTTTGAGGATATGCCCATTGTACTTGTTGGTGTTGTAGAGCTGCTCGTTGGACTGGTTGGAATTACAGGCTGGAAAAAAAAAAGCACATGAATAAATTAATGTTTTCTGGAATTCAAGACTAGTTATGAAATAAACTGATAAAAGACCAGTAGTGAAGTTAATCTAAAAGCCATCTCATGGAAAAATCTGAGATTCAGAATCAAAATATGAATTTTAACCAATGCAGAAAATCAAGTATATGGGGAAGAAGGACATGCACTATTAAATGCCATAAATACAAAGCTTAATCGCAGAACTCTGGAATACTCGCTCGGAATGAAAGTGTTCATGACCATAATGCTGGTTTCAGCAGAAGATTTATTATTAACAAGGACGGAATATCTAGATCTTTTAAGAAAACATCTATTGTTTATTTTTTTACTGAAACCATAGCCATGATGATTGTACTGCAGTGATACAAATATAGGTTCTATGGTGACTACCAATGAAATATAAATTAACCTAAGCAATAAATATGAGCATCATAAATATTAAAAGAATAAAGTCTGGTGGTCTTTTTGGTTTTTTTGATTTTTTTAATTTTTAAATGAAATTAAACACTTTTTTAACTCAAATTCCACAGGGAAGCTCAAGTCAATGGCTATAAGGACTACAACCAAGAATACAAAGATATATACACAAAGAATATTTTTCAACCAAGGTACAGTCTGTGTTTATATTCAAGAAATTAAAAAAAAAAATTATTTAGTATTATTGTTTAGATTATTTATATGAAAAATTCCCATTCATATACAAAATTGTGCTCAAGTAGATACAACTGGTTCACTACAGATGGAAGGAAAACACAGTAACCTAGAAACTGGATGAAAACTATGAAGACCAATTATAATATTTTTCTAAATACAGTGCCTTCTATCTTCTAGAGATAAACACTGAAATTATTTTTATGTGATTCAACAAGTAAAAGCAATCCTAAATACCATAAAAGGATGTTTTTTTCAGGAGAATATCAGTCTGTGTAGGGGTCTAAATTATACTACTCTTCCACACTTATTGTTAAGCTTCTTACATTTTGATCATGTGTTTTCAGGTTTTTTCGTATTATCAATAAAAATAGGTAAGAAGTGACTGCCAGAGACAAGAATCATTCACTACTTACTTTCTCATATTGTTGGAAATTAGAGCCTACCATCTTATACACAGTATCAACCACTACATTTAAAATACTTCCATTATTTCTGCAGTTTTGACGTGGCAGTATTAGTAAAGACACCAAATATAAGATACTCTAATAATCTCCCAATTTACCTGCAGCTGGACATAGCTTCCCATGGGTCAAATCATAAATTATCACCATCACAGAAAGACAAGCAGAAACTCCACTTTGGAATCAGAAAAGAAATTACCTTTACCAAGTCTCTTGTGAAAAATTTCTTTTCAATGGGCTTATACTCAGCAGTTGTTAAGGTTACAGGTTAGTCAAGGAAGTAAACAACAGAAAAAAAAGGACGTGGAGAGTTAATATGACTGTTCCTAAATATGTTCCCAAAGAGGGTGATAGCCATGTTATTCCTGATAGATTTTTAAAAATCTAACCTTACAGCAATGTAATCTTTTTTGCTTCAATTTAATTCAATTCTTGTCCTACCCATCACTGAAAGCCAGAATTTTCCTTTTTCTTTAACTTTTCATTTATTTTTACATTCTGTATACTATCTGTTTCCTCTTACTTTGGCTAGAAAACAAGAATAAAACCTACTTCTTCCCTTATAGGTCTTGTTTCCTAAAATACTAGTAAACTGTAGTGTGCTCTGTACTTTCTCCAACTGATTAGACCAGGTGTACCCAGCTTATATGAGGCGTACTCAGCACCCAGCTGAGATTGTCCTAATGCTGAATGAAGTACAATCATTATTTCACTTATCTTGTGAATAATTATTTCACTTATCTTGTGTTTTATATTCTCATTTATGTCTCTCAGTCAAGTATATTATTTCCTTCCAACATGACATTCAGCTTTTTGTTTACTGTAATTTCCACATTATTTGGAATTATTGTCATAGTATTCAACTATCACATTCTTTAAAATTTTATTTGATTATTTCAAAGTAGAATACTTTGTACTTGCTCCTCTTTAATTTAATTACATTTTTAGAGCTTTTTTTCTAGTTTTCTAAGCTAGATTTTTTCATTAGCAGCCAAAATTCCATTGCATTTGCAGGCCCTCCTGGTTTAGCACCGTATGCAAATTTAGGAAGCAGATCCTTCAGCTTGTCAGGAAAACATGGAACAGAAACACATGTATCACCTCTCTGTTGAATACTAAATTATACGTCCTTTGTTTGATAGTGAACCATTAACAGCTATTTGTTAGGCAAGGTTATCCAGTAATTTTCCACCCAGTCAATCTCAATTTTCACCAAGCCCTTAATTCTCTGTGCCATACTTAAGAGAATGTCATGAGAAAAGGTATTAATATCAGAGTAAGATATACAGCTTCTCTCCTATCTACCAGGTCAGTTAACTGCTCACCTAAGAGCAGTAAACCTGTTTCATGATTTCTTCATAATAAATTCTTGTTGTTTTTACTCATCTGTTATCTTCTAAGTGCTCACAAACCATTTGTGCATATTGACTTACATTTACAATTCCCTAGCTGTTGTATTTCTCCCTTCTGAAGACAAACATACTTCTTGGTTTTCTAACCTTACTGTAATTAATTCATCTCTCACAATTTCACAATAAATACAATTGAAAAATAATGGTCAAAGAGTATCCCCCCAAATACCAGCTCTTCATGCCTTGCAAATTGGCATACTATAGGAGCTCATACACTCAGTTTACAGAAATGCGTGCTCTTGAAGTTCACTTTCCCTATATAAGGGTTGTAAGTTTTTATTTAAATATACTGCCTCATGATTGCCCTCAAGCTGTCTCTTGCTTTCCCCTTCTCAGATTTACTTATGTTCTCTACCTTCTCTATGCAAAATACCTATCTTCAGTGCTTTCCAAGAATTTGTTGGCCATTATGTCTTTGTAAGGCCTGTTTCTACCCCTTTCTCAAAGGATGCACCTGGTCCAAATAAACCGTATTGGGTGATTCCACTAATTGCTCACAAGAAACCTTCTTCAATCATCTGGCCTAGAATTCTTTAATGAAGAGATCCCCTGCTTTCTTCTCCTCTATCATCACTCAGATAATTACAGTAAATGTAATTCTTCTATGACTTGAAGCTCGGAGTGAGTTTTGCAAAGATGTGTACCTTCACTCCGAGCTCCAGATATGTCTGTGATATCAGACACGGAATTTCAATGGTTTTAGGTATCTGGAAAATAGCACAGAGGTCTTTTAATATTATCAAAACACTCATTTAATAAGAGTATTTAATGTAGTATTTTAGTATTATGTCAAATCCAAAAAGGTAATTTTAATAAACACTAAAATCATACTAACCATGTCTATCAATTAAACAAATTCTTTAAGTCTTATAGTGCAATTCCAATACAATTTCTTAAAATGATTATACTAACCGTGTCTGTGTACAAATGAATGTTTGCCAAAGTGTGTGCGAATACATGTACAGGTGAAAAAAATCCCAAAGAAAACACATTTGTTTATAGATGACTTATAGAGGACACTTAAGGTATCTGCTGTATGTTATTCAAAGTTTTTAATGAGAATAGCTAATTATCAGTAAAATGATTAAGCGATGCTGAAATACCAGAATAAAAAAGAAAAACAAAGGGTAAATTCAACACCCATCAGAAATAAACAATTGTTTGCTAAAGAGAAAAAATCAAACTGTTTCAGAAAGAAAACGCACTGTTGTGATTTTGAGTGAGTTTTGCAAATATTGGGGATAATTAACTACTGTATCTATTTAAAAAGTGCTGTTCAAAAACAAGCAACAAATGTCGCCAGTGCATCCTGCAAAAACCAGCAGGATAGGATGCTGGAAGCTGGTAAATCCCAGTGGTGCAGCAACAAGAGGCTTGAACATGGACATCCCTTACCTTTTGAGGGGGTATGAAGATTAAGGATGGGGTACTGAGTCTCTGCTTTCTCCCTTGAAGGAATAAACTCAATCCCCAGAATTCCCCTGATGGGTGAATTCACAGAAAACACACAGGCGTCACTCTTCTACATGGATTGCCTGTGGTAAGGGAAAATGGGGCTTTGTAACTGCGTACCACCCTAGAAATTCCTACAGTGGGTATTTTTTGTCAGAACAAGTTCATTCATGCCAGTGATATAGATGACTAATTTCTTACTGGACAAGCTGGTATTCAGAAAAATTAAATGTTCAACAACACAAACACTACTCACAGTGAAAAACAGAACTCTCAATATGGTTGAGTATTTCTCACATACTGGTGATGTGTTTTCAAGCCTCGTGGACTTTTTTGAAACTTGATATATAAACCTTTTTTAATGTGTAAATAATAATATTTGCCCTCAGAGCAAGAGAATACAATGAAATACATATGAGTAAGACAGAAGTCAGTAAAAGCATGAGTGGCATTAAGATGGAAAGGAAATTCATCATCTCCTCCGATACAAGACACTTAAGAGAACAGGACACAACTTTCTTACTTGCTGCATTTTCTTTGTCTGAGGTGTTACAAGTCTTCCCTTGCCCAAGATGTTTCCCACTGAGACAGTAAAGCAAATGGGCAGGAAATAATTTCAGAGTTCATCTGAGAATTCTGTCAGGGTATGGTACCCAAACCATGAACTCCAACCTAACTCGAGTGGTGAATAAGAAGTGGTAAACATCAACTTGTTATTTTCCTATTTTCCTCCTACAAGCATCTGTTCTCATAATGCTATAGAATTTTTCTTTCGTACAAAGCAACATCTCTCCAAATTAATCTGTTTTTTAAAATCTGAAACGAGCTACTTCGCTAGAATTATTCTGAAGATACTTATAAAGTTGCAGAGCATAACATCTATTTTCTAATAGGTAAAAATTATAAAATTGTCCCTGTTGATGTAAGGTTTACTCCACTCCAGCTATTACCAACTGACAGATTCTATATCTCAAGCTGAATAATACAAAGTTTAATGTTCTGAATCAAGCAGTTGTTACAGGAAGGATTATTCCAATTAGAAAATTTCTGCAAATAAAAAGAAAAGAAAATACAATAAATGTTTTAATTTATTTGAATGCACTTGCCAGTGTGCTCACTTTTATAAAAAACAGAGCAATATTTGCCATTGCAGATGAAAGAACAATTTTATATTGAGTGGGAAAATAATCACAGAGTTTAAAAAACAAATAGTCTTCTAATATCATTTAACACCAACTAGAGACAAAATAAGAGAATGGTATGACTGACACGTCTCACAAAGGTAACTGTAGCATAGAACTTGGCATATGTTAACATTCTGCTTTTGTTAATTAAACATCAAGGGAAACTATAAAAAGCGAAGGAACACTACAAAACCAAGAAATAAATTTTATAAGGATTCACAGATTCTGTACCACTAATAATTCATAAATTATGTGGTAAAATTTAAAACAATTATTATAAAAAAATATTAATAAGACCTATAAGTGTCTTATGCAATATTAGAAAACATGAAAAAAATTATTTTAAAAATTACAGCTGCGCACCAACCTGAGTTCACAAATGTTATTGCTGGTCTCTGAATTTCAAGTTCTTAAATCCTACTTCCTTTGTTCCTTCCCTGATTATGTACTGCTTTTGTTTTGCTTTTTACCAACACTAAGTCAGGATGGAAGAATTGCTCTGCGTGTGTTATTTTCATGGTGTGTTACTTCTATGTATCCATGCAGAGCAATACATGTGGATCCATATATGCAACACCATAAAATATAACACTTCCATATACACTACCCTTTTTTGTGACAGTCTAACACTTGCTGAGTTTTTTTTCAGCTTTTCTATTTTAAATAAGATCTTTTTCTACAGATTGTTGCTTAAGTGGTCATTCCATATCCTACATTCATGCAGCTGGTTACTTTTGTCTAAGTAGAAAACCTTCCGTTTATACTGAATGTATTCTGCTTATTTTTGAAAGTCTGTCAATAGCCTCTGTTCTATGGGAGCCAATTTAATCCATTAGGGCTATAAAACTCCAGAAAAACAAATAAACAAAACCAGAAGCCTTCCTATCAATTCAACTAATTAAATGGATCCAGAGATTCTAAAAAATGCCAAAGTCAAACAAAGGCGAGGACATTCTGCAGCCAAGAGCAGGGAAGTGAGATCACTGCTTTCCAGCAGCATCAAGCTGTTATGTCAGCTGCCCAGGAAACACAAGGTTTAGTATCATCTTGAAATTTAATCATGCTCGTTCCAAGGCATTAATGACAACAATAAATAATACTAGATCCAGGTGAGAACTGTAGGAAACAGACAAACCCAAAAACTGCATCCTGAAATGTATCCAGGTCCTAATACTTGAGCTTGCCTCTGTGGCATGAAGACTAAAGAAGACCTGAAGATGCTAAGAAGACTTTAAGACGGTTTTCAACATCTTGTATCAGAATATATTGTTAAGAAGTAACACTGGCAATGCTCTTTTTATTTCCTGAAGTGATTTATATTTGTACTTAAATCCCTCACCGCACTACTCTATAATATAGAAGAAACATATCCTAGTGAGGATGACACTTAAAGCACCCTTTGATCCTCTGGGCCTCTTGTGTTCTGGGTCTTCAGGAGAGAACACATCACAGAAATCGAAACTGTTGATAATTCCACAAAAATAGCTTGGTGCATTTTCACTTATTTGGCTACCGTGACAAAGGACGGCATGTTTTGTGGAAAATAAAGTACCGTGTATACAGTACGTATTGTTTTCACAATGAGAAAACTTCCAGAACTAGCACTGCTTGTGAACTGTGATTCTTTAATGTACTAACATAAAGAGAGGATCTCTACAGCCCTGTTGCAAAGGCCATTTCCATTTTGCTGCCCCTGGAGGCTTCATATGAAGTTCACAAGTAGATACACAATCATCTTACTAAGGCAAAGAGTATTATTCCCGCACCCTTATGACAGAAAAATGTGAAGAGTTCAGAATCTCCTCTGGGTGTCACAACACCCCTTCCCTCTCCCCCCCAAGGTAGTCACAGAGAAAGGAAAGATGGCACTAAACCCATCAGCACTCCTGAGCTGCAAGAATTACACAAACTCCTGAAGTGAAGCAGCTGCGTAGGATTTAGGCACTCTGAGGAATGGAAGGTTCAGGAAGTGCCAGGCAGGCAGGAAGGAAATTCGCCTGCATAGGCTTGAAGGGTTTGCTTTGTTTTGTTAATTTAAAAATTATTCAGAAACACATTCATGTATCACGTGATCCAAACAAAACAACTCTGTGAAGCTTCCACATTATGAAAGTACATAAGCTTATTTCAGAACATTACACAGTATCAAAGATAAACATGAATAGTTCCTAACTTACTCAAAAAACATTCCTTTAATAATGACATTTTGAGTTCAGCCTTTCTACTATGAGTCAGTTTCTACTATGTACGTTGATGCTGTAGGAAGAACCAGCTGTGATGTTCACAATCAATTTTTTCATATCAACAGGTTTTCAAGGAATAAGTAGCAATGGTTCTATTAGCATTGCTACCAAAAAACTCAAACTTGATGAGATGTAGAACAGAAGACTTTTCCTGAAATTTAAATGGTCTGACACACTCGATTCCAAACAAGTAGTTTTGACAGGCTGTGAAATAATGGAAACAGGGGCAATGTCGCCTTTGCTGGTCAAAGAAAGCTACTGAACCTTAGGCTGCCTTGATCTTCAGTAATACTACCTGTAAATATTCTTTCCTTCCGTGAATTCCTGTGGCTCCCAACTTCACCAAAAAAAAAAAAAAAGACAAAAAAAGAGGAAAACAATCTTATTGAAACTTACAGTATTGCCACACAAACTTAGCACACTATTTCAGAGGACTTTTTAGAGGCTCCTGTTGCTTTCACTGGAAGTAAAGATCCTAGTGTTTTCCATTGAATAAAGGATTTACCATCTGCAGCAGTCTTCTTACCTGAAGCGCAAGAGGCTTCCACCTCACATTCTTCAGAAGGGCAGGAGCAGAAACCAGGGTATTCTGAGGACGTTTTTTCAAGGTTAAAATCACTCCATTTGGGTCTTCCCGCAATGCATTTACTAGGTTCTTTAACTGCCAGCCAACCTAAGGAAAAATTCCATAATTGAATTTTGAAAGCTTTCCGTTTAACTTCAAATGTGAAGAAAGTCTTCTATTAACTGAAAAGGTCTATTACAGCCTACTCTTTGCAAACATAAGCAGTTTTTATAAACCGTGCTTGATTACTTCTGTTGGACTGAAATGATGCTGCTGAAGCTGGATTGCTATTTTTTTCTTTTGCTACATTTCTCAACAAAATAAAGCAAAAGTGAACGCTGCCTCCCTTTTAGCAATTTGCGAGATCACTGTACATTTTGAATGAAATGATGAGGACTAGAAGTCACGAAATAATTTCCATCTGAATCCTTAGTTGAAACATTCACTGCTGAGGAGGAAGACAGATTATGCTATAGCAACAGATGAAACATATATGTAACAGCTTTAAGAGCCTAACTGAAGATAAATGATCATTTATTTGATTTAGCTATACAGTCCCTGGATAGAGCTGAGTAATTCAAGTTACTATAAACTGTAAACATAACCATAAAAAAGAATAACATGAGTACTGAAAGAATTTTATATGTGCCGCTTACAAAAAGCTACTTAGAGACATTTCTTAATCTTCTTGATTATTTAAGTATAAATTTACCATGAAGCATTTATACTTGAAAACAGAAAATATATTTTTATGGGATTTTTTTTTTTTAAATGAATGTTTACACTGCCCTATTATACCGAATGGTTGAAGAAGTTTTAAAATTGAATAATAAGACAAATGACTGCATATAAAGATGCTTATGATAAAATTAGTTTCTTACATTTCTTAAACTGCTGAATTTCTATCTGTATTTCCACAGACACAGAAGAAAAAAAACAACAAAAAAGAGTATCAAAACAGTCAGATATGTAAATTCACAACTGAAAGGGAAACTGATAAAAATTCAAATTTTTCTAAACCTCAACCGATCTTCTTTCAAGTTACACCACTGAAATCAGTGGAATTGTACTAGTTTGAATAAGAGAATAAATTTGGCTCCAGTCAGCAATTCTTTTGCCCTTCCTATATGCAACTGATGTATTACTTGTTCACCATGAATAAAATAAGAAATTCCTACCACTTAGCATTTCACCATGAATTATCATTAAAGTTGGTTTGCCCTGTTTCCTGAGTAATACTACTATTGAAGAAGTGTCTTTAATATTAAAGTCTCCAAAAATGTATCCTATCCAATACCCAAATTAGTACTGAGAAACAGAAATACATTGCAATGCCTATAGGATTTGCTAACATTCACTTCTAAAGCTTGTATTATTTGCCAATATACTGGTGACCTCATCTAGATAACTAGACTTAACACCAAAAATTTTGAAATTTGTCTCTCTGGTGTCAGAACAATGGTTCAGCTAAAGCAGACTCTTAGTTAATGTCCTGGTTTGAGGTAAAACAGAACCATTTTCTTTTCAGTAATTTTTCTTTTCAGTTAAGCGTCTTCTAATTCTGGGAAATTAACAGCCCGAGCCACAACAGCTACTCACCCCTAACCTTAGCCCTGGCTCCCAAGGGCTAAACTATTGCCTCCACTTAGTCTCATCTTGTTATTTTTTGGAAGTATACTAAGGATCTTACTGAAGTAACTCAAATTACAAGAACAAGCCTACCTAGAAAGGAATTACTGGAGGGAGTAACCATTCACAAGTGACAATTAGGTTAGTGGTTCCCATTAACCTCTGGGACACAGCAAGACCTGCGTAAGTATTTCTAGGGAAGACTGGAGGATTTTCCTAGCCTTACTTACTTGCATATTCTGTTCACACACGATTTCTAGATTTGCCACTCAAAGAAAGCGAGTAGGTGCAGGACACACTCTCCACTTCTCCTTTTAAATATTGAGCCCTTTTTAAAAACATTACTTAAGCAAATGAGGTTTTAATTTGATGATTACTATCTACCCACAGTTTCACTAAACAAAGCAGTACGGATCCAATCCTGCACAAAATATTTTTTCAAAAGTCAATTTCTTTCACAGAAAAGCTGAGCCCCCAGCACCTTGGAAAATGCCCGTATTAAGCACTTCCCTCCATTTGCTATTCCAAACATGGCAGACTTTTACAGTACCAATAAATGACCACAGTAAAGACTGTCATAAGTGTTATAACTACCACAAGTCTTAAGCCCTAGTGTCAAGCTGATGTGTATTGAGCAGGAATTGGAATGCTGTGCTCGTAGAGCAGTTCTCTCCAGACACAACCTTAGTGAGGCCAAACTGCAACAGCCTTAAAGGGAACATATAAGAATGAAAAGCTTAAGGAATATAAGAGCAGTAACTGAACAAGTACATGCAAGCATTAAGTGCTGCTATATTTGCTATGCTTTTTGACCTGTCAGAGTTCACTGTAACACTTAAATCTTCATTGCTCTTCTGACCAACGTGTGTATTCTGCTATTAAAAAAAAAAAATAAAAATAAAGAGAGAAAAAGATTGAGGTGTTCAGAATCACAGCACTCTACATGTATCACCATATTATATCAGGTATAGTTTATAATTACTTCCTCTTAGAGGAAGATAATATCTGACTGCACATGAAGGTCGAAGGAAAATAATAAAGACAACCTTGAAGACATTTCAATTAAAAATCCTTTATAAGGCTGAAGAGAAGTTAAGATATAAACTGAAGGTTCCAGCCTGTCTCCATAGTGAGCTGAAGCCAGGATCCCAAAGGTGAACAGTGCACTTGGAAAGAACTGCAGTATGTGTCATAATTCTAAAAAGGATTTTAATAGCTTTTTGAAGTTCTGTTCTATTTTTAATGTTGCTGTTCTATTGAAAACTTTCTAAAAATGCACTGGCCACAGGAAACCAGAAAGCGATAGTAATGATACGCAGGCCACAGCCAAACAAATGCAAATATGTCAACCTGCATTCCAAACAAACTCTTGTATTTGTGCTTTGTTTATAAAATGACAGAGGCCATATTTTTTAACTCAGTCATAGAATTAAAAATGTACTATTTCTGATTTTTACAGATTGATGTAATTTTCAGAATGCTGAAATCTTTAGAGTTCCATGAGCTCCTTTTAGAAAAGAATGATAAATAATTAAGTTAATGATAAATTATTCCAATGAGATCCTTAATGACAAAACCATTAAAAACCAAGATCTATTAGAGTACAGTCTGCAGTCATTACTACCAGGCTATGATAAAAAGCTCTTAGGAATTTGGACATGTTATTATAAATTGTATTACTAAAAATATCTTTGAAAAAATAGAAGTCATTAAAGTGGATTAAAAATCTTAGTTGAAAACCAGTCCCTGAGACAGATTTTGACATTTATTCTTAAAGAATCATTCTTTAATAGCAATTACTAGCTTCTAGCTATGGTAAGATGCATTCAGGAAAAAGGGTATTTTGCTTCTTTAAGATTTTTATCATATACATTCAGATAATCAGATTATGTAATATTTCACTCAGTAATGAAAGTGAACATTAAAATTAGACTAACGAAGGAAAAAAAGAATAATGTAATACTTTGCTTATTTTCCTGAACAAGTGAAATTGGAGCAATTAGGATACCTATTACATTCAAATCAATATCAGAAGGACATCGTTATGTCGTCTTTGCACAGCACAGTCATTGTGCACTCTGCGTAACATTTTTGCATACTGAAATACAGTGTGCTATTTTTTATGTCTTTATAAGTTGGTCCTACAAAACCTAGAATGTGGAAAGCCACATGCCTGCTGTTGCCTTACTTCATAACTCAAAGGAAAAAAAAAACCACAGTCAGATGCCAGTAATGAGAATTGCTACCACAGTGACATGCATAGAGTCTGTAAAAAGATTAGTCACAGAAACTTTGACACTGGCTTAAAATCACTGATTCTTAATTTTAGCAAAAAATATTTAGCAAAAAAATTATTTTTTTTATTTAGATGCTAAATATAGAAGAAACCTAGAAGAATGTACAATAACTCACTGAAAATGTTAAGAGGCAGGCAGAAGCTTAAGATTTTGGTGGTTTACACTTAGGATCACTCTAATCAATAATTTTTATTGGTTTGTACATCCTCAGTGTGGAAAGAAGGACTCTAGGGGAAAAAAAATAAATGTATACTCTTGTTTATGTTCGAGGATTTGTTAGTTTCCTCATAGAAAATACAAGCCTGATAATTAGTGGAAATTGCAAAATATAGTAACTTTAAAAATAATAGTTCCAAAAATACTAATCCCTACAATACTAAAATTCTTTACCAGAAAAGTATAATGATTTCAATATCCACAATGCTGTAGTAATTTTGTATACCTAAAGCCTGATAATTTTGTAGCTGGGACTGCATAAGTAATACGTTCAGAAAAACTTAACTCACTTTCCTTGACCTACAGTAAACTACTTTCTTCTCTAGTTCTCCAGCATCTTTAGAGTCTTCCTATGCTGACTTTGTTCCTTCTCATTTAGAAGATCTATATTTCTATGAATGGGATTCAGAATGCATACTACCAGCAATAGGGACTTTGTGGCAACTTTATAAATCCAAACTCTGTTCACACTGCACAAGCCCCTTTTCTCCTTTTATAAAATAAAGGTTACCTTGCCAGTGATGGCTCACTAATAATCTGTATGGGGAAAAAAAAACCAAAACCAACCCAAACTGGTGCATTTGTGGATGACTGCACAGGCATTAGGTGCTTGATATATTTGTCTATTAAACTGACAAAACAGCTGGACTGTTGAGCATGATGCAGCTATCAAAGGATTCCAGTAGTAAAAACCACCACAAGTTACTCAGCTCCATGCCAAATTCTTCAAAACATGATGTGTACTTGTTATGGCACAAAGTCAGAAGACACAGCTTAGACAGTGGAACTAGGAATGCATAGTGGATAGAATACCTATATTCTTTTCTCTGCTTTTCCTGAAAATTCTTAGGATAAAGCAGAAGTGTGGTTCCTCAGTTCCTTCACTGCCTTATCAAACCCTATAAATCTGGACTCTGAAGAATGAAAATGTTCTAAGAAATACAAAATTACAGAGTGCACCTCACAGAAGGAAGGTAGGTTACACCTTAATTCGTTTGTGAGACCTGTGCATATTCTGCTCACTGTATCATATGTCAGCGTTCATTTTACCTAGGATGGAGAGAGACAGAGTGTTAACTAAACAGGAATTTAAGAACTACCTTGTTAGGCATTTGATCTGGAAATCAATTGTACAGAATAATATTTTCTAAATATTTAGAAGATACTATATTGCACACCACCTGAAAACAAGTAATTCTGCTTTGACTGCAGTAACCCTTACGTGAACCAGGACAGATGTTTCCCCTCAAGGCTCTTCAAACACATAAGCAAAGCCATCTGGATACTTACTTGAACCTCAAGAGTATGACCCCTCTTCATATTTGCGTTTAAGAGGGAAAAAAAAAAAAGTGGCTTGTGTAAACTGAACTTTTTGTTAAGGAAACAGACTATATTCCCTTCGTATTTTAAGCCTATAATTCATTTTGTCCACTTAGGGAATTAATCAAGCGAGTTTTTTTGATTAACATGGAAATCAGAAATTATTATTAGAAAAGAGTGTGTTGGAAGATCATAAGACTACGTTGTGTCACTGAATGGGAAGCTCGTCATTACACCTGTAGCTGATTCATTCTTCTTACTATCCTAACTGTTACTAATAATAATTAATAATGGAAAAACAAATGATCTCCCATCATCTTACATAGTTATTTTCATTAACTAATGGAGAAATACAGCAAGATTCCAAGAAGCTGCAAGATTGGCAACTGGAAGACATGACTTTTGGAAAGGTAGAATCCTGAGAATAAGTAACATGTGGCAATTTGTTTGCAAACAGAATGACATCTTTCAGGGAAAGAAGTAATTCTCAAGACATCCCCCCTTCAGTTTTTATCTTTCCTTTTCCTACTTGTATTTCACTACATGCAGTGTGCTGAAACACAGACGGCATGGCCTGGCACTACACTTACAGATTTACCTTCATCTAAAATCAGCTCTCATTAAGACTCAAAATTTACAATTCAACAAACATACTATACTAATTCAATAAATACCTTAACACCAATAAATTAGTGCTGAAATTATTTCGTTGTGGCAGGTCTCTTGACAACATATGTAATTTTGAAAAGTATGACAATGTATGTAATCTTGAAAAAGTGATTTAACAATGAACAGTATTAAAGGGTATCAGGCTGCTAATCAGGTATTTACAGGGCATCTGCCCTTCCAAAGCATAACCTCATCAACTATGAAAAGGCAACTACATTAGTTAAAAAGAACAGCTATTTAGAGATAACAGAACAAACACCTTTCACAGCAAAGGTGTTAGAACTGAAGGAGTCCTTCTAGGCTACAACAGCCATTTGTTTACTCTTCTACAAAGCTGCAGGCAATTCTAACATAAGTATTTTCATCAGTTCTTCAACCACCATCTCAGGCAGATCACTTAAATTCTACCACAGATTTACTTACAGATGTTTTATGGATGCTTGCTCTTGCAAAACATTGTTTTTTACCTTAAAGAGTTCTTTATCTTTCTGGTCTTTATAGCCTCTGTCTGTTAAGAAAGAGAAGTTCTGTTTCACACCGAGCTGGCTGGGTTAACTGAATTGAAATCCTTATAAAAATTGTCTTCATATGAGACAGAAGATTCTTATTTTCTTATTTTCTTATTTTCTTATTTACGCATTACTTTTTTTTTTTTAATGTTCACATGTATCTTCACACCTTTGAGAACTATAAATGACCTGAACATCACACAGTATTTCAGACAAGATATTACCGATATTGAGACAATGGCAGCTCTGTTTCTCCTGGAAACATGTTCCTGATTAATTCCAAGTTCATCTTTGCCTTTTTCAATCCCGTCACCTCTATGGAGCTCAGTTGATTTGGGCTTAATTACTACATTCTGACTTCTGGAGTCTTGCCAGTTGCTCCTGAGTAACATACAGCTTTCAGCAGGAATTCCTAAAAGCATTATTATTGCTCTCTGTCCTGTTAAATGACCTTCAAATTCTAATGCTCAAAAAAAAAAAAAGTTTTCAGTTTTCTGAAAAGTCAGTTTTCCCTCGTTTATCAAACACTTTTCTATACAGAAGTAGATAAAGTATTTTACAGGTGGTCAGGCAGCTAGATCAATATTGTTTGGATCTGCAATATTTCTGTTGTCTGAAAAACTGTCAAAGGTAGAACATCAACACAATTTACTTTTCATAAATTTGTGCTGCATTTCACTTAACATGCTATTTTCCTTCATGTCCTTAGTTATCCTTTCCTCTCTAAATCACCTACAAAATCTTGCATAGTATTGACTTTAAGTTTTGCCTTATCACATTTCTCCAGCATACAATGTTATCCAGAAGCACACAATTCATTAAAAATACTTGCTCAGGGACTTGCATTTGAAAGTTTCAGTCTCTTCAGCAAACTGAGATGCAGATGATTTGGCAGTAAATTATCCAACGTTGAATATCATCATGAATATGTATATATATTTGTTATGACTGATTTTCTTCTCTTTGCTCTATGTTTGATACTATCCTTGTTATGGGAAATTGAAAGAAACATGTTTCTTGGCTATTGAGTGCCTTAGCTTCAATTCTACCCTGTTTTCACTGCATGATAGTCCCAATTCTCTGACTAAAGAATCGTCCCATATATAAAACAACATAAAAAAAAAAAGAAAAAAAAGACAATATGAAATTTGCTATTTCAACTAAGCAGCAGAAAATACACTATCCGTACAACCTCAGGTGTAATTATTAATTTTACAAGCAAATAAATGTACAGTGGTATATTCAGCACTTGTGTATGATTTTATAAGAAAGGAAGTAAAAATCTACAAGGCACTGGCAGAACTAGCGCCTGTTGTTACTGTAAGGAACAATAAAGAGTTGGTGTAGCAGTAATTTAGAATGTATAACTTACTTTTAAATTTTCTTACGCTGTTTTATTAAAAACTAATAAGCAAGAAGGACAAGCAGAAAAGCAAACAAGAAAACTGGATAATGATTAAATGATCTTAACAGCCAGTGGTGAATCGCCCGATTTAATTAATTTCTTGCCTAAAGTACTACTATTTTTTCTTTGATCTTTATAATTGTATTACAGAGTGTTCCTTGGTTAGGTCAGATTCCACATCGTAAGTCTTTTATTTCCAACTCTTTCAATTGATGCATTATATAATTTGTTAGTTGCTTTTCTTTGATACTTTCTCAACTCTTTTTTTTTTAAAAACAAAACTAACCAAATGTCGTAGCTGCATTTAAAAGTTATTTGAAAAGTAAAGTAAAACAAGTGGTTTTGTATTGTTAATATATTTAATGTATTTGTTATGTACCTGGTTTCAAGGGAAAAATACAAATGAGAGCATGAATATAGCTACCTCTTAGATATCTGGTATTTCCTGCTTAATACAGAAAATGCTTTATATGAGCATATTAATTGTAGGTAATAAGACTGGTTTAGAAAACACACAGCCAAAATATTCTAGCCACATCAATCCCAAAATCCTTAACTCCACACATCCAGCAATTCAATGGACTGACATTGTCAGCATACTTAATCCTCTGCTATCACTACACAACCCCAGAGAAATGCCTCCAGGATTAGAAATGCTGTTATCTGTGCTGGCTCCATTCCAATGGAGGGACAGCACAACTATTTCCAAGTCTGCATCTTCTTAAACCTGTTTAAAAGCTTACTCCTCTCTCAGTTTCAGAAGAGATAATACTTATTCTCTTATATTGGACTTCCTGATGAGAGTCAAGCTTAAATTGAAAATACAGTTTTGTTTTTAAAGGGAAAAAAAAATAATCAAAGTGTCCTCTACGTTTTATTTCTGCTGTTCTGTTTACTCTTTTAAAAAGAGTAAACAGCTAGTTGGTAATGGCTACCTTCACATAGTCTCATTTGTATTATTTTAGCACCCGAGTACTGCCCTACCCATGAATGAATGCCTTCACTGCACAGCTCTGTAACTCAATGTTAAATATGCAAAGTACTAAAGTTGGGAAATTAAAGAGGCTGTTGAGGAGGGTCATGCATCAGGATGACAAACTGGAAGTGCTCAAATTATCTAGCTCATCAGAAAAAAGTGAAAAGGTAATTTGATTACATCCTGAAAACACCCAAATAAGAAACCTGCTCTCCAATCTAATAGATAAAAATATACCAAGATCAAAGGACTGGAAGCTTGTGCCAGACAAACGTAGACTACAAATAACATGACTTTTTCCCCCAGCAATGAGAATAATTAACTACCGGAAAAATTTATTACAAGTTGTGGGAACATCGATGAAAGTTTTAAACCTCAAATAGTCTTATGAAATGAGCACATATGAATTTATCCAGAAAATACACTGGCCTAGTTCAGTCAAAATCAGATTAAATGATGCCAGTACTGAGTTATAGGATTGGAATCTATTAAAACAGATGCATACTTCCTCTTATTAGGAAACTATTTTCACTACTGGCAATAAAAAATTACTACATCTAATCATCTTCAGAATAGATTCTTCCAAAACACATTGTGTTGAACAGGATTTATATTTGATAGATTACCAAAATGCTACAGAAACTTCAATCTTAAGAAAATGTCTTTGTTAGGACAAAGATAAAATCTGGGGGATGCAGAATCTCCGAAGCATACAAATCTCTGAAGAAAGTGTATTTCTGCATTTTTACATATTATAAGTTAACCCATGTATACATCTTATGAAAAAATGGAACCTCCCTCCCACTGAACAGCTTAAGTAGGAATGAGAAATAATACTAACACCTATATTTTTATCACCTCGGCTTTTAATGCTTCAAGTAGAGTCTCTGTGGAAAACTAACATGAGAGTGGAGACCATAGATTTCACCAGATACATACACTGTAAATAATATTTTAACTATCTTGAAAATTCTCTAACAACCCAGGAAGTATTTAGGACACTAAATGTAGTAATTTGCCTTTTCACAGGGCAATGCTAAATGCTTCATATGAAATAAATTGAATATTCTGATATATTACGGAAATAAACACTCTGCTTCTTTCAGCTCCAGGAAAAGGTAATGGGAAAATGCAAGCCATCATAACTTGTTATAAATCAATTCAAACTTTTGCTGAAATTTTATTTTAGAGGGAACGAATATGTGACATTTGACTTAAAAAAAGTGGATAAAATATTGAATAAATTCTTTGCAGAGAGAAGCAAGTATTTAATTCAGAAACCAAACTAATGGTAGAAATTTCACTACCAAGTACCAGGCAAGAAAAAAGCCTAGAGAATATTGTGAGAGAAGCGAGAAGTACAAAGCAGCTGAACTAGCACGCTTTGGCCAGGTATAATTTTAAACTGCTTTTAACAATTAAAACAATTGTTAAAACAATTGTTTAATTAAACTGCTTAAACAATTTTACTTCTACTAGCGCTTGCTTCTGCTAAGTTTTGGAGTCAAAGGTCAGCATGAGGAAGCGAGTTCTAGCAAGGACTCTAGGCAGGCACAAATTCATGCTCCTCTACTTGGTAAGCAACAGTTTACAGCTCTGGAAAACCCTTAAGACCATCGCAGATACACAAGTCTTTCTTTTGTAAGTTTACTCAGCTGCCCCTCCCAGTTATTAATTTCAAATGGATTACACCTCATTTTATAAGCTGGTCTTGCTAGTATTAAAATATTGATTACATGGAAATTTAATGAGCTGTTGCCTTCAAATTATTCTAGTCCACTAATGGAAATAAAGGTAATTATAAGCATGATATCGATCATGACAATTTGTGATAACTGGGGTGAAGAAGGAACACAGCTAAGTGTAGTTTGCAGCAAGATACAGCAGAAGTGACTTAAAGGGCACTCTTGAAGATCAAAGGGACGCTTAAAATATTAAAGCTTCCAATCCACAAGGGGAAGAGGGTTGGACATATACCTCTGAAACATGCAAACACTCAGTATTTCTGACTCTCCAAAGTCATAGTGAAGACAGAGTGAGATTTCCCAAGCATTTCAAAGGAAGAAAAAAATTCTGAAAGAAATCGCTTGCCATTTATCTCTTTTCTTAGCTTATTATAAACTTCAGAATGAATAATTAAGAGTGGGGTTTTTTTAGGAAAAGGTATTTTATGCTGCAACTCAGCTGTTGGTACTGGGCCCTTAGCTAGAAAGGGATTCCAAGTATCAAACACCTCAGGCCTGTTGCAATAACACACGTGGAAAGAGCTGCTATCCAGAAAGCCAATGCTTGAGTAGTTGAATGAGAGGATTTCACCTATGGGAGTAAAGATTAAATTAGGTCTGTGCCTTGAAGAGTATGTTTGATGGAGAAAACCAGTCTAATGCATATTTCAACTTGTGACTATGACAACTCATAGAACTTCTCTAATGTAGATAAGAGCTGCATGCTGCATTAACATTTAAAGTCTAAATGAATAAGTTATAATTCTTTTCAAGAGAAAATATTTGCTCTCTAATCATAAGATTTTATGGGCAGACTTTCATGTTTCCATCTCACACAAATGACAGACAGAAAGAGATTTCTTAATCTTGCTTCTGCTGTGTTTGGAGATGCAGTTCAGCAAGATAAAGCATTAAACTATAAGCACTTTAGGAAGTTATCATCTCTATTGTCACAATGCTACTCATGCCTAATAAGTAATAAATGCAAGCATTCCTTTTACCTGTAGTTCCAGTAATACAGTAATACAAAATACAGTGTTTCCATTCTGCTGCAACATAGAATTTTATTTTTTTTTTTAAACGGGACAGTCCCTATGACTTAAGATAGTACTGGAACAAAATCTGACTGCATTTTTTTCAGTAATTATCAATATTTGAACTTAGATCAGTTAGAAGGCAGCACCTTGAGTCATCACAAAATAGGAAGAAAACCAGAATCGTTTAACCATGGATGAGGCTCTGATGGGCTTTAAGACAGGCACTCTGATAGGCTTTTAGACCGCAATTACAAATAACATAATCTAATAAATAAATAAATTATTAATTCTTCAGCGAAGTCAGATGTGTTTTAAGTCAGGATACAGTTCTATGAATGCTGCAGAAACATATTATTCCTGCATTTCTACATAAAAGGACATGTAGTTTTGTATACTTAAGTA
Source organism: Tringa tobata (assembly GCA_033628505.1). NCBI lineage: Eukaryota > Metazoa > Chordata > Aves > Charadriiformes > Scolopacidae > Tringa > Tringa tobata. The sequence continues at coordinate 9,423,680 of JAHREE010000559.1, read as the reverse complement.
CACAATACACCATACAGCTGTGAAAGAAATGCAATGCTAAGCACATTTAAACGTATGCAAGTCACTTCCTACAATTCCTTAGGCTTGACATATACTTCTGCATATACATGCTCACACGATTTTAAACAGACTAGTAGTTTCAATAAGTTTATAAAACTGCTCATCTGTTTAAAAATTAATCTGCATAACAGAATGTACAAAAGCAAAATCTGTCAGATTTCCATCAACACTTAATCATCCTTGTTTCCCCCCTCCAACAGATTCAGAATATAGGGCTGTTATGGTACTGCTGCATTTTTAATCTGAATCCCATATTAAACAGAATGTAGTATTCTGTTTAAGAGAAAAAGTTAAACTAGCTGGCGTATCCATAATGAAAAGTCTAAGAACTTAAATGAAATATTCTGGGATCTCTTTATAGAAAGAGTATGATGCTGAGAGGCAGCTATGCAGAATGTAAATTTAGCTTAATCCTTCTGGGCTGGTTACTGACTCAATTTGTGCCTTTTCTTATTAAGCATAAGCAGTGGTTATGATGTTTTAAAAGACATAAATAATAATCTAGTTTGGCAAAGTTACCTTCCAAAAAGAACTTTTACCTTTTTAGTAGTGGGACTAGGCAAAGCCTGCAGAGCAGAATTTCCAAACTACTTACCACAGTTTGATGGTTGACCTGGATCACCTCATCACCAGCATGGATCTTCTTACACTGGTCAGCAGGAGACTAAGGACAAGAAAGAAGAATTAACTTCACACAGGGATTGTGGAGAAGGAAGGGAAGAGCAGGAATTAAAGCAACAAATGTTGAAGGAAGCAAGAAAGCCGTCTCCAAATAAGTATTGTTGTTATCAAATAACAATAACTTGTCATATTTATAAAAACTATTTTTATAAGGAACTACATTTTTCCTGGTTACAGACGGCAATTCCATGAAGTAATCTAGAATTCCACTTCCACTGGTGACAACCAGCCTTTCTGACTGGTTGAACTATTCCAGCTTCTTTACCTCCCCAGGCAGTGTGAGCAGTCTCAATCTTGCTGGGAATACACCAAATGAATTTACATCACATAGAAGCAAATCCGTTAAGTCAATAAATACTGAGCCCACTGCATGGTCAGGGACAGGGCTGAGCCAACCATGCATGTAACAGAAAAGCAGGTCTCATAGTCCTTTATGTAGCAGTTTTACTGCTCAAGTGCACTGGAGAAACTCTGCAAAGACACTACAGCTCAAGCACTTCCAAGACAGTACTAGATTAACCATCTGAACACAGAAAGTGGCAATTTACAAATGGATAATGTCAGTGACAGACTAGCTCTTCAGGAGATTTATATATTTATCTCTCTCAAAGTGTTCAAAGCCAGGCTGGATGGGTCTTTGAGCAACCTGGTCTAGTGGAAATTGTTCCTGCACACGGCAGGATGATCTTTAAGGTCCCTTCTAACCCAAACCATTCTAAGATTTTATGATATAGACACACACACATTACTCCATATATACCGCTCACATGATTTTGGGATCACTGAACTCTTACTCTAAATGTAGCTGCTTTTGATCACATTAAGATGGACTGAAATCCATTGAAAAGCCACTTGAACATGGTCAACTGCTATTTAGCAGACTATTTTTAAATGCTTCAATGAAACCAGATCTTTAGTCTGTAAGACAAATCTATAAAGCATGCAGGAGATCAGGAGTCATACTCAGGAGTAGAAAACTGAGAATTCATGGCAACTTACTTGCACTGTGCACTAGTTTACAAGAGCATTCTACCAACAGAATACACCAACTCAAAATTCAAGAGAAAATAACCAGAAAAGAATTAAAGAGCTGAGACACCACCTTGAGAAATAAATCACAGTGAAAGTTAGCTATTAAGGAAGTAGATCAGCCAGGAGACTTGGACAAGGCTGAATGTTTACTCTACTTGTTGGATACATAGTCAGAGAGAGGACAGGACAGATTGTCCCACCTCAAACAATGCAGAAACACTTAAAGCAAAATACACTTCAAGTAACAGTTCAAGTTCCCTGTCCGAGTAAGCAGCCTGCTACGGAAGGCAAAAAAAGACCCACTTGCAGCTACTGGAAGTGGTCTAGCGCTAACGCTGTTAAGTTCCTCACAGAAAAGGGTTTATGTCATCAAAGCTTAGTTTAGTTCATGGATGTTTTTTGGAGCCAGCCTATAACATGAATTGCCCATGACACAAGAGCCAGGTGTCAAACACAAAGAAAAGATTTACTGAACAAAAGGTGACTTGTAGAAACTTATACTCATGAATTCACTGCATACCGATCAAAACCTCCAGGAAACAGGCAAGAGCTCTTCAGCTGGAGAGTCTTCACCAACCACAAATCCCATCCATAATTTCCATCCCTCTTGTGGATGGAGATTAAAAACAGGAACAAGGACAAGAGGAAAAGGTACAAAAACCCAAATAGCCACTGGGAAAAAAAAGACTGCAATTATTGCTGAATAAAATGGCACAGAGACTCATCTATGAGGAGGTCAAATCACTCTCCAATAGTCAGCACCTGCTGACTAATCAATAGATTCTGCAGTCTACACAGCTGCTGGAGAATAGTAGGCGGCACCATTAATTATTCAATCAGGAAGAACAACCAAGCCAATAGGGCAAATAGCCAATATTTGACAGTGATTCCAAGTGTGTTATAGGTGCTATTCCAAGCATAGCTTCTACCTTCAGCCTACTGCTTGCTTATCATTCCTAACCTTGCTCTGCCCAAACTCCCCAACATAGGCTACATTCCAACTCCTCACCTGTTTGATCTCTGTTGTTCTTTTGTAAGGGCTTGTGTGTCTCCTGCAGCGGGGAGTCCAGCCCTTGAGCTAAACTACCTGGTCATTACAGCCAAATACCAACTGCTGTCATCAAAGTCCTTCCACGCTAAAATAAACAGGATTTTACCTCATACTTTATAGAATGGTGTGAAGAACTACATGGTTCCTGTGTCAATTTCTCCTTTTAGTGGAAACTTGCAGAATTTTAGCAGACTACTCTTTTGCACAGCACTAAACGCCCCACTATACTGCTCACACCACTCACACAATTAGACACTGCTCACAAGCTTTTCACACACTACTCAGACACTACTAACACACTGCTCACACTGTACTCACACACAGATCACACTGCTCATACTCTTAGCACACACAGACACTACTCACACACTGCTCACACTACTCAGACACTACTCAATCATTGCTCTCAAACACTGCTCACACAACTCACACGCTACTCACTTTTCCCACACTACTCAGACACTGCTCACATGCTACTGAGACACTGCTCACAATAGACAGACACTACTCACACAGTGCTCTCACAACTCACATTTCTAGAGTTCAATGTGAATACGAACTTGATCACTTCAAATGTAAATGAAAGATAAAGCAGGAAACTGAAGTAAACACCACCATTCATAATATACAACTTCAGTTGACATCAGCTGGAAAAGCAAGGGCCTCACTCTTTCTCTTCCTTTCCTGACTGATGAGGCTGAGCTAATTATTATCTTTTAAAATTAAACACTGGCTCTGAGGTCAATTATCCCTTCAAAAGCAATGAAAAATCAATTTGCTGAAATGCCAGAAATTAAAGGTCTTTGAAGCTACTTTATTTTAGCATGTGATTACACTTTTAGCAAAAAAAACCCCAAACCAACCAAAACCTTCTTATGGGGTGTCTTATCAAAAAGTATTTTAGTGGCTGGCAATTTAGTAACTCCTCCTCTGAATTTAAATTATAAATATATATTTTCCCTACAAACTACATTGGATTTCTAAAATGAATTAAAATTACGGTAAAAAATGTATTAATTATACCATGAGTAATTCAACCTATGAACAAAATCTGTTGCAACATAATCAAGATGGATCATTCATATGTTTCAGGGCCCAAGATACACGTGTAGTTATTTTTAGACTTCTAAATGCTGCCAATGGCAGTAATATAAATAAGCAAACAAATTTAAAGTTTAATTTGCATTAGAATTTTCTTCGCAAATTGTGACACACAAATCATCAGGTTTTCCATGGGTTTTCACTGTGTAAATCTGAGTGACAAAACCTGCATGATGCAGTACTACTCAATACGCAGAAATCAAGCAGAACAAAGTATCACATATGAAGCCTATCCGTAAGGGCCAGCACACCACTGGTGTTTGCCAGCAAGTATTTACATCTTTGGCTAGCTGTACAGTGCTAATTTTATGTTCCTTGGGAGTCAGCATTACTTAATTTCAATATTAGCTTTATAAACCTAAACTTGTAATTTATCCAGCTATACGCTGTTAAACAGATCCAAGACTAAATGAAAACAGTGTGACTAAAACTCTCTATGACAAACAGAAGAAATGGGTCTTATTATGAAGTCTTGTCATAGTAATTAGATTGCAGCAGTTGAAGTCAATTTATTTTCTTCAAATTTATAATTAGGAATTGCAAGTTAAGTAACAAGAAGGACATTTAGGAGCTACTTTGTTATTCTTGTCACACTGTTTGGTGTTTCTATGATCACTCATCCTGATTTATGTGCGGCAGCATTTCTGTGTGCTTTTAGTTCAGATTTGCCTAACACTTTTGGGACTACAACGAAAAAGATAATTAATACATTTTTCTGGGTTTCTTCCGTTTTTTTACTACAGATGATGGAAAATATGAAAATACAATGGTGCTTACCTTCTCCTAATGCAATTCTTTCAGGAATGGTTATTTTCATAAAAGAACATCTTCACATAACAGTCATTTGGATTGTTAATTAACTTCTTTTTCTTAACGTTGCCAAGTCATCCATCCCCTTCTGCTCATCCATCCCCTTCTGCAAAATCTATTTGCTCCTTCCCACAATTTCTCTCTTCTTAGTGCTAGTCCTGTCAGTAATTACTGCTAGCTTTGAAAACTTTCTGGCTTATCAAAGATTATTCTATAATATGTCTGATATAAAATATAATATTTTATGTTATCTTTCCTCATTACACGTTTTTTACAGTCACCCATACTGCTGATATTGTAACTATTTTTAAATTAATTATTTTATAATATATTTTTACTGAACTGCTTAGACATACAGAAGCTACTAATTTTCTGTGGGTCAATCCTAGGACAGGCATCACCTCCAAAAGTCTAATTCTTCCAACATTCTTTTTAAATTAATTTGGTAACTAGCACATACAAACAAAAAAATCACAAAAAATTTGCCATCCATTCTAATAAGAAAACCAAGAACTCTTAGCAAAACAATGTTCACCATTGTATGACAATATTTACTCACTGCAAAAAGCAAGCTGACTGTACATATTAAGGGCTGCTCAGATGACAACCACGCTTGCGAGTAACTGCAATTTTGTCACTACTTTAGTCAATATAAACACCTGATGCAGATATTTTCCCCCTGTTACATTATTTCTACTGGTCTGTTGACAGGAAAATACTTCTTATTTTTAGTATGAACCTGAACTGTCCTATGTTCTGAGAGAGTTACCTCAAGTACAAAAATTAAATACAACAAGTAATATTTTAGACTAATGATGATGCTCTTACGTGAGAAAAAAATCGCTTAATATACGGGAAAACACTTTTGTGCCAGAGAGAACATACACAAGAACACTATTAGAAAGGTGTATTGCAAGAATCATTGAAGACAAAAATGCAAGATTTTCTTTTTTTTATATTGTTAGTTATTAGTCATATTCAACTTTTTACAAAGATGATATGATATATATACAGAAAAGATAAAGAAAAAAGTATTCATAAAAAGCGGCTTGATTTAAAGCAAGTTGTCGTATTACAAAATGCACCATTGCAGATATACCAAAAATAAGTGTACGCATGATAAACGTCATTTAGAATAAAGAGGCTTACATTTTCAGTTGTTCCTGTAATTACATGTAGTCCATCATATGTTGATTTGATATACATTCCCTGAAAAAAGGCAAGATAGGTAATTAATATTTGTAGGAAACAAATAAATGATGTTTGCATGATAATTAAAATTGTACGTTTATTCCAGTTTAAGGACAGAACTTTTCAACAGACTGGAAGGAACCGTGGTCAGTTAACATTTGCAAATCTAAGTTAAACAAAGATGTATCAAGACCCATTATAAACAGCATCGTTTCCTCACTTAATGCTTCTTATTATTCCAAACAAAGTTTTTTTGGACCAAATTCAACACTGAACATCAGCATAAAAGCTCCTTCCTATTCAGCATCTGAAATATTTACCATGACCTCTTTTTATTACTGTGATATAAAAGAAGCATCAAAACTGAAACCACAAACAGGAAAAGTCTTTAAACTTAAATGCTCCAGGTTCAGAGAGTCACTGATTCAATAAAAATGAAACCCTACCCCAACTCAGAAAATATATGAGCCAGGGCTCATATTGCCAATTTATGGAGAAAAATGAGCTTGGTGAACTAACAGGAGCTTTGTAATTAGTCCAGGAAGAATTCTGCTTCAAGGAGACAATGGACATGATAGAGACAGACAACCTAAGTAGGCATCTATCTAGCTGTGCACACACACACACACATACACACACACACACACACACACACACACAGAGCACGCATTAAATGTCAGCGAGACTCCATTGCTTGTATTCTTGCCTCTCAGGAGTAAGGTCATAGCTTTGTATCTCTCCACATAGTATGGTTATCCATCAAATTTTGAAATCTAATTAATCTAATTGGTACATTGTACTGCTGATTCATTATCCTTTCAATAATTCTGCATCACCTTGTACTGTCAAAAGGGAAGCTTAGAGCCTCCAGTGACAAAAATAGCATTTTGTTCACAGAAAATTTCAGAACAGTAATGAAGATCTTCAGGCTAGGTGTTTACACAAACACACATACAGAAGAAAAGGTAAAAGTACTACAGCGGTAAGTAGAAATACCTAAATTGCAAGGGTATAGAGAAGATGGAGCCAAACTATTTTTGAAAGTGCACAGTGAGAGCATGAGAAGCAAGGAACACAAGTTGGAACTCAATTTAAAAAAAAAAAAGATTATTTTAATTCCACACACCCCACCCCCCACCCCCCAATTTTACCATTAAGATGATAAAACACTGGAAAAGGTTGGCAAGACTGTGCAATCCCTGAGTTGGAGATGATCAAAACTTGACTGGACAAAGCCCTGAGTAACCTGCTCTACCTGGATTTGGTTTGATTTTCATCCTGAGAAAATGTGAATTCTACCTTAATATTAACTAATTCCACTTCAGCAAGTTTTAACCTTATTTAAACCTTAAAAGTAAAGATTGGCTAAAGCTGATGAGGACACTTTACTCTGCTGCACGGGAAACTGCATTTTAGATTTTACTCACTATGGTTACTTGTTCTCTTAAATGAGACTGCTTTATAAGCTATTTCATTTGTAAATAACAAAGATGTCCAAATTACATCTTGAGAGTCTTGGAATCACTTTAATAAAATGTGGCTAGCTGGAAGAAATAAGTTTTGGGGGGGTCTTCCACCATTTTCTTCTATACAGTTGGCTTAATTTTATCAGTGTTTGCTGTTCTCTTGTTTCTATAGTACCTTCAGGTGTTACTGACAAACATCAGATTCTCATCTCTTTGCCAACTGAAGGCCATAAACAGCAGCACTAATTTATGAAAAACCCTGAAGGTTCTCACTGAGAACGGGACATTGAGTCTCCATTAAAAAATCTTAAACTGATATTTAAATCCAATGTATTACGTTGGATTTACACAGTGAACTTTTAGCCAGAATATTACACGTTGCTGCATCCATGACAGAAGTCTGTTATTTTAACATATAGTAGACTTCAGTAACACATTTCCAGGCACACTTTTAATATCAATATTAATATCACAGTTCTAACAGTACTTGTTTTGACAAGATTCATTCCCCACTTAACAAACCGAGAGACTAAGATTTTTAAGGCCAAACCAGAAGACAGTGCTAAACTTTTCACTAAATTTTATCACATATTTTTTCATAAAGTTCTTAGCCTCCTGTTAAGCTATGTGTATTTTTGGAAAAAATCTAATTACAATTTTATCTCTTAACATATGCCATCTGAGAGACATAAAAACTGACTAATCTCTAAGAATTATTCTACATTTTGCTATCTGCTCTTTCATCTTAGCTATTAAACTTTAAGAACAAAATATGTAAAAATAAACAATTTCAGAGAATGACTCACAGCCTTCAAATTATCCTAGATAGAGCTTTCAGGCTTGTTTTCCCAAAAGAAAAATAATGAAAAAGCTTGTTTGTTGTTGACCATTACAGTAGCACTGTATTTTCCTGACATATCTGTGTTAACTGAAAATCTTGAAAGATTGCATTCTATCCAAAAATATTTAAAATGTTTTATTTATTTTTTATTTTATATAGTCCAGAATACAAGGTATTTTAAATGGATGTAATACATATATTTTTTACATACCTATTATATATAACATAACAGGTCCGAAAGTATTTTTCCACCCGGGAGAAAGTTTTTAGTATAATACTCAAAACAAGATAGAAAGTATTCTCAAAAAGAACCCCCCGAAAAACATACACCAATTCTGAAAATGGCTTTATTTAGTCTGTCATCTGTTCTAGAGGCCAGAGTTGTTCCCTACTTCCAATCACTCCTTCTAACCTTGTAAACATTTTTCCCTAATAGCCCTGTCCTTGATGTGCTGACTGTCAGCACTTGCCTATTCTTTTACACCAGGTATGGCAGTGTGTAACACCGCGCGTACAGGTCAACCCAGCTCTCAGCTGCTTTCCATGGTCGGGAGATTTTTAAAGGACAATTTCTCCTTCAATGTGAAAAGACACTAACGCTTAAAAAAATATTGTTTCTAAAAGACACTCTGTGCCAACACTATTTCAGTGACTGGTGTGCTTCACCCCCATCCTTATTTTTCTTTTTAAAATCAGCATTTGTAAAAAGAAAGACTAGAACCTCCAGGCATATTTTAAGCATTACTGGCATAGGGTAGCATAATTCTTCCCAAGTTTAAATTCCTTATATATATATATAAATACACGCGAAATAGTCTATGAATATAAACAAAAGGCTTTGAGGGGATAGCTTTCATCAAACTTCCAGTGAAAAATTAAAATCACCTACTCTGGCATATATGAAATGTCAAAAACTGCAAAACTTAGTCACTTAACTGTTAATTCTGTCAACCCAGAAAAAGCACAAAATAATTTACAGTCTGAATTAGACAAAAGAGCAGGACCTTGCTTTCAATTTAATGGACTACTGGCTTTCCTTTTGTTCATCATTGTTTCATTCCGTTTCCACGAATATAAGCATTTTTTATGGTTAATAAGCCTAAAAGAAAATAGAAATACATTCTGAAAAATTTTCTGTCAGATAATGTAAGTTACAGGCAAATATTGATTTAATACTGCAGTTGAAGAATTGAAGCAGCAAGCCTCTTTTTCCCTATCCCAGATAAGAATAGCTAAGTAGATTCTGTTGTGGCAACTGCTAACACTTCTGGAACTGTTAGAAATAGTTATTTTGTTTACAATTATTTTCTATTTTACCTGTGGCTTAAAGCAGTTCCATTGATACAGTATATTGAAGTCATATTCTTCTGTAATAGTGTATTTTTTATATAAAAAATCTTTAATTAACTTGTAAAGTAATTTATTAAAAGAGGATCCACATATCTGCTATTTTGATCCTACTAACTTCTGTTATAAAATTTGATGGAAATGAAGATATACTCTTATAAGCTAATTATTCTCATAGAACTCTCTACACAAACTGCTTGCAAGCTATTTCATAGATTTCAGCCCTATAAGCTGTCCAAGTAAAATAACAAAAACATCAGGTTAAATAAGAAGACTGTTTTGTCAGTGAGTTTCACAGACAAAAAGTACCTAAACAAGGGAAATTCTGAATCCTGGAATCCATCCTAGGCTCTGGATGGGAGACTTTCAGAGCAAAGTGGCTTTTTTTTTTCTGTTGCATCCCATCTCCTCTGTCTTCTGGTCCTTCCTCTTCAACACAAATGGCTACCCCTCTGAAGTAAGTTTTCTTGTCTATTCAGTCTCTGTAACACATGCTTCTTACCCCCTTGCCCATCACCTCTAGTCTCACTTCAAAGTAACCAAGAAATATGCATAGGTTTGGCATATGTGGCAAAGAACCTTCTGGAGCAGCAACTGAAATATGGGCATGTAAAATGGTACCAAGTATCTACATCTACGCAACTGAATCCTTCTGTAGAGGTTTCTCCTATATCTTTCCTTCCACTTTTCGTTGTTGCCCTCTCCACCCATCTGTCTTCCTTTCTTCCTGCTCTTCTGGCTCACAAAGATCCATTCTCTTTGTCTAAGAAGTTCCAGGGCTTTCCTACCATATCCTTCACTACCGCATCCTATTCTGTTCTTTCTAACCAATTCAGTCATGACCTCCTCAATTCCCAATCTTCTTTCCTCTTACCGACCTATTTTCTGCCCTTTCAAGGAGAATTTCACTGGAGTCCCTTTTCAAAATTATTTCTCTCACTTTTTTCAAGAATGGATCTTTATTCTGATTCTAGTTGCTTCTTGAACTCCCCCAATGATCTCAGAGCACAAAAGAATGATAAACTATACCCCTTGTCCCTGGCCAAGAGTTGAGTATTCTCATTCACTCTGTGAAGATGGCTCCGACTAGTCAACAGTCAGGGGCTTAGAAGTAAATAGTTGCTCTTTAATAACTGTGCTAAATCAGACATGAAGCTCCAAAGAATCATACAAATATATGAGACGTGCTACAGAACAAGGAAATATTTCACAGGCTACTATATCAAGAGCTTGACTGTTCCTGAGTAACTCTGACACTGTACCCCCTAATAAGAGAGTGACTTAAAAGTTTTTTAACTAACATCCATTTTAAATCCCATTTTAAAGAGACTACTCCCCAGAAAATGGTGTTTCCAGTTATAAGTGGAACATCTCTGAAAAATGTCTTGCAGTCATCTGGTTAATTAGCCATGATATAATGGCAACAATGTATTTTTAAGTGTCAACAATTATTCCCAGGTTAATTAATGGATCACAGGGAGAGAAGAGTGCTGGAGAACTTCTGTAACACAGTGAAGCACCAATAGAGGAAATGCAGGTCTGTAATGCTGCAAACTACCAGAGAACCGTTACACCCTTTGGTCTTTTGCCCCAAATGTAAAATGGTTCTTTAACCTTGTTTTAACTGTCAAATTTGGACAGAGGCTTTGCAGAGAGAAAATTTCTTTGCTACTACATAGCATAGTAACAGTTTTATGTATTTATACTCAAAAGAGAGTTTATTCTTCTTATAATCCTTTTACTAAATTCTACCTAAACAGAAACCTATGGACAACAAAAAAGGTAGGCTATGAGAACCTTTATATATCAAGCATGATGAAACTTTGTCAAGTTTTCGTAGGCCTTTAAAAATAATGTGAAATAATTAAATTAACACACTAACAGTTTTAGGACAGCTAAGCGTATTTCCACAAAAAATCCTCCCTTCATATTCTACTTTTTCTCCTTGTATTCTCTTGCACTTCCTTTCTTGTAAAAATTGAAAAGATTGGCTTCCACCACCTTAAATTGCAAATCTGACATGAAGAGAAGTACTATTTGAAAGGGTATCTATATATTAGATAGATGAATAATCCTTAACAAAGAAGGGTCTTTCCATCTGACAGCTTGTCTGATTGGTTTTGTGTGCTTGGTATTTTTCTCCAATGATACACAGCTGGTCTTACAGAAATGTTTATTGCTGCAATCTTGGATTGCATTAGATTCTTAAATGAAACAGGAAAAGTTCCCTCTGCAGAAAAATTAACAAAGCTGTGGATATAAGCAGTGTATATGTTAATTGAAGTGTGAGCGATAACACTTTTTTTATCAGCAGTAGGAAGCTCAGACACAACAGAAAACAATGACAACAAAAAAGTGAAAGAAAGAGGAATAAAAGTGATACTGCATTCCAGAAGCAAAACATTCCTCAGACATCAGAAGATACAAAAGCAAACAATAAAAACCCAACAGCCTGCCTGTTCAGAATCTCCTGCTTAAGAGTAATCATTAATCTCATCAAAGAAGATTAAAGTTGCATGTTACATGGAAGTATCTTTAAATATATGTACAGCACATCAAGTTCAGAAGATTAAAAAAAAAATGTTTAGTCCAAAATAATACTGGCTGTAATACAAAAAAAAAAAATCTTACAATCCCTGATCATACATGAGTAGCACAAGGAAAAAAAACCCCAAACCTCAAAAAATCCTTCACACTCCCATCTTATGGACAGTCTCTATATCCATCATCTCAAATAAAACACTGGTTCCCTTAGCCTGCCTTTGTTTATCTGACAGTAAAACTGCTCCAAAGCTGGCTCTGGACTTAGTCTGAGCTAATTAATAGTAAGGTTCACAGAGCCTTTCATCTACCCTCACCCTCAAAGGCTTAGTAGGAAGCTCGAGAGCTGCACCTCTTCCCCTGCAAACAGAAACACAAACTCTTATCTCAAGAGGTTATTGCTTACGCTGGGTCCATCAAGCCAAGACATTTAAAGTGGGTGCTGCTGCACCAGCTTTGTCTAATCACTAAACAGAAATTCTGGGACTCCTAAATGAAGAACTTCATTTACAGACTTTTGAAACGTAACAGATTCCAGGGGAGCAGATTTTTCAAGTATCAAAAATCTTGCTTTGTATTGAGAAGTTATGCACCGTGCCTAAAAATTAAAATAATACTGTAGTTTCATTTACCGCAAGTTACTGTAACTTCAAAAGGAAGTTTATCATGCAATGCAATGAACTGGAGACCTATCTTTCTCTAAGCAGAAAGAAAAGTAATTTGTAAAAAGCATTTGCAAGTATAGAAATGATCCAATTTCCTTTCTCATGCTACAATTGACAGTATAAATAACTCAAAGCTTTGAAAAACTAAAAGCTAAGGAAGGGAATTTTCTTAAATCATGAAGTTATTTTATTCTATTTCATAAAAACGTAGATATGCATGCTCTCTTTCTGTCTATGCGGTCAAAACTGACAGCGGTTCTCACTGCCTAATACTCTTTTAGTACAGGAGTTTATTTCAAGTTTGTGAAATTGGTAGTTCGAAACAAAGTTTTGCTTTCCAGACATCTTATACAGGTTGATCACACAGTACACTTCAGATGTAAATGGTAATAACATACCCAGCACTACAATTCAGGAGAAAAAGTGTTTTACGATCTTTAAAGTTACTTTAAAATGAAATGGAAAAATATATGGAGGGTGTTACAGTATTTGCCACTGAAAATGACTAAATAGGGGAAAGGAGGAAGCGACTGGTAAGTGCAACTGGTACAGCTTGGGAAGGAATGGAAAGAGAGAGGGGAAAAAAACCCAGTACATTTCTGGAGGCCAGAAAATGCCTGCAGAGATCAGGATGCAAACACAATCGTAAGAACTTGGAACAGAACCCAAAACTTGTGCTTCCCAATGCAAATTCTTTTGTCCAGCAAACTGCCATGAAACTACCACAGAGAGCGTGTTCTAGGAAATGCATGCTATAAGAGCATTCTTTTAATAAAGCAGACTGAAAAAGAAGATACTTTAGAGAGGGGGGAAAAAAAGAAAAAGACGATGATTAAGCTTATAAAAGCATCGACAGAATGTTAGAAAATGCTGGAACTGAAGGTACACTTTCAAATGACATATGGTCCCTTTGTGAAAACGCTTTATGATCCAGAATTTATTTGAACAAACACACAGACACAGCCCTGCAGGAGTTCTGACTCCATGTAATAACTGTATGGACTTGGATCCGGAAATTAATTCAGTTTATGTGTAAGCTTATACAATGTCTATAGGATTTCTGGTTTATTTGTTCAAGAAATTAAAAGGCATAGAATAAAAGCAGTTTTGCAAACAGAGTTTTGAAAATAAAGAAAGACTCATAATTAAATCAACTGAATATCATTCAAGGTAACTGAATTCCCATATAAATCTGAGTAAGTAGTTTACAACACATTTTTCACCAATGGCAAATAACTGTGTTCATTTTCTAGATGCCAACCCTGTATGAAGCTGAAGGTACAGTTCTCAGTAGCTCTGAAAACCTTAGCTACACTTAAAACCAAGAGAGACTATATTTTAAACTTATGCTATAAAAGTAACAAGTGTTCTGAAAAATTACATGGTAAGCTTCTCCTGAAAAATAGATTTTTGGTGATTTTGACACAAATTGCTCTGTGCATTAGATTCCTATCTAAAAAACTAAAATTACGATATCATTTTTACAAGTGTGTTGTGAGGATGAATTAATTAGCGTCTGTGAAGCACTCAGTGAGACCATATAAAAAAACCCCTCACGATGAAATTAGTAACTCAAGGGAATGCATAGCTAAGCTGAAGTGTGGTAAATAAGACCTCAACCCCTGCACTGAATGATAAGGATAAAAATGGAACTCTGAATACTTTCCATTCAGTGAATAGCGCTCATTTTTCTCTTGAATGGAGCAGAGATCCTGTGGAACAAAACTGCTATACAATCATGAGAAAGCCATTTGTAATTCATTACTCTGTTCTATATTTGATTCTGATTAATGTTTTCTTTTCCTTTTCACATGATTTTTCTTTTATTCCCATTTATAGTCCTTTTTCATTTTTTTCTAAACAGAACACAGTGTCAGCAAAATTGATTATAAGGAACTTTCCAATGTAACATGTTATAGCGCCTTCACAATTAGGCACAGAAAACTCATTCACTGCAATTTCACTTCATCTAAAAAAAAAAAAAATAGAAAAAACTGACAGGCAATTCTGATTGCAGTATTTGTCTCATGTCCTTTGTCAGCAATGCCCACTTACTGCAGTTTTGTTGGCTGTAAACTTATGGGTACACTGTGGATAGAGAACTACATCATGATTTTTCCACACAGTGATACCAGTCTACAGTATTATTACAGCACAGGCTCCCTCTCCTTGATGTTCTTTTAGAAGAGAGGGTGGTCCAGAGGGAAGTGTGGACCATATGACAGGCCTAAACAACACAGCCAACAACTCTCATCTTGGCCACTCACACCTTAAAGGCTTAAATCGTACTCCGACCCTTTATGACAAGCTGCTTAGAAAGGATACCATTCACACCCTGAAAGACACCTGATCAATACTGCACACCATTACATTTGCTGCTCACTGTAGGACATGCCATTTTTGAAGCAGGCTGCACTCTCATTATCCTCCACCAGCCTACATGCCTGTCCTACATCTAGAGCTATCACTGAATGGGAAACAAGAGCAATGCCCAGCCCTGCTTGATATGCTCCATCATCTGTGTACACATTCTCTTCAGCAGATGATGAACTTTCCTCTAAGTAGACCAGCAGAAATACATTACATTCCTGGATAGAAAGGAAAGCTATGCAGAGATCCAGACTGCTAGCATGCAGGATGCAGTAGTCATAATGCCAGTCGAAAGCCCCAGCAGTTTTGCACCATATATACTACACAAGCTGTAAGTTATAATGAGCTGCTATTTCCTGGATACCTCTGCACTAACTCAGCAATCAGACTGGGATGCAGCAGCAAAGCAAGCAAATGGTATCTGTCCTCTGGATTACATACTGGGCTAAGCATCTGTGATGCCACAGAATTGAAATTAAATGTTTTACACTGTTGTACTGCTCTTTGCTGACTAAATCAGCAAAGACTGAATCAGTCTAAGAATCAAGTAAACTTACGTCATCATAGAAAGCCCCCTCATGTTATTAAAACACATCTTTCTCAAATTAATATGCATACCTCAAAATGATTATGCTCTTGTAACTTTGACTGGATTTGCACATGGTGTTCATTGCTATTCAATGTTAGAACAAAGAGTAAGACACTGAAATAATACAAAACATCTCAACTAACAAATTTAAAATAAATCTGCATATCACACTGAACTACAAACAAGAAACATGCCACAATGTGTACAGTGACACTCAAATGTATTTTAATGTCAGCTCTGGATTCTTCTGCAGGTAAGTCTCATGGCTACCCATTTCTCTACGCACTTCGGCCTTTTTTCCTCCTCAGGAACATTCCTGGATTCCTCCTCTTGTAGGAAAAAAAAAATACAAAATGTCCAGAGAAGGCAGTTGAAGACAGTATAAGAGATCATACTGGGAAAAGCAGCCTGTTTCCCGAGAAGAATGTGCAAGAACATCCCAGTGCCTGCAGTGCTACCTTATTCTCTTGCTTTTTTTAGTATCACAAGCTCCCAAGCACAGTCCCTACCCTCCCACAGCCTACAAATACCAGAATGGTTGTAAAGTAGGGGACTAAGGAAGGGAGGCAGAAATATCTACCCACTGACTCCTAAACTTCACAAAAATCCTTTGTCCAAAAAATTTAATAGTTCATTAAAATTTAAAAGTGGTAGCCAAATAATTATTAAACTATCATCTCTGCAGAAAATTTTAATGGTGTGACCCATTAGTTACGCAGAGCAGCTGGGATGTTCAGAAGCCACCTAACTAGTCTGCTCTGCGAGCAGCAATTTATGAATATAAGGGACTTACTTTGTTTCTGGGATGGTACTTCTGGAAGCTTTATTTCAACTGAATCATTAGGGAGGCATTTAACTATTTTTATGCAAGCCCAAGAAACATACCTTCCACTAATCATTTTCAAAGCACATTAACGAATGATATTTAGTTAATTTTATTTGTATATGTATGTATTTGGGGACTACTTTGGTACATTCCAAAAACTGCAATATGGCTATCAAAGGACTATAACTTTTGTTTAGTTGTTCATATAGTTACCAGTTGCACATGAGGCTCCAGGTAAAACAGGTTTTAAATTTTTTTTTAAACTACAATCCCTTTATTTATATAGATGTTAATTAAACTACTGTCAGAAACCTAATTCCGCTTACCAAAAAAGAAATAATAGAATACTGCATGAAAACACATTTTGATTTCCTGACAAATTGAAAAAAGAAACCACCCTAAGGAACTGAGGCTTGTATTCTGCATTCTAACAGTTAAACCTTAAACTGCTTTGCTACTTACCAAACCCTCACTGGGCATAATGCTGGTGAGATGAACTACCTCAAGATGTGCTGACTGTGACACCAGAGAATCAGATGAGAGCGAAATGATGTGGTCACAAATCCCAGACAAGGTTTTACACTACGAAGAAAAACAAGTCAATATAATTCCTCATATTAAACTGAAACTACTAGTGAAGAAGTTCTTATTCTGAGAACTACCTGAGAATAAACAGATAGAGCATTGTAAAAACTACAGGTACATGGAAGTCAAGAACAAGAGGTTAAAGAAACAGAAAATATCCATATATGTCAAGAAAATGTACATGCATGTACAGTTCCTCTGATCAACAGATTTTACTGCACACTGATAACATCCGTATAACTGAACTATTTTCTCCACTCTGACTATATGTGCTTGTTAAAAAAAAAAAACCAAAACGAATTCTGATGAACTTAATCTTATCTGTCATTATAATGTATCGTTATAAATACAATGGAACTTGGGTGAAATATGTTAAAAACAAATGCCTTATGCACAACTTAATAACATATTTTAGCTACCAAATAATGAGAGCAACACAACCAACAGTGATAATTAGATGAATTTTGCATTATACAATTTAGAAAATCTTTCCTTTGTTAAAAATTACACTGGCAGAAAAGTGCCTTAACTTTATACATTTCCTGAAGTAAAATTCTTATGCATCATTGAACACATCCTTTAACTGATATTCTAGATCACAACAACTATGCAGTAATTTTATGTTATCCTGCTTTCCAGCTAAAGATCTCAAAATTTTAATGTCAATCCACATGAACACCTTCGAAGTAGGAACCCCACTGCATAGGTGGTAACAGTGATACTGACAGATTAAACCTATCCATCAAAGTAGGTCTATGCATCAGAAAGGAGCTGAACTGTACTCTCAGAGAATCCTCATACGTAAAGATTTATTCCCAAGTTTGCATCTGTTGCTTAAAGCGTTCCTTTAAAAAGCCTATGGATAAAAATATTTGAATGTAATCTGAAAGCATTCGTTTAGATGAATTTCAGAATGGTCTTCTGGTCAAAGTTGTGTTGTATGTGTCTATTTTCCTTTGGGGACTATACTGTCATTTTCCCTAATTATAGCAAATTCTAGTGAAATCCCTTAAGGGAAATTTTATTTCAGGCATTTCAGAAAGCAAGAGGATTTCTAATCTCCCATTTGATACTATACATATAAGTTAAACAAATAAAATTGTCACAATGAATAAATTAAGTAACTGAATTTATAGGTTATATTTCCATTCACTGTATAGTTACTCATCTGGAAATCCAAGCACAGCTCTAGAGTACTGGATGTGGCATTTGTATTTTCTATAAGCTGCAAGATGCAAAGCATCACATTCAGGTATGCATGACTGCATCCAAAGGTCAGCATTAGCAGAAATACTTCTAGCAATTTCAGCTTTGGGCTAGAGCCCATAAACAAAACTTTGGGCTTTTGTCTTCTCCCACCAGACAGAGAAACTGGCTTGCTCAAAAAATGTATTGTACTGTTACTCTATATACGAACTGATGGTTGACCCTGACTATGAGTGTATGCTTTCATCCAGTTTTTGAATTATTGTCATATCAAAATATTACCGTGATTTAGAACTGAGGCCCTCTTTGATGCCTTAACATTTAAGACCATATGTACAGATTAGATGCAGACTAAATCCTAGAGACAATACTTTCTGTGTAATATTTTAACTTTACAGTTGTCACATGAAATACTTTTTCAATAAATAAACCTTGGGACAAAATAAACAGCAAACAAGGTTTCAATCAAATTTAGTCTTTGTCCTGGTTCTGGGGGGATAGGGTTAATTCTCCCCAGGCTGTGGCAGGGACACAGGTATTCCACACAGGCTGGGGTGTCCTGGTCCGGCGGGTCAGCGATGCTACTATAATTGTGTTTGTACATTCATCTATCAGGGTTATTGGTTTTGTTTTCCTGTTCCCTTTGCTCTTCTGTTAAACTGCCTTTGTCTCAATCCACGAGTTTTGCCTTTTTCTTCCGATTCTCCCCCACGGCTGTGGCGGGGCAAGAAAGCAGCTGCTGGTTCTTTGCTGGCAGCTGAGGCTAAACAATGACAGTCTTAAGTATCTTTAAGATTTCCCCATGATTCAGAAAGTTAATTAAAATAAATCTAGGATTTTAGCACCAGGATAATATTCCAGAAAATTATATTACAATAATTAAAAATATCAGTTTGCTGTAAAAGTAGTTCAGCAGATACAAGAGAGGCTTGACATCAGTTGTAAATAATGTGAAGGCTGAGATAGCATAAATGGGAGCAACTGAGCAGAATTTATGAATAATAGCACGGAGTCAGGATGCAATGTTTGACATGGCACTATCATTATGAGATGATACATTCACATATGCTAAAGTATTTTTGGCATTAAAAAAACAGGAAGGATGAAAGTCTTGTGTAAGTTCCAAAACCACAGAGAAGCAAAGTGGACACTCTCCAGATGGTGCAATATGACCTCATGTAAGAAAATCTCAAACAAAATGGGTTCTTCAAGAAGTACCTGCTGCAAAGCTGCTCTACATACAATTTTACAGGCCGTCCAACACTGAAAACCATTTATTACATTTCTGTCAATGGGCCATGACAGAAACAGAATCTCTAGGAAACCACTAAGTCTTTAACAAGTTATACAAACTTATACGTGACAAAGTATTTTTTGTATGACAGCCACTGCTGGGTCTGTATAATGTATATAAGTTAATAATATGTATTTACTCCTGAGAGAAAGAACAACTAGAAGGTTGTAATTTTTTATTATCATAGGTATACAATATTAGTCTGAAGAACTGATGCAGCCTTGATAACCATACTTTGCTAAACAGATATACAAAACCAAAGAAACCTGACTTTCAGACGTGCGGTTTAAGTGAACCTGAAGATCACTCCTCCTTAATTTCTCTCTTCACATAATACCTGAGCAGCAGAACAGTCACAGTCTAGTCATAAGGCTAGTGAGGGTAACGGCCACTCTGCACCTGCCATCATATCATCTGAGCACACGCCGACCTAGTCTGGAGCTCTTCCAAACAAAGCTACACCTCAGTGAATCTCTCACTAACTAAAGAAGAAAGTCAATCATGGAACTTAATTTTATAAATCTATCTTTAATTCCAAGTATATCTTTCTTAATATCTTTCAGAAATAAAACAAAACACCATGAGGTGTCTGATTAATAGATTCTATCTCTTAAAAATGTAAAATTTTACTGTACAGCATCACAATTATTTTTCTTAAGTATTTTCTTTAATTTAATTTTTAGAAATAAAATTACCATAAAATACCAAAACAATTTACAAAGCTTATTCTTGAACTCAGTATCCTTGAAGTAATTATTATTTTTTAAAATAGTGTGAGAATGATGATTTTTCTCAAAGTTATCATGATAAACAGGTTGATTCTCAGAGCCCAGATGCTCTGGATCAGGTAGTTTCAGGCAATTTTGCTCAAGCTAAGACAAGTTCTACTGCCTTGGGATCCAGGCTCTTCAATGTTCATCACACTTTCACTACTGAGCCTACGGAATGCTTTAAAATGGAAACTTTTCTCTCATCTCCTCTTTTCAGGCTTCCAACCAGAACAGGTAGAAAAGTCAAAAGTAACGTTCCTGCTAAAGATCTATTTCTAGAAGTCATATGCAGTTAGAGTTGTGGGTTAAAAGGTGTATATATGTATGTGTGTGTGTATATATATGTGCACACTCCAAATCCCAGAAGATTTCAGGTGCTTTTAGAAGTTCTTTTCGGAATCAGGTTTGCAACAATAAGCTTTTTTCTAGAAGTCACTGCACGCTTCCTGAATTTAACAGCACATCAATGTTTTATGATAAATTTTAATCGCTGCTGGAAGCAGAGCATGTATAAAAGGCTTTAAGAAACAAAAAAGTAAAAAAAAAAAAGTTAGGCACTTGGTTAGAGCTTGTCAAAAGCTTATCTGAACTTCTAAATCCCCTGAGATTTCCCTTTCAGCATCAGTTTTAAGTCTTTCTCAGTGACAGTACAAATTTTCAGTGTAGGTGCCAAGACAATATAAAATATTTGAACTTAAAGGCCAATATCTAATCAATAACTTTGTATAAGATTCTTCCATTCCACTTTGTATTTATATTTTTTGAGTGCTGAAGACACAAAGTGCTCAGTCTGACAACCAGTGCAGCTAGTAATGCACCAGTCTGATGGATCCATTGCTATAATTCCATGCCAGCAATCCTAGTATGAGTATTACACTAGTAAGAGTATTGTGAAGCTTCTGAAACAATCTAAGAACAATGATTATATATTTGTAATTAACTGTAGGTATAACAAAGAGCATTACTCCAGGGAACTGCGTGGAAAGGAAGAGTGAAAATGAGTATCTGGCCTTGTCTGCTAAAACAATCATAAGTTAAATAATAGCAGAAGAAAGCTGGTTCTTAAGCTTTAAATTTGAAAGAGTTCCAATTTAGGAAAAAGTAAAAAGGCTTGGTAGGAACGGTTCTGAAGTGAATGACACCATATTCCATAAGCCTCCAATCTTCAGAGAAACTGGAAACAGTATCTTGTGAAAAAATATTCTATTGATATTTTTTGGATAGAGTCTCTCAATTTCTTTACATTAATGCAAAAAAAAAAAAAGGCATTTTGGAGTGTTAGACCTAGAGCACTGGGGCAGTCACTAAACTGGCTGGTAGGAGGCACCGTGCACTAAGTCAGTTTGAGGGGGTCACAAAAGTTAAGCTGGTATCTCACTCTCGCTGGTCTTGAAAATAGATTTTAACTTTTTATCTATTTGATTTTATTTATGAAAACTTAAACTTTTAGCAACTGATATAATTCATCAAATGTTGTGTCAAATA
>JAHREE010000559.1:9356490-9391993 GCA_033628505.1 Tringa tobata | reverse complement strand
ATTTGAGAAATCTGCAGACCAAAATTTAGAGCTAGAATTCCGGAACTGCCATTTTAATATTAGAATAAAGGAGTACAAAGGAAAAAGAAAGAACAAATACAAAACGACACCATAACGGAGATCAAGGAATAGTAAATTACCTGTCCAGCCAGGCTAGTAAGTTCTTGGCAGCACCAATCAGGTCAACTACAGAGGTAAGAAAATCATTTGGCAGGCGTCTGGAGGCCCTGCCATCATAATGGCCACTCCTCCTTCTACCCGTTATAAAGTTCTGAAGATTTTTGGCTGAGGCATTCAGCTTGTGAGACAGAGTTCTCAGGTTTTCGGTCTCCAAACCATAATTCTGAGGGGAAAGAAGACAATACACAATTAAGTGAAATAGTGTGTTGTCAGCTACATGAACAAAACTGAGAGGTTAACCATTCTGAATGGTATTGGCTGAAAGGCTAGGATTGTTATGGATGGTGTTTGACTAAGCAACAAGCTACTTCATTTAGAACATACAGGATGCATCTATGTCACCGTGTCATCAACTCTCACAGTCTTGGAGTCCCCAGATCCGTTGGTCCAACTAAGTCACTGAGGGGAATGCAAAAAGAATCCCCATATGCTGAGTTTCAAGGTCCTTCCCATTTTCAAAAAGTGAAGGTGAGTGAGTCCACTCTCCCCTACCTGCCGTGGTTCAGTGTTAGCCAAACATTTGGTGTATTTGTTACCCCGAGAGCAGGTATTTAGCAGTCTCACCATACAGGATCCCACTCACTCAGATTTGTGTCAGTCCCTCTACTAGCTTAGCCTTAGCAGAACTTCCCTTTTGCTTACACTGTGAATAAGGCATAAAATCTGACATGGCTGTGGTGACAGGCTTTTACAGGAAAATTCCTTCCTGGACCCTGCTTGGTGATCAGCTCTCCCATATGTAATATAATATGGGAACAGTCAAATCAGGTCAGAGCAAAGCTGTGGTACTCCTGTTTCCAGTGACTGCATAGGGAAGAATCTCAGAAAAGCAGGGAAGTGATAACAGCTGTTAGTGGTTTAGAGACTTCGGCCAGTGACAGTGTCTTCATATTTAATAATTCTTAATGATTTTTTTCCATTGTTGCAATTCTGATGGAGAGGGGGAGGGAGGACGGTTTGAATCTAAGTAAAGCTTTCTAGACAGAAGTCCCTTTTCCCTTTTTCTACATTCCTTCACCTGTGTCTCTGTCCTTGTGTCACCAAGCCAATGCCCCACTTAGACCCAGGTAACAAGGACAAAGATATCTCAGCTCATACACATTAAATAATTCACTCAATTTCACGTAGAAAGTCTTAAACAGACTGAACTGAACCCAGATTTCTTGCTGCCACAACTGAATGTAGCATATGAAAGAATTTAATGAGCATTTAAACAAAAGTGACTTTCAGAGTACAAATTGATTGCCCACTATTAATTTCCACTGCGCATATGTTACAGAGGATGACTGATCATGAATATCGCATATTAATTTTTATGCCTAAATTTCTTCCTCAAAACAGAGAATAAAGCACCATGAAAACTACACAATGTACTGACTAATAACCAGCTGATGAAACAGGATGGTTTGGAAGTCAAACATCTGGTAAAGTTGTTTGGCCACTTACAGCTGGTACTTAGGACCATGGTTCCTCTGCCAACCATTCTCCCTCTCAACGTTCACTCTGAAAAATAAATCAAGCCCCCTGCCTCCAGCTTGGAGGGCAACCTACAAGGAGTGGAAACACTTTGCTGTCTTAGCTTACTCCAAAGAACTTAGATTTTAAAATAATTTTAAATACTAGGGACAGAATTAACTTCATCATTACACACATATCATGCCTTAAAGCATCACAATCAGTCAATAATGTTTAGAAGCATCCAGTTTAAGATGGAATAGTGAAAAAAATTAAAGTTACATTGGTTTAGCTGCAGATGAGGACAATTCCCTTCATCTTACTTCCAGCAATAACACTGTACAGTTAGCAACAGCATCATTGAAGTAAATCATTCTGTTTTGAAAAACTTTAAAGTTAGAAAGCAGGTTGTATTTGATACCAGTACGCCATCTATTTAATATTTGCAGCTAATCTTTCTTTCGTTACTGAAGCACTGAAGGAAATGCCTCTCCTGCCCTATTTTTCTCTCAACTTCTCCTCGTGCCAAGACGATGAGTAAGTGGATGTACTGGGATGCCCTTCCCAGCTAGCAACCAGCTAGGCAGTGCTCCATTTCCTCTCAGAAAGAGTTTAATTTTGCACAGTCAAGAACACATTATAATGATGATAAACCAGATCTCCCTGTTTTTATTTTCAAGTCCAACTTTGCTTATCCCTGTGGAAACAAGCAGAAAATATTTCTCCCAATAATTCATCATTGCATAAAAGCTCTAGAAACTGTCAGTTTACATTCAAAAAAAGCCAAACAAGAAAGTGAACAGTATGACCAGTGAATCTTTACAAGCCAGTATACTTTTACCAGAGCGTAAGTACTTGAATTTTGAAGACAGTATACTAGATATTAGCAGTGTCATCAACTGGAGCGATCTTACCCAAGTTACTGGAAAACACACAGGATTGAAGAGAAAATGTGTTTGAGGAAATCCACCTCATGAGCAAGTTCTTTATCTTAAAGTTTATTAACAGGCCAATAGCAACCTCAATTAATGTCAATATAAAATTTAAAATACAGCAAAGCATAGATAAAATATAAAGATAATCAGTAGATGAAAGGAAATTTTTCAGCACAGTAAAAGTGCTGATGCAAGTTAGTAGTTTAGCTGAGACTTAGCAAGACACAATAAAGGGAAAAAGATACAAATATTGCAAAGAATGACAGTGAATCAATATCTCTGTAGAAGAGCGAGATATTGTATTTCTCTAAATTTAAGCTTGCCTCAAATATGAGATCTTCATTTTTAAACGAAGCAACCATAGCCAACTATAAATAGGGAGAAAAAGCGGTTAAAAATAATCCTTGAAAGTATCACCTCCGAGCGCCTCATCCTAATTTACTGCACCCCAGCCCACCTCGTGTCAGCCGCACACATTGCTCTCTGCTGCAGCGCCTCACGCAGTCCGTTTCCCGGGCTAAAGCTCAGATGCCACAAAGCACCCCAAGCCCCATGGTGGCAGCGAATTAAAAAACTACTGAAGGAAGTTAATGGTTGGACTCAATGATTTTAAAGGTCCCTTCCAACCTAGATGATGCTATGGTTGTATGAAGCCATGGCCCCTTCCCAGCTTCTTTCGTCAGCAACCAGGGTGTTGGGATTTAAAAGAGATTGTTCCAGAAGAGAAAAGTGCAAACAGGCGGGTACACACACAAGTTTGAACAGCATCGATTATGATTCAGTGAGCGTGCTTGAAATCACGGAGAGCAGAGTTGCAGTTCATGATAACCATGAGTAGGTGGGTAGCCTTGTTCTGAATACATGACACCGCAAGTATCCAGATCTCTTCTGCTTCCTGTAGGAATCTCATCTGCATGATGCTAACTGAGCTAATCTCAAACCTGCCAGACTAAATCATTATCACAGCTGTCATACTGGAGTTCCATTTTCACAGCCATATATTCTGCTCTCACTCTGTTAAATACGTGCTGTTATTGTGAGACACACCACAGAAATGATGCTCCTGAGCCTGTAAAATTCTACCTCCTGGCAGGTGATTTCTTTCTTATACAGTAAATCCTAGATATAATTTATCTTCTAAAAAGAAAGGGAAGAAAAAAACCCACAAACCTCTAAAAGGGACAAGAGGGTGCCATTGTTTTTCATACCAAGAGTAGGGAAAAAAAAAAAAGCGAGATTTTTTCCATTCCCTGTTTTGTTTCATGATGCTTAAGGTTGCTGCATAGTAATTTTTACCGAATTAATCTATTAGTGGAAATGGACATGCAGGTTTAGAGAATGAATATTGACTATTAAAGCAACCCCAAATACTGTCTGTCTGGAAAAACTACACAGCCGTACTGTTTGTCAAGTTATCATGAAATCTGGATCATGAAACTGCTTAGTGAGAATAGAAAGTAAACTAAAGTCGACTGCTCTCCATTTCAGTACAATGGGCCTGACAGGTATATTGCAGGAAGGGTAACTGCTGGAAGAAAGGGCCAAAGTTACAGCAAATCTTCAACAGCGGAAGATGTGACTGGTAAATCTATTAAATCTTTACTTAAGCTTCTTCACATATAAACACTGTTCAGACAGTTAGAAATTCTGTAAATCCACTGAATGTAATATATGATAGCTTTACTACCATCACACAAAAGAGTTACATAGAGATTATCTGATTTATATAGTGACAGACTGATTCAGTAGTATATTCTAGGCTGCAGCTCAGCAACTCCTGGACAGGAGTTGGAAGGAAGGATTTCAAGAGGTAGAAATTAAACACAAATGTGAGACAAGAGCTAGACAAGCTTATTATAGGAGAATATCATTAGCAATAATGCCAAGATGAAGCTGTGCTTACAGTGACACTTGCTAGTGAGATGTAGAACAGACTTGCTTGCTTGCTGTCTGCAAAACAGTTTTCAATTTTAGCAATTTCATTCTCCAATTCTCTGATTTTCAAACTACTGGTGAGGATTCTGGCCACCCCCATAGTTCGCCTCTCTTGTTCAGTTTAAGCTGCCTGTTTCCGTGTTCCTAGTGATCAGGGTTATTGTAGGGTAGGAAAAGGCAAGAGACAGGACAGATCGCCTCCAGGGCTTTTGCACTTGACCTTTTTTTTTAAGTACAGAAAAACAGGTGGCTGTTGTCTGAAGCACTAGAATTCAGGAAACAGGAGAGAATACCATTTTGTTTTTTTAACAACCTGAAATACACTGTTGTTCTTGCTAGTGCAGAGTGGAAGATACAATGTAAGACATAAGCTGTTGAATATTCTGTATAGTTAAAAATGAATGCTGGAAATTGAAAAATCAGAAATCTGCATTCAAGCAGGTATTTCTTCCTTTTTATGTCATAAATCCAAAATGCAGAAATAGCTAAGTACAGTGTGACAATGAACCCTCCCGCTTTGTGTCTATCACAATTCCAGCTAAAAGGTCTGCTGTTTTGTACATACATTTTGGTATGAAGCTCCATTTTTAAAAGACAGTGGGAAAATTGAGTACATTTTTTTATGCCTGACAATAACACCTTTTTTACATATTCAAAGAAATGGAATGAAAAAAATCTTCAGCTATGGCTTAGGGTGTTTTCATATCTTATTACATGTACGTAATAGCATCACAAATTAGTATTTTATGCTAATAAAACTATGTGTGGAAATTTTAGCTACTAAGATAAAATAGGACAAATTATTGTAGCAAACAGTAAGACAAAAAATAACAAATACAATGGAAAAAAATGATAAGTTCTAGTCAATTTTTTGTAAACACACGTGAACATCAAAAGAAGAGCAAGAAATACCTGTAATATAAGAAGAGTTTATTTATTCTGTGGAAAAAACCACCCCAGTATCATATTATCATATTTTTAGGGGTACTAATATAATGAAATTGTTTTGCTATAATGTGACACAGCGGTAAAAAAACATATGCACATTGATATTTATTTCACACAGGAAGTAATTTTAGCTAAATAATTTGTACTGCATAAAGTAATGACTTTAACTTACCTTAAAAACAGATTTAGTTTTAATTATAGTAGTTTTTCTTGATGTTTTCGTTCATGTAAGTAGTTGGTGTAATACAGGTGTAAATATATAGAGAAATATATATGGACACGTGGCTGGATATATAGCTTTTTCTGTAGGTGATATTTTGAGAACATTGTAATTATCGCTGCACATATATCGACTTAAAGTTTTTGTGGACTTGTAATATCTGCTGCATCTCTGCAGACATGCTCTGCCCCTTTCCTGCTGGGAAAGCAGGTCTGCGCCCTTCCAGGCTGCCTGCTGGCCCCGCCAGCCCTCCTGGTCCCCAGGGACGTGCACTCACGGGCTCTCGGGCAACAGCAGGAGACC
Source organism: Tringa tobata (assembly GCA_033628505.1). Classification (NCBI taxonomy): domain Eukaryota; kingdom Metazoa; phylum Chordata; class Aves; order Charadriiformes; family Scolopacidae; genus Tringa; species Tringa tobata. The sequence goes on along the minus strand of JAHREE010000559.1, from coordinate 9,386,017 downwards.
TCTCCCCACCTGTCTCCCTGGGGCACGGTTGCAGCGTGGGGCTCTTGAGATGACTAGGAAAGAAAATTCCCTGAAGCAGCTCTGGGCTTTTGGAATCTCCTTTGGGAATACGCAGCGTGCCAGATGGGATCCCACAACTCCCTGCTGTCTGCATCGCTGTGTGTGCTGCTCCTGCAAAGGCTGTAGCTTCACAATGAAAATTACAGCGTTTGTGATAGCATATAGTCATTTCGCACTTAATGCATAAAAACAGGCAAACACAGCCTCTTTAATAAAAGCAAAAATTCAAATAATCATACACTATGATTTTAGTGTAAGTAATTCTGACACTTAAATAAAATGAAAATGAACAAAACACACTTCCTAAAAATTCCTTTCTGGAAGTATGTTTTTAAAAGTTAAGAGGCAGAAACCACGGTAGAAACTTAATTCTAAAATAATTGTCCCTATAAACATTTCTTTGATTTCATCAGGTAAATCTGTTAAAATTTTGTGGTGATATTTTGTGATACAACTTGAACTTTAAGTTATCAAAACAGTATGAAGTCAAAGTATATGAGGCATTGCACTTCAGTCAAGCGTGTCATTTTTTCCTATTTAAAAAGAATTTACGAGCTAAATATCTTTTATATGAATAGCAATTTGAAGGAGGTAGAGTAAGTTTCTAATGTAAACCACAAAGGTCCTTCTTTCAAAATTATCTTAGCAAGTAAACAAGTTTTACTATAACATTTAAAATGCTAACTTAAAAGTATTTATTAAACCCTGGTTCCACAGAATATTACCCATTTTAAGTACTTGTTACCGATTTCAGATAAAGCACTAGAAGATCTAGAATGGTATTCTGTGTGACTGACGTGACATAAATTGAGCTGAAGGGAAGAATAAGTTATACCTTGTAATTAGTGTGTTATCTTTGGTATTGTTGAACTTCTGCTGGAGTGCTCTGTGGATAAGAAAACAATTGCTTGCCTTGCAGCCTGCTAACAGTTACACCTTTGGCATGGCTACTGCTTACAGCATACTGGCTTTTTTGTTGTTTTTTTTTTTTTTTTATTGGGCTGTCACTGTTCTAAACACGTTGTATACCTGGTCCTGGGGAAAACACGTTGCTTAATGGCCTGTGAGCATTTGCTTGATTACCACTGTCTGATGGCTCGGAGCTGAGATCCTGCTTAGAATCAGAGAATGGTTTGGGTTGGAAGAGACCTTAAAGACCATCTAGTTCCAATCCCACTGCCCTGGGCAGGGACACCTCCCACTACACCAGGTTGTTCAAAGGCCCATCCAGCCTGGCCTTGAACACCTCCAGGGATGGGGCATCCACAGCTTCTCTGGGCAATCTGTGCCAGTGTCTCACCACCCTCACAGTAAAGAATTTCTTCCTTATGTCCCATCTAACTTTACCCTCTTTCAGTTTGAAACCATTACCCCTTGTCCTGTCACTACAAGCGCTGTTAAAAGATCTTTCTCCATCTTTCTTATAAGCCCCCTTTAACTATTGAAAGGCTGCAATAAGGTCTGCCAGAGCTTTTTCTTTTCCAGGCTAAGCAACGTCACTTACCTCATAGGAGAGGTGTTGCAGCCCTCTGCTCATTTTCATGGCCCTCTTCTGGACCCATGTCTTTCTTGTATTGGGGGCCCCAGAGCTGGACACAGTACTCAGGGAAGCCTCATGAGCATGGAGTACAGGGGGAGAATCACCTCCCTCTACCTGCTGGCCACACTTCTTTTGATGTAGTCCAGGATACAATTGGCTTTCTTGGCTGTAAGTGCACATTACCATCTCATGTCCAATTTTCTATCTGCCAGTATCCCCAAGTCCTTCTCCAGGGGCTGCTCTCAGTCTATTTATCACCTAGTCTATACTGATACTGGGGATTGCCCTGACCCATGTGGAGGACCCTGCAGTTGACCTAGCTGAACTTTGTGAGGTTCACATGGGCCCACTTCTCAAGCCTGTCAAGGTCTGTCTGGATGGCATCCCTTCCCTTTAACGTATCAGCTGCAACATTCAGCTTGGCGTCATCTGCAAACTTGGGGAGGGTGTGCTCAGTCTCATTGTCTGTATCATCATTAAACAGTATTGGTCCAGTACAGACCCTTGAGGCACACCGCGTTACTGGTTTCCGTTTGGACATTGAGCCAGTGACTGTAACTCTTTGGATGTGGCCATACATCCAGTTCCTTAACCAACTAATAGTCTGTCCATCAAATCCAATCTTAACCTAAGAGCAATCTTACATGATGCCTAAAACCATTCTCCATCTAAGCCCAATTAACAAAATCCATTAGGGATCATTGGAATCAGCGTACAAGTTCAGGTCTAGAGACTGGAACCTAAAACTGAACACATTTCCTCAGTGACAAAAATAGGACAATGATTATAATAAAATGCAACTTTTGACAACACTTAATGACAAGTTACACAAAATAAGTTAAACAAATCAACAAAACAGTGTAAGTTTTATTAAGGAAACTCTGTGTCAGATGTAGTTCGTACAGTGTCAGACTTGTCACTGCACAGTAGCATTTTAATTGGGTAATGATCATAATCACATACTCTGTGAGCAGAGGAATGAGGCATCTGAATAAGAGGCAATTGAACCCAACGTGACCTAATTCTCAGAATGTCTTATCACAAACCCTCACTTCTGCACAGTTTAACTTATCTGTCTGTAGTAAATGTCTAGTGGAATTACTATTATAATGGCCATTCCGGTTACTCTATAGCAAGGAGATGCTGTACAGCACACCAAAATATATTAACACACAAAATTACACCTATTTTGATATTAATCAGGATCAATTTCCCAAATGACAAAAGAAGCCTGGCTTACTAAGTAAATGTGCTTTGTTCTGCATTAGGGAAAGGGAAAAATAGAGGATACGTTTGGCTATGTGCTACTTAGAAGTAAAATATTCAGTAAGTATTATATTTTAAAAATACATAAAATCATAGTGCCTGTTGTTTTGCAAACTATAAATGTATTGAGAAAATACATTCCATATAAATGGCTGGGGATTGCAGTTCAAGTAAAACATTGACCAAATTTGTTTCAGCTTTTTCTCTAAAAGCTCTTCTCATTCTAAATCAGTAAATTAGCAACACTATATAATGAAAACAATTCTCACTATGTTTAATAACCTCTGCTGATCAGTTTATTATGACAGTTAAACCGCAGTATTATAACTTAGTTTATGTGCACAGAACACAGTATTACATAAAAATAAAAGTATTGAATTTATTAATAACTATGGTAATAATATGCAAATATGAAACACTATAATACAAATTAGCGTATATTATCTGAAACACCTCAACTCCCCCTCGTGCTCTCTTCCATTATAATTATCGTACCTTTCAGAGCAAATTGTCACAATTCTTTCTTGTCTCCGGAGTCTATAATTTGGAACTTGTCACAGCACTTCTAAGCACTTCATACACCTTCCTATTATCTTGTAAATAGATACATTAAGTAGATAATGCTAAGATTAAATATTTTAACCTTATTTAGAAACTTTCCATTATATTTTTAACTTCCAGAAAAAGCTGTAGCATTTCCATTGTAATTGATGTGTGTAAATGTAATCAAGCATAATTAAGGTGCCTTGAAAAGTAATTTTATTGAAAAAGCCATGCGTTTCTGATTTCACATAAGAATTAGAATGTGATAATCTTTCCTTTAAAAATTGGACTTGAAAAGACCGTAAGACCAGCCACTGCAACAGGTTTTTTTCAGAATACGGTATTTAAATAAATTGTTAAAATTATGTTTAAGACAGTCAAATGACTGGACACCTGGTAAGAGGAACTGAGTTAGAAAAAAGCAAAAGATGAAGTTATATTCCTGCAGATACCTCCTCTGAAAACATGAAAAATACATGGCTAGACTGGACCTTGAAATGACTATGGATAAGAGATGACCAAGAGAAGACTGCAGACATAGTTTGCAGGTTTGTTGTTCAGGGATCTCAGAAGGGTCACTGACTATGACCAGACTTGATGCACTGTAACGATGCGCCTGGCCAGAGCTGCACAGTACACCAGGTTCTGCTGTGAAATGGTCAGGACGATCAAGAACGAACCGGTGTTCTTTCCCCTGCCTAAACAGTTTTTAAGTAGCTTTTATATTGTAGCTCTGGCTACAGATCTCTGAACAAACTGCATAAAGCTTTCTTGGTCTGCTAAATCCTAATGAAGTCAACGTGATTTTAAATTGTGTAACATCCAAATAGTCTCCCTAATTGGGTAAGCTTGAATAAACTAGAACATATTAATGTTTCTGTTCATGTACGTATACATATCTATCTATGGGGAGAGTGAGAATATATTACTATGGTACAAGTAGCTAAACCACAAAAAAGTATGATAAAATAAAATTCATTACGTACAGCACAGGCATTTAAAAATGTCCTACAACATTAAACAAATTGATTACCCAAGAATCTCACTGATTATCCTGACAGTAAGAAATATGCATTTTCTTAAAATGCATTGTAAGATTATATCTCACCATGCTATGTGGTCACACAGTAGGATCCAGCACAGCATGACAGATCCTCAATGTAATTTTTGGGTAAGGTCTGTCAAAACATGGAATTATATAGACTGCTTATTGCCATCATAATTCATGTATAAAGAAAGTGTACTTTTATGCAAATAAAAATGCCTCTATCACAACATCTGATCCCAGATGACCTGGGCCACTGGTCTGAGACACTTTCAACATACAGAAGGTTCACTTTCTAATACACCCAAATATATTTTTAAAGATCATGCCACTCTGAGCCTTCTGGCTATTTTCAAGGAATACCTTGATTTCACTTTTTCACATATATTTATTCTGTTTTCTTCCTTTTATTTTCTCTATCCCTTGAAGAGATTTTATTTATATTTTTTAACATCTAAAAACTTCTTATATTCTTCACAGTTTTAGATTACTCATTCAGTGAGTACTGAAATATTTTTCTGTTTTTAATAGTCTAAATGCCTATACCTTGCTATATACCATATATATATTTCTGTTTCATAAATAACTATTTTAAGAATGTAACGGAGGTGTGCAGCAGGGACTATAGAAAATAGTAGGAAATAATGATGTTTTAAGATTCTGTTAAACAACATGCAGTCAAAATGAACTTTTGTATTTTTGAGATGAAAATATATGATCTAGATATAATAGGTATTTCTTATATAGAAATCATCTGACATTACATACAGAATAGGAGTAAAGATACATTGGAGATCAGCTGGCTTATATATTCTGCTTTTTTCTTGGAATCATCTAAGAAATTGAAACAGCTATTTCCCTATTTAATGCCCATTCTCACAAAAACTTTAAGAAGGAAACTTTTAATAGAAGGAATTCCCTTTGAAAGGAGAACTCATGTCTCATTTCAGTTGTAGAGTGGAATGTGGTCATTTGCACCTCTGAACCATCTATAATAGACTTATTTCTGTGAAGGCAACAAACCATCAGTTTCAGAACCAGAAGAGACTTATCCTAAACTATGCTTAAAATAGTACTTTATCTGAAAGAGAAGGCTTTTACTACTTTTCCTTTGAAATTCAGCAGCGTCCCTCTGAGCTGTTCGTAACTGCTCTCCCACTGTACTTGTAATTCACATTTTCTGCTCAACTCTGTCTTCACAAAGAGTTTTGATCTGAGCTCCCTGGAAGTGAATTTGCATTTTAAAAAAAAAAAAAAAAGCTCCATTTCAAAATGCATTTAATGTTTTTCTCATAATTTCTGAGCAAAACCTTAATATTACAGCAGCATGAAATCATGACATTTTCTTATAAACATACTAACATAAAACGGTAACTGTATTGCACCATCCATACATCATTTGTCCTTTGTCAGGCTGACATCTCTGCATGTTTAATAGCTTCAATGTCAACTCTCAGAAAAAATACCACTAGGAACATAAAGCTGTAGCAGCGTTTCTTTTCTGATATACACAAAAGCAAGACCCAAGAGGATGAAGGAAGTTAGTCTATTTTGTGGCTTCTTTTCACATCACAAGATAAATTGTTTCCAATTACTTCACTTCAGTATTAAGTAAGGACTGATCTGCATATGGCTTCAATTAAAAAAACCATATGTAAGCCAGACATCTGTGATGGCTTGACCTCTTCCATATGTGTATGAAAACAAGCTATGCAGAATATGCTGATTGGGGACACTGTGATAAATAAACAAGACCAAAGGATGACCTAGTAGATGTTACCTCCAAAAACCTAATAGACCGTGATCTGCTAACTTTTGAGAATGATTACCAAATAGTGCCTGCATTAGCGGTTACCATGCCTGCAACCGTTGTTTCCCAGTGTGCACCATGCTGCACACCACTCCCAATATCTTATGTCTCTCAGAAATATCTGAATTACAGCCAAATTCTTCTTTAAATTTCCTGTTGACAGTTCAGGGAACTTCACTGGCTTTATTTCATGGATAAAATGTCTCAAGCCTACACTATATGTTTCCAGTACTCCCTGATCTCTATTCATGTGCAGTTTTCTTTCTCAGCAAAACTTCATGAAGCCGCACACGTGTACCACACTGTTCAATAACCAAAAAACTTTATTATTTGTTACTAAAACCTTGTGACCAATTTACCTTTGCTATTTATTTAACCATAATTAGTTTTGTGTGAGAGCCCTCCATCCAATCATAGGAAGTCTAATTTTTTCAATTTTTCAAAGTACCTTTTGAAATTAAATATGACAGAAATGCAAGATTACAGAGGAGAAGAAATTCAGTACATAAGACAAAATTAGAATTTTAAGCAGTGGGGAATTATTCAAAGTTCAGGGAATAAATGGTAGGCTTGCCTTTGGGAAATATAATGTCAACACTGACCATTTCACTTAGGTCAGACATTTAGTTTAGGTTCTTGCAGAACTGGTAGTTCCATGTAAAAATTACATCAATTCAGGAAAGATGTTACACGTATTCATAACAATCCAGAAAGAAGCATCTAAAAATTAAATTAGTAACAAGATTCTTGTTTTGAATGGGCATTAACGAGAATATGAGAAAAGTTAATCTACCTATTTTTATCATGAATTTGCTGAAGGCTGCTCAAGGAATTCACAGTCAACAACAATTACATGAATATGCATGTACATACAAACATATATTTGCATGTATCTATCTATAACAGTAACTGATCATGGATAATTAGTCAGGAGTTCAGGCAACTTATAATGATTAATATTGTACTGAAAAATAAGTTACTGAGAATTTATGAAAGAAGTTGCTCCTTGCAAATGAGAAAAGCAATTTTTCAGTTTTTTCCATCATAGGGAAAACGTCATCATTCTTAACTGACACTGACATACTCCCTGCATTTCCTTTGCACAGAGCATCCCTATGGTATAGTGCTTGCTACCAGTGTAGTAGAACATTCATTGCATTGTTCAGTACAGATTTCAAATCAGGATCCTAAAGAAAAATTGAACTATTGCTTTCTGCAAGGGAAAGAAGATTTTGCAAATGAAACACATAAGCAATAAATAAAATTTAATAATTTCCAGTGCAAAAAAATCTACAGTCTTAGAAAAAAATTAAAAGCTAATTTTAAATGTTCATAATATTCTTAATACCTAATTATTTAAAATACCATGTAAGTAGCAGTGCAAATATTTTTCATTAGAAGACTAAGAATTACCAATGCATTTTATGTGGACCGTTTCCGAGAATTTCTTTGATGTTTAAGACTTTGAACACATGAACATGCCCATGGGAGGGTGGTTGGAACTAGATGATCTTTAAGGTCCCTTCCAACCCAAACCATTCTGATTCTGTGAATCAATAATCCATTAGCTGGATTCAGTCAATGAACTGTCTTTCACTGCCTGCATATTCTAGTTCTAAGGTTGGCAGTGCTGACACACCACAAGCATAAGTTACTGCAATACTGACAAACCAGTAGTCGTGCACAGATATTTATACATTCTGCTTTAAAATCGCAGTGTAAGGAGTAACAAATTGTTCAGTGAGCAGAGGTACTTGAAAAGGCCTGATTTTCAATGGTCTTTGTCCTCTTAGTTCCCACATCCCCTTCTTCACATGACTCCCATGCCAATCTGCATACGAATAGAGGCTGATGGCACCAGCTCTGGGAGTCAGGGAGAGCCACATCTGAGATGGCTGCAGAGGCCACAGGCACAGACCTGTCATTGGCCATAGGACTGATGCTTCTCCCCACAGATCGAGTGCATTTTCTCCCAGAAACGCACTGGTTTAGGACACACGATACATCCCTCTAGCAACCTACTGACTACCACAGCAGTTGTAGAAATCCTTGTGGACTTACAGTTCTGTTGAGTTTGGTTAAGATTGGCTAGAACTTTCAAAACTTTAATAATTAGAGGTGCTCCAGGGAAGAACTGGTGCAGACATGGGCAACACAGTCACAGAAAACGTCACCTGCTTTGAGAATTATTTACATTTGGACAGTTCTCACACCCGAATATGTATGGGAATTCAAACAGCTTTGGTAAAGACTTTTAATAAAGCATGCTAAGGCAAAGTTACCAATTTCAGTTGGCTAACAGATTTAAATTATATATTAAAATGTTTAATGCAATACTATACAAATAAGTGTTCTTACGTAGCAACACACCAAAAACTTTGCTAGTTTCTGACAGAAAACATAAAAGCCCTCTGTGCTGCAAGTCATGATTTTAGAAAAACAATATGTTTTCCTTCCATGTACCCTGCTTGAAGTATTATTTCTGTGTTTGCAATAAAAGATCAGAATGGAAGAGATACCACTGAGCACTCCTAATTTTAAATTCTAAATTCTGGAGTTTAACTCTTTTACAAAAGAATGGCGTTTCAGTGGCATTTTTATGAAATCACAGCATACTTCGCAAGGTCTGTATTCTTATGCTTTACTGAATGGAGCAGTAACTTTTCAAAATCTCATAATGAGAACAGGCCAACAATTTCCAGACATGTTTATTGTGACAATGATTTGAAGTCAGCAGTAAGAATTATTTAATATGAAGCATATATCTGTAATGGTCTCATACATGTGTATAACACATAAGACAACAGCAGATAGAACTGAAAAGTTACCGGTATCAAAACAGCACCTTTTTGCCACCCCTTGTTTTCCCCTTTGAACAAGAAGGATAAAGACAATCTAAGCCACTGACATGAGTCTTGTTTTTACAAGCCAGTGCACGCATAGATGTCTTAGCACAGTAAATTAACGTGGATTTGCATCAACAACCAGTAACTGTTTTATGTCAGCCAGTAAAGAGCAGAGGAACGATGAATTCCCACTGTCAAAGCTGCACGATATTCAGCCACAGAAAAGTTTTAATCAGTTCCAAAATTTAGTGCATCTATCAAATATTAACAAAACCTTAAATGTAGTCCACAGACAAATCTCAAAACAACATGTCTGACTAGATTGATAAATTTGGCCAGTGTTTCTGCACTGTCCAGAATCAGTGATATTTCCATAGCTCTCAAATTCTAGAATATTGACCCAAACATTCCTGACTAAAGATTCAGTTATCTAAGCCACTTTTTATAAAAGTTTCACTGTGCTTAATTTTGCTGTATACTTTTACATGAATCTGGACATTTTGGCAATAAAGCTTCAGAAATGCCAAATCAGTGCCCCCTTTTACACAAATGAAAGACACAGTCGCTTAATGTTAAGCACTATGTAATGTAATACCGTTATGTGAAAAGCACATTTATTAAAGACGTTATATTCTATAGAAAAGCAGGGACTCAAAATAAAAGGCAATGACAGCTAACCAGTTTATACATGTGTTTTTGTACGACAGCATTGCCAATAGTATTATAATGTAATAAAAGATGTTACAAAACAGATCGATCTATAAAGTTTAACCTGAATTGCACCAATTCCCACACTGTAACTTAAAGCTTCATTCCTTCAAGGTGGTCAAACACTTGACACAGGAATCAGCCTGTACTTAAAATCTTGCAAAAAACCGAATGCTTACTTTCCTCAAGGCCCTGTGGAAACAAACACATTCTCAGCTCAAAGTCCGCTGCAAATATGCAGAAATGGAGAAAAAAAAACCACAAACAAACAACAAAGATCTAAAGTACTATTTTATCTCAGAGATTAATGTTTGTGGTAGCATTGATGAGAATCTCTCACAAGACTGCTTTTTGTGGCAAGCTTAATCACTCTCATATTATCAAAAGCAGTGTATAAATCTAGCAATATATTTTATTACGAGGTAAGGAGTGACACAGGACAAATATTACAAGCATCTTTCTTTTTAATTCCTTTAGTCTAGAAAAAAGAAAAGAAAAAGAAAACGCGAGTCCTCTGCTGCACAGCCCACAGCCTATTCATGTGTCACTACCAGACTATTCCACACACTTCACATTGAAATTCTAGGGAAAGTAATAATTCATATAAATTAATTGGATATGTCAATTCTAATTAGTCCACAAATGCTAGGTAGGAGTCCTTAGGAGACCACAGGGTATTCTCCACATTGCTGCGGACAAATCAAGTATCCAAATCTTAGCTAGTCTGTGGCTTGGGACACGAGAGAGCTTACACAGAGCAATTCACAATATTGGAGCAAGGCAGCAAGGGAACAAGGTTAAAAAACAAAAGCTGGCCTTCCTGCTTCTTGCTGTTCACTGCTTTTGGCAAACTAGACTAGTCTGCAATAAAGAATGCCTTCTGAAACACAAATCAAAGCAAAAGAAATAATAAACATTCACTAAACATTGTCACATGCAATGTTATAGCAGCTGGTTTCAACAGAAACAGCCATGAAGTGAAACAGTGTTACTATATAGTTTTTTCTTTTATCATTGTGCAGGGAAAATGTCCATTCCTCTATCCCTAGTAGTAATTGTGATCACTATCATCAGCCTTGAAGAAAGAGAACATCCATAAAGTCTGAAATTACAAACAAAAACATCGTCTTCCAGATCTAAACCTCAGAAGAAATCTAAAAGCGTATCAGCAGAATAAAAGACAAAGGATGTCAAGAGAGATCATTGTAGGTATGGCCATTAAAAAGTAGCATAAATTTAAGGAAAATTTGAATAATTTTAATTCAGAAGAAACAATCTTATCAATAGATACAGAAACAACTATGAAAAAGTGGCTGCTTCGTCTTCAGCATGGCATACTTCAAAATTAATTGTTGCAAACTTCTTTCCATCTGACCAACTATTGCTGTTGTAATTTTGTTAAAGAGACTCCTAATAAAGAAATATATAAGAAAAATGCTAGAAAAAACCCCAAAGCATATGTGCTTGGTAACTATGCCCCATACATTGTTTAAAGAAAGTAGTAAATATGCAAGCAAATTAAACTCACACCAGTTGTTATAATCACGTTGACCCACAGGTGACTTTATTTTGCCTTCCAGCAGAAAAACTATCATGCTTGGGTTGGTAGCTTTTGCAGTAACTGCAGAGAGAAATTTTCTAATCTTTATTTCTCCTTGAATGCTATCACAACACAGTGGCTAATTTCACTAGCTGAATGCCTATGAATTAACAGTACTTTTAATTACTTTAGATACAATCTATATTTGAGCATGCTTTTCATTTTACATTCATTTTTCTTCCATTCATTATCAATGTCTTTCTTCCCACTAGGCTGTTTATATTTTAATTTGTGTGGGCTTTAACAACATACTGACTCCAATACTGTCCTAATTAAATTAAATTTACTTGCATGGATTTGAACAGCAACCCATGTTGACCTCAAAAGTGCTCCTTTTTCCTTCTTTCCAATATATTTTACTGTCTATCAAAGAATTATTTTCCCCAGGCCCTGCTACTTCTTCAGTCAGCCAATGCCTTTGTGCAACTAGTCCTCCAATACATATCCAGTATTTCAGCTGTAATAAAATTACAGTCCAAATCCTAAATGGCTCGCACTTTTTAGTCCATAGACATTATTTAGGTCACTTCACATAAATAATTACAAAACAACTTCTGACCACACAAGTAAGAAAGGATTTTGATTTTAAGGTACTGTTTTTCTCCATAGCCATCATTCCCAATGTTCTTCATAATTAAAACACTACTCAAAAATGTCTTTCTGGAATGTCTTCCCCTCAAAGAATTGAAGCTGAAAGTATGGCTCACCTATGACTTTTCCTTTCATAGCACATAAATTCAACCCTGAGCAATCTCAAGAAAGTGCTAGTACTTTCCCTCCTACAGTGAAAGATACTCTCACCTTTTGCACTGCAATTTTACCCTTTAAAAACCAAATTATTCCAACATTTAAATTATTTAATTTTTAAAGTAAAATACTTACACTTCTATATCACCATTTTGCCAATTCTGTTATGCGCATGCGTATTGAGTACTTTCATTTTTCCCTATTTACATTTCCGACATCTTTCTTTCCTACTGCAGGTTGTCTTCTTCTAGTGTAGAATCTTTTCTGGATAGAATTCTCAGCGGTAATGCCTAGTTAAAGAAGCTCTGAATTCAGCTTTCTTTCAGAAGAAAAATTATGATGTTACATATTAGTAACATCTCTTCTGATTTTATTCAGAAGTAATATGATGGTTTGAATCAAATAACCAAGACATAATATTAGTTGGGGTTTTTTTCATGTTTATCTGTGAAAATTGGGTATAAAATTATATCAAAGGCAAACACGTACTAATAAACCTTCTTTGCCTTTAATAATTTGCATCTGAGAGTCCAGTTAATACATGGGTTAGGACAGAACCCATAGATTTTTCTTCCCATTTTAGGAAAGAAAAAACAAAGAAGGTGCCTCCTTTGTTTTTTTTGTTTTCTCTTGCACTTAAAACCTTAATTATGGCTCAGCATTTAGTTATGTATATGCTGTGTAATGGTTTGCATCACTATGATAGAAGCAGAGACACTGCTCTTTGATGTGTAACCCCAAACAACAACTCCCCACTCCCCCAAAGGGCAGTGGGCTGATGGCCAGGCCCTTAGGGAGCGCATATGGAAAATATGGCATCACAACATGCACTTTCGGTGTGTTCCAAGAGCTTGAGCAAAAGACACTCAAATTTCTCTTGGTTTCCCGAAGCAGCATAGCCGTTCTCCAGCTAAACTCATGACCAGCGTGCAGCTGAATTCCTGATGCATCACTGAGCCTAAGCTTACCTGAGAGATTTCTACAGTACATTGGAGATGCTTCTGTTTAAAGCGTTACACAACCCATCTAGCTAAGACAGAGGGGAACATCCTGCTAATACTGCCTGGAAGAAATAGGTCACATAAGTTGGACACTGCCAATTGCCAAACAGAAATCAATTAAGAAATCCATGTACAGAAAAAAAATCAATGCTCATTGACCTGGCCCAGTGAGTGGATGATATGCAGAGTACAAAGTAGTACTGACATATATTGATATAAACAGGAATGCAGCTATCTGTGATCCAGACAGGAAGAAAATACAGTGTGTATAGCATGGTGGATGTTCTGCCAGCAAAGGACTGGGAACACATGCCATGCTGAATGGGGCAAATGGAGGGACTGAACAAATTATTGCTCTTGCTGTTACCACGTGTCCACATGTGGAATTTTAGATGAGATTGATTGAATTTTTGTTTCCCCTCAATTCTTTTCATAGCAAGCTTTGAAAAAAAATTTTGAAGTACATGTATATATGAATCTAGAAATATACTTCGTACTCGGTGCACCCTGTCCATATATATAAACACACATACAATGCATTAAGGTATTGACATCTTACTGACTGGGGCTGCATTCTGCCTACCCCTAAACTATATTAAGTTTGCTTATAATGTAATTCAGGAAATCAGGGGTCAAATGACATGCTCCTTAAGACATTCTGATTCAAATAATTTCTTATATGTTAGTTCTTGTTTAGTGGCCTAAGCAAAACACAGATACACCTATACCCTCCTTTAAAAAAAAAACACACAACTTTTTAAATAAGGTTTTTCCTGTTTTTTTTAAACTAGCTAGTCTAAAAATTAATTACTGTGATTAACTCCAATTCACAATTTTTACTGATCACTTAACCAGCAGTCAGATTTTAGTCCAATAATCTATTAGCGTTTCAAGATTTAGTATAGAATAAGAATCCAATTGTAATATTTTAAAAGTACATTTTAGTTGTTAATAAAGGCAGCATCAGGTCTCCTATCATTCAATTATTGTCATTATTTAAAAGAATTAATAGAAATTTTTAATGATGCTTTTTGGTTACATAGATTAAAATTCTCATAAATTATTACAGATTAAAATAGATACTATATTCAGTCTTGTAAAACTTTTACTTGTGATCCTTGCTCCGTAAGAAGCTGCAAGAGTTGAATAATATATTGTGCATAGCAGCAAGGCAAAAATGTCAGAAGCGAGAGAATAACCCCAAGAGCAGAGCCGCAGGCAGCAGACTCAGTCAGCAGAAAACACACGGAACGGGCAGGAAGATAAAAATTTAGAAGCAGGGGAAAAAAGAAACCCCAAACCAAAAGAACCAGGCATTTTAGAGACAGAGTGAGAAAGGAAGGGTAAAGGCTTAAAGGCAGGAGGCTAAATAAATGATACCAGGAGCTGGAAAATCCCTATTCTGCTTTAAAAGAAAAAACAAGGTCATGACACAGAACAGTAAGAGAAGAGCTGTGCTACTGACCAGCAGCAGGGCCAGCGTTTAAGAGGTATAGTTTCTTTGTATAAAAAAAAAAAAAAAAAAAAAAAACCCAACACACACAACAAAAAATCAGCAAGGGTTCTCCTAGTGGGCACACTTGACTGAAAGGCATTCTGTTTCCACAGGAAACTTCTTCGGTCTGCTATTTCTGACTAGTGTCAGGGCATTGCACTGCATCCTTCTTTAGATAACATAACATAACATTGTGGGATATTTACCTTCCTTTTATGTGGAAAACAAAGTTTCAGAGGAAAAACTCTGGAGTTCAATTTTGTTTCCTAACCACAATAGTTTTCTGGGTTATGCAGTATGCACCAGTTTGCAGGTATGGCTGCATCAAGGCCAAAATCATATCTCTGATTTGACATATATGTTACTTAGTTTGGAAGAGCAGATCTCAAGCTACATTAAGTGTATTTTGTAATTACTTGCAAGAAGCATATGTGTAATAAAAGGGACATCATACTACTTTATTCTTTCTTCAGCTGCATTTTTCCTTCTTGCTTTCTATCTTACTCCTAAGTTTCCCTGTTGGAGACAATTTATCATATCAAAATCCCACAGGATAACTTAGTGTGTGCAAAAGCAGAACTCCTGACAAAGAAATAAAAGTACTAGGACTGTCATATGTAATTTACCTACTTAATTTTACTATTTTACTTTTTTGAATTTTCAATATCCTTTCACCTGTTCACCTACACAAAGTTATTTTTATTTTAGAATTCATTTAATACACTGCATTTTATTAGCCGGTAGGAATTAAATAACAGAGGAAAAAATAATTTTCTGATATCAAATACTTTGTTAAAAGGCTAACTAAATTAATAACTTGTTACATGGAAAAAAGCGTTCTTCCAAATTTCGATGCTTGCAGGTTCCTAAAAAAAACCCCACCTTTAAATTGACATACACATCTGTACTTTCAAGTCAATTTTATCATTCCAGTCTTATCTTAAAGCTCATTTTAAACAATCTTCCAGTCTAATTAGCATTACCTTCTGGCTCCTTAGTACCATCCCTTTGAAGGCTGGCATGGTTAAAACACTCAGGTCTACTTGGTTTAGTACAGTGTGGCAAATGTCAGTGAAATACGAGGGCATATGGCATATAATTACAGAACCATATGGATGCCAGTAGTGATAGTCAACAGTATTTGAATGCAAGACCAAGAAAGTTAGAGGAAGAGCAATAAAAGACCATAGTACATAATCATAAAATGGATATATATACTTTCCTTACAGCTGAAAGAAGCCTGTACATATCTGTCCCTTAATGAAGCGAAGTCACTCTGCGCGTAGAAGCATATAGCTGTGAGTGCAGTCTATATTATTTTCATTTTGGTTTGGAAATTTATAAACCCAGATTATTAAAATGAGCGATGCAAGAAAAGACTTACCAATGCACATAGCAGATCAACTGCTTCCAGTATCAGTTCTTGGTGGCCAATGCGAGTGACTCCCAATTCCTCAAGCTCTTGGTGAGTGATGTGTAGCAGCTGTTCACCATTGATCTTTTCTCTTTCAAAATTTTTTATGTATTGTTGGAGGCAATCATCAAGGCCTATTTAAAAAAGCCAACAATGCATATTCAGAGAACAGAGACAAACAGTCATAATTCTGTAATTCAGAAATATAGAAATTTTTTGGGAATACAAGTATAGTTCCTTGTTTCCATCTATTCTGGAAAATTTCCAAAAAAATTAAAATTACATAATTTACATATATATACATATATATGTATACATATACACATATATATGTGTAACTTAAATAGTAGAGCACATACTACTAAAGAGAAAAGCTTATATTACTGGCATTCTTTTCGAAATTCTTAAACATTTTAATATTAATTTAAAACCATGATGGTACTTATTAGGGAAACAAGGGGAAGGACAAAGAAGCACAGAGAGTGACATTACAGAAAACCTTTTCCTTATGATGTCACCAAGACCTAAATATAAGTTTAGCTTACGATTAACAGCATATTCGTCCTGGTATTCATCGAAGTCATACAGTGTGGCTATCACTAATTAGGAAGAGTTTTTTAAGGTTTAGTAACCACCTACACTAACTGCTACACCCAGTGCCAATTTTTAATTTTTTTTTTTAAAGTCTGACTACCCAACTTTCCGAAACTCAATAATATAGAAATGGTTTTGTTACAAAACCTTAGATTAATAATACAATTTTTCCCATGCACAAAGAATTATTCCATTTGTCCCTGAAACTTGATATGGTAAGAGTAACATATTCAGTAGCTGCCACATTATTCTGTTTTTCAGGCCTGAAAAGAGACTGAGTAACATCATAACTTGAAATATTTTTCATTCCTCCAAATCTGTTTCAGAACCACACATGCTTTAAGTTCCAGGTAAAACAAATAGTTGAACATCAGATTCTTTGCTATTGAAAGATACAAAACCTTATACAGTGTTCCCTCAAGGATTCCGCCTACAATTGTATTAGATTCAATTAATACCTCATATGCATATGGTTTCTGGAAACCTAGAAAAATTCAGCTTCAATAATTTCACCTACTAAGAATAAGTAGAACACTTTGATTATCAATTATTTGTCCTACAGTAAAGCAGGTAAACTCAAGATCCATAAAAAGAACCAATTGCCATAAGCCACAGAAGTCATCAGCTTGGGCACTTAAGGAAGTTAAAAGCTTTGCAGTATCATAACATCTGCATGCAGCCTTCTATTAAATACACATGAAGTTACGGTATGGTTAAATTAAGGAAAAAAATGCGTAGGCAGGCACTCAAAAAACCACAATGCATATAAAGAAAAGGAAATAAGTGGTGGATGTTGCTCACATTACTCAGTTCAAAAGTTCTCACAAATGCAATATAAACAGAAATAAAGGAAATGTTAATGTCTTTATTTCCTGGATTATCAATGTAAGGAAACATAATTCTATTATGTACCTTAGCATCTTTTGAAAGAGAAATTTGTAGTTATTTTACCATTTTTTTAATGACAAAAGTTCTTTTAAGTAACCAGATGATACAGTTTTGCAATGATGAACTGAAATATATTCCTCTAAATTAGTACAGGAATATTTAATGAGTTAAACAAGAGGATGAAGGAAACTTACCAAAAACATATTAGAAAACAATCTATTACTCCATTTATCTATCACAATCTGTTACTCCATTTATAAGCATACCTACTTAGATATGACGCTTTATATTCAGCATGCTGAATATTACCACACTGTCTCAATTAAGCCAACATAATTCAGTTGAGACGCAAGGACTGTGACAACACAAGACCTGAATAAAACAAAGCAATGCATTTATCTTCTGTTCCGTAAATACAAGGGGATATATTGCAGTTTCCTTCAATTAACTTATCTTTCAAAATGATTCAATTATTTACTCTGTAAACATATAGTCCTAAGTTATGTTATATCGCTCATTCATCATTTACTAAGTAACCTGCACAGCTTTACAGTCACTTATACATATAACCCATACAAAAATAGATTAGTGATATAAAATGTCACATTTTATGCTGTTATTCGTAAGTATGAGGTAGTTTGGGGGGTTTTGTTTGGTTGGTTTGGTTTTTGTTTTCATTTTAAAAAAACCCTCAAATCAGCAGCCTGTTTGTAACTAATGTACCCAAGTCATTTTCTGCTCTGGAACGGTCTCCAAACAGGACACTGTCTCTGTATCTGTTTATGGTTTCAAATGATTTAATGAATGATTTTATGTAATTATATTTCAGTTTGGATTGGTTGAAAACTAGTCACTGCAACTTCTGCAATTATTATTTAACAATTCAGCAGAAATTTAGCTAACAATTTAGCAATTCAGAGCCATCACACGTTTCTGTTCCCTGCTTGCTCAAGAATAATTCCTAGAAACAATTTCAGAGCAAGATCCAAAACCCATGTGTTCCAGATTTGCTTTTAGTGAATATTTGCCTAAAACTCATCATCAGAAGTCACTAAAAAGGACACTAGAAATGAAATTATTTTGAAGAAAAGTGAAGCAAATTAATTTAAAAGTTTAGTATCAGTGGCCACAAATAAGCATTTGTTGTATTCAGAAAGGTTCAGAAAATACCAAATGAATGTGACATCTTAGGAGAACTGTGTAGTCAGATGTATTAAATGTGTCTGTGCCAGAGAGAATGTATGACAGATGAGCGAAATAATAAATTTGTATTATTCATACTGCTCTGCAATAGCTCCCCAAGGCATCTTTAGAAGGCGTTTACTTAATGGTGCAAACAGTATGGCAGTTAACAATAGAATACAGAAATATATCATTAAAGGACCAAGCCGTCTGGTACCGTGGCAGCATCTAATAAATACACACAAGAAAAGAAATATTTGTCCATTGCTGTCTGCTTTTCTGTCTACCTAGGAACCAGGTATTGTACTCCATTGTTTCTTTTCTTGCAATGTAAAATTTTGTGTTTGATGTCTCACGTGTTATGAAGCGAGTATTTAGCTATCAGTAGTTTCTTCCTTTATTATCATGGCTATAATTGGTTTTAGCATGAAAATATCAAAGATGCAATTAAAAAGAGTACAGAATGAGATCATTTTGACCAAAGCCAAATGGAATATTTATTTCCTCAAGCCTCTTAGGCTTCATTAGTGCTTTCTATGCAATATTCTCAATATAATTTTTGTTTACAGGCAAGACCTAAATTAGTCAAGATTCATAGCTACAAAGAAGTAAGGGGCATAACTCTTCTTTATATGTAGGTAATTGAAATGAAGCTACTATTCCCAAGCTACACAGTATCAGTTAGGCAAGAAACACAGAGGCTTACAGTCCCACTTCTGCACATTCTTACTTTTTTCGGTTACAGCTTGTAACTAACAATATCTCCTTCATAGTGCGATAAATTAATTCAAGGAAAAGGGCTTAAACGTGTAAGCTTTATTTTAAATGAGGAGAAATCTGCTATATTGTCTCTTTTCATTTTTAAATAAAAGAAGGCTAATTCCATCTACACAGACCAGGAAAATTATCTCTGTAGTCAAAAGAGTAGAGGAAAAGCAAACATCTCTCTCTGATTATTGACTGCAAACTATGATTTTGCAAATAAGGGCTGTAGTAAATTGCCTAAATCAAGGAAGCATGAAAAAGAAAGGAGGCGGAAAAAAGGTAGGGAGAAAGGGCAGCAAAAGAAAAGCCTCATAGCTTTACAATTTTTCTTTAAAATATTTCTACATAATTAAGAAAAAAGAATCATTAAAAGAACAATGCAAACCAACATGTCATAAAAAAATTTCTCTGTAGAGCTAGCGAAAACCAGATTTAAGTATTAACTCAGACCCAACATTAGAAAAGAGATGCTAGATATTGCGGGCAATAAGGTCCTCCGAGATTAAAATGAATCTTTCCATTGATGTCACCAAACATCAGGTTTGTTTTACATTAAAAGCACAAACATAGTTGCCATGTTACATAAAGATCTGGCCCTTTCTCTCTGGCATTAGAGATACTAGAAAAAAATACTATAAAAATAAATGAAAGAAAAGCATAAGTTGTTGCCTTCTATGCAGGAAGTCAAATTATGCAGAGAGGGCAGCCCTCACAGGGGAGAAATGTGGTGACGATAACTTTGTCAAGTGTGATCCACCACAAAAGAAAAGTAATTTCTAAGTTTGAAAAGTCTGTCATTCACAATTTTTCATAAATCTCATAATAAATCACATTTATTTGCTTCTCCTTTTTCATATATTATAATGGATTTTGTTACATAATGTGAATTACACTGGTTTTGTAGTCTATCCTAAAAATTCCTGAGCAAATGATGGTTTTGTTCATGCTACATCATTATTCCCAGAGGAAAATATAGAGCAGCTGGCTAGAACTGCAGAACACTGGCTGTGAAATGGAGAGGTTATGGGGAGGGCAGACAGGAAAGGTCCTTGCCAGTTCAGCTTGTCACAAACATGACTGCTTCTCACGAGGTGATTCTTCTGACAGAAGAGGGTACACAAAGTGAGACACTCTGTTATAAAAAGGCAGCGTTGCTCATTCTGCTTTTAGATTCTAGGATGAAAGAGAAGGAAAACAGCTCAGTGGAAAGGCATTCACCCCTCCTGACTTCTCCAGTTTAGCACCGGTGCAAGGGAGCATTCGAGTCCACTTACACCCAGTTTAGCAAAGAAGGCAAAATCAGTCTCATTAAGTGTCTGAGAAAGTATTTAACATTTTTCCTAATCAAAATACATTTTAACATAAAAAGCACATAGCAGAATACTGAAATCACAGTTGCACAAAGGCTTATATACATCAGATTTGAAGTATAGATGCAAGAGTCTGTGGAACCTGGGTCTAAAGGACAAAATCTGAAAGTCACCAGAAGGATCTCAGTTTGTTCAGAAGGATTACGCTTTGGTCTGCCAAGAGCAAATTAATATCCCTATTAATGTATCTCATTTGACTAATAAAAGCTATACAACAATCATATCTCATTACAGAATGGTGATTTGCGAAAAATCAATAAATCAAAATGAAGTAGGGACAAACTCAATTTTCAAATGTTGTGGTGCTAGACAGAAACACTGCAAAGAGAGGAGCAGAAAAGGAAAAAGACAAACAGAAACTGCGTGCGCTTAGAGAAAAGGCATAGAGAGCAAGACTGCTGAAGTAGGTCTGGAGCCATAAGAAAAGAAACATATTGTTTGACTCCTGCTGATTTTTGCAAATTACCTTGCACATGACCTTCTGAATAAATGGGACTGCACCTGAGACACCTCACCTGATTCCACCAATGGCTTCTCTACCTAGGCAAACCAACTTGCAAGCCCAGAACATTAGCTCTTCGCTATTAGGAAAAAAAGGAAGCTCATCTCTGTGCTGGAAGTTACATAATTAATTGGGGAAGGCAGCACAAACTTCTGCTCCTGTCACAACCTTCTGTTTACATATGCAGATCTGCTTAAATACATCCAGTATTTAACAGCATCTACAGGCTCAATCCAAGTAGTAGTTACAGAAAGCAAAAAGGTTGAGTTTAAAAAAAATAATCAGTATTTTCTATATGAAGCAATTTTTAGCAGCTAGCTAGAAAGATCTGGAAGAAATGGACTGGTTGGCTAACAAAGAGAAGTGGAGAATGCATGCTTCTTCCTAAATATTTTACTGAGTACACACATCAATTTATGGGTGTTCTTGATCAAAACCACTTTTCTTTATTACATTGAGCTTAGGCACAGTGGATCTTTTTCCAATACTTATACAGCTTGTAACAGTGAAAAGCATCAGGTGGCTATTTTTTGCCAATGAGGTTAAAAGCTTTTTAAGAATTATTCAGTCCAAATAAAGAAAAGGCATAATCCTCAGGACCATGTTCACACTAAGCCGACTCTCAAATATCAGCTATTTGTTCTTAAGCCCTCTCAGAAGGAATAAAACTGCAGTTCCTGGAGAAAAGGGCACATACCCGCACAATTCAGAAAGAGACAAAGGGAATGTGTCTGAAAACACCCTAAAACACCAAGCTCGGAGCATTTCAGACCTAAACTTTCCTAAAGTTTAGAGTCTATCTAAAAACTAGAGAATATCATGCAGTATTTTGCATCTGAAAGCCAACTTGTTACAAACCTGATCTATAGCAATATAGTAGCCAGATGACAAAGTTTCATACAAAAATACATTAAGAATTGCAAGTTACAGCATGAGTGCACAAACTAGCACAGAAATGAAAGAATTAAGATTATTCTTACAAAAAAATAATCCCTCAGTTCTGGCATTATCTGACCTTTAAATGCTTGACTGTGCGAGCATAATGTGTTTAAATGTTGCTTCCCAGATGAGCTTCCTCTGCGTCACTATAATATTCACACAGCTACAGATGGATGTTTTAGATGCAAATACAGGCAAGACTTCTGCTACTTGAATTTACAGATCCATCATCTGCATGAACAGGAACTAGAGCGGGATGAGCGCTCTGAATTAATATTTTCCAGACACTGACTGACATCAAAAAAGTTGACTTCCATTCCAGGCTTCAAAGTAGATTGAACTTTACTGGACATAAACTTCAACGTGTCTCCGACCACTGACTAAATCTGTGAAGGTCTCCAAGCTACTTCTCTTGCTCCTTTCCCCCTCACCTGACAGAGCCAGGCTCCACATCTGCCCCGTCAGAGCCCTCTGCAGGAAGGCTCAAGCCCCAGCATCCACCCAGCACCGCCAGGCTCTTGTCCAGCCAGACCAGTTCTCCCACTCTTGGTTTTTCCTTCAGAGGCTTCTCAGCCTCTCCCATCCTCATCCTGCAGCTACATCCCACATGCCAGACAACGTCACTGCCTCAATATTCTTGGATTACGAGTATCCACTCACCCTCCTAATTCTTAGCACAAAACTTTAGCTTTTTCTCCCCCAGCCATATCCTGTATATCTTCAATTCCCGTCATTTACTGCCAGCTTCCATTTCCAGAGGCCACATTTTTTTCTCCTTCCACACTGTCTCTATTCTTGTATTTTCTATGTGTGGCTTTGGCAGCTTCCTCTCCTCTCTACCAGCAGGGACGCAGTGTTGTGGTAAGACAAGCTGGAGGGAGATGGAGGCTTCCGACTTCAGTTCCTCTTCTCTCCTCAGAACAGGTCAGAGTTTCACTTGCGACAACAGATCTTCTCAGCCACAAGCACCTTTTGTAAAAGGGACATAATCCTCAAGAAACATGAAAATCAGTAGCAAACTCCTAAGCACATGAATATGCTTTTTTCCCCTCAAAGTGTCCTCCTCTGAATAAGGGCAAACATCACAGCCATTTTACCAAGAGTGCATTCCTGAGACACAAACAGCCTCCCAAATTCTATCCTGTATGCAAAACCAATGAGAATACTACATCATTACTGTAACTAACTTTATGTATTGATTAAGCATGGCCAAAGCAACAGGCTTTCCCAGAATCTCAGTGTCTTTAATGACAAGCTCTTTCTGGAAGCAAATTTTCCAGGATAACTATATTATGAAGACAAAAGCTGTGCTGAAATTATTAATATTTTAAGAGCGCAGAGCATCTGAGAAGGTTTTGTAAGGGGATGTGTCAAGCAACATTAATAACAAATGAACAAACTGCTGCACTTATAAAATTTGATTTAATGATATCCCATCACCCTTCAATTGACATTCGTATAAATGAAGTAAATGACTTAACAGAGTTCTGCCTTCATTACCTATGACTGAATTATAGGAAGTGAAGACATTCTAACTTTTTCCTCACGAACTGACAGGTGTTGTGGAGCTGTGATATTATCACGGAAATAGTAACCAGCATTTTCAAAAAGCTTCCTGGAACTAGACCTGACAGATGTTTCTGGAAGAAAAGCGTAGCACTCTGAGAATGTATCACATTTTCAGACACAAGAGCATGCTCCTCACTGTCACATTTCACAACAATCTTAACCTCGAGATATGTCACTGCTGCTGTTACTGATGAATTTCCCATAAAAGTGATAAAACACAGAAGTGTTTATTAGCTCTCTGTGCTAATGAAAATGTAAGTCTTTCTTTAGCCTCATTAATTTTCTCCTTGATAAAGATATAACAATAGCCTCCAGCATGGCTGAAGAGTGCTGGAAGCACTAGCAAGCCTCTAGGAGCCAGCACATTCATACCTACCATTTATTTGATTATATGCTTCCACATTCCAGTGTGACTAAGCTCAGAATACTTGGATGCTGAATCTGCCCTGTTGTATTTATTTTAAAAGAAAAATGCTTTGGCCAAATGCAAGACAAGTACTTCTATCTATTTCCTGCACTGGACTCATGTAACACATTGCTTTACTTTTTTGAGAAAGAGTTTGATGAGAATCTCTTCTGGCAGAAGCGCTGGTTCCAGTCAGAGCGGTACCCTTGGACATCCTGCTCCTCGTGCTTCGCACGGCTCTGTGTGCAGATACAGAGTGAATTGGGTCAGAAACCGCTCTATGTTAACTTCACTCCTTTTTGTTACCAGCTATTTTTAACTGAAACAAACGAGGTGGAATACACTGGTGGATGAAAGAGCAGTTGCTGAAGCTGTCACCACTGCCAACATACATCCTTTTCAAGCTGCACTGCAAGAAAGTCATGCTTGGGAATTCTTTACTTCGTTTTCACTTTTATTTGTTGAGATGACAGATTTATGATCACCATTCCAGCCACAGTTCCAGACATCCTGAAATATGTACTGACATTTTAAAAAAAGTTTAGAATTAGCTAAAAAGCCAAAATAAAATAAATTGAAAAGTCAAAAAGTAGATTCATATTTAGAAGAATCTTCAGCTACTA
Source organism: Tringa tobata (assembly GCA_033628505.1). NCBI lineage: Eukaryota > Metazoa > Chordata > Aves > Charadriiformes > Scolopacidae > Tringa > Tringa tobata. Next base: position 9,361,104 of record JAHREE010000559.1, on the reverse strand, counting down.
GTTTGATTTATACTCAAGCCAAAATGCAGAACCAGCATAATGAAATCCTTGAATTTCTTTACCCAGATACAGAAGAGCAAATACCTCTGTATCAGAACAATTCTGGTGATGATGGAACACCTCTAGGATCAGTAGTAACAGTTAGGAGTAACATCTACCCTGCATGCATAAGCAGTAGTGTTGCTTAGAAGCAGAGAATTGATGTGATCAGGTTTTTTATTCCTCCTTTTTTGCCAGAAGTGCCAAAAGCTTCTTCTCATCTCCCCAGCCTGGAAGGCAGTGGTGTAGGTGATTCAGAGTGCCTGCTCAGGTCTACTATTTGCAAGGTGTTGGTTTGGCAGTAACCATTAACCTCCTGCCAAAATTGACAGCGGGAAAAAAAATCTCACAACATGACAAGAACAAAACCAAAAAGGACAAACCAAACCAAACCAAACCAAAAACCACCAACAAAAAGGAACTAGTCTTAGGTGGAAATGAAAATATTAGTAAATCAAGTTTGATTTCCTTCAGTAGTGCCTAAACACATTGAGGTGAGTTTATTTCAGATCCCTGTTGTCTCCATTTTAGAAAGGTCAGAAATTCTAAGAAGGAAGTAACAGCATTAACTGTGTTTTTGTATACAAGGACTGATCTTAAAACCAAAAGTACTAGAACAAAGAAATATAACTGAAAGCTCCTTTCTCCAGCTTCTGAGAATTTCTCCACTTTGGACTCCCCACAGGAAAGTCTTAATAACGGATTGACCTTCAAAAACCTACAGTTTGATATACAAAACCAAACAATCACAGCAAACCGTTTTTGTACAAATAATACAGATATATGCTCCACTTGTCCTGGTCTTAAATGTGAAGAAAAAAATATAGTGAAGAGATAGATAACAAGTCTGAGGTCATCAACAGACAAATTCACTTGTTGGACAAAATTCATATAATCATAAGGCAGATATTTAAAGTTAGGTGAAATGAATCCTGCCCTAAAAGTATCTCTGATGAACTTGCAATAGGGCTCTACATTACATTCAGTTCATAATCATATGCAAAAACATCCAGGCATCGTGTCACAGATGCTTCAGAACAGGGACTTCCTGGCCAAAACGTATAAAGAATCTGAAATTTTCTGAGGCACATAAACAGCTGCAAAATGTTATCAAGAAGATGAACCTGTAACAAGACAGCCAGAATCCCCACTTCACATTCTCTGTCAGCAAGTGCTACCACTTGCAAAGCTGAGTGGTAATAAGAGACCTGACATCAAAGAATCAAACAAAAATACGTTAATCATTGAATTGCTGTTCACTGGCGTATTTTACTAGAAGCCCTGGATATTGAGAGAAAGGCCAAATCCAGTGTATGCATTTATGGTGAAAAACCCCAACAAATAAGATTTCTGCTCAACGCAATTTCTTCAGCAACTATGAGTCTAGAACCTAATTCAAAAGTAATAAACACCTGCAAGATGCAAATCCTAGAAAGTGGAAGGTAGGTTTGACAATTCATCACATGGTTGCCAAAAATCACTAAGAAGTTGCCTTCAGATTGCTGCAAAAAGTAAAGAAAAGGCTAGGATTTGTGTTTTTTTTTTCAGGGATATTCAGCAGCTTTGTTGATAGCATCTGTTGGTCGACTACTTGGCAAAAGCTGTGGATCAGCTGATCCAGGGTTTCACACACATCTCCTTTTATTTCAAGAAAACACAGAGGATGTAACATGTAGCACCACCGCTCTTGTTTATATTGTCCTGTTGACTCTACAGATCTGGATGATCTTAAATGAGGTTCTTTACTTAAGCAGTTTGGTGGAATTAACTCTAGCCATCAGTGATTAGCTCAGTTAAAAGTCAGGCAGTTGTCAGGAAATTCCCAAACTAGGAATCCTTACTTTTATCAATACAAACTGTGAAACTAGCAGAACTAGGCAAGTGGGAATAGATCACAAAAGAAAAAGAAATCAAACTGTAAATCCTACAGAAGAAAGAAGCTTTTCTCTTTCATTTACCCATTTTTATTCTATGTATTTATGTTACGTGATGATGCCAGAAAAAATTATTATAGTTGTTATTACACAGAATGGGAGCTTGAAATTTTTATTCACTACCATTTTTCATGCAGTATCAGATTAAGACAGATTAAGTCTCTAACTTCAACTACACGATGAAAAATATTACTACATCTTAAATCACTATTATTTTGTGGTTTAATTCTGAATTCTAAATGTTCTGCCCTTTGATCTGGCCATAGCTTATCCAAGATTAAATACTTCTATATGAAGTAATATGAAACTGGCAAGAATTTTTTCTCTAAATAAATATATAGCCAAAAGTCCATGAACGAATTATGATTATAGCTAAATATATAAGAAAATTGTATTCTGTCCAAGTTATTGGTAATTCAGTACAAAAAAGTAAAGTCAAGTGATTACAAAACATTTCAAAACCATAGGATATCACTCATATTTGAAAAATCATTTTTTAATATGCTTTAGATGATTAAATCTTTTACATGGCAGCATGCAAAAGATGGGCATAGGTCAGGGCTAGCACCTGATATTTAAATCTCTTTGAGAAGGAAGCAACAGAAAGTTTCCACCTAGAACTAAGAATTATATCTGCTATAGAGCCCACTACTGCCAAAGGATAACATGGGAGTACTAAAACATAGTTCTCAAACCATTCCTAGTTATTTTTCCATTCTTCATAAGTAAACAGTTAAAGCTTTTTTTCTCAAGACACCAGTCAGGGACTAAGAGATATGCAACAGTAATGTGCCAGTAATAAGAGCTGTCCATAAAACCTCTAAATAGAGCTGCTGGGGAAAAGGTAAATATATTAGATCCAACATCCTGGAGCAGTGCACTCTATTAACTGAGCAGGGTAAATTAATTCTTCCATGTCAGCAAAAGCAGCACAATATGAACTAACATTTCTGGGGGCATTTCTCATGGCTTCTCAGGGATGAGGCTGCTGCATTACTCCAGCAGCCATTCCCAGTAAAGTCTCAAAAAAAGAAAAGTGTCTTCTGCTGACTCTTTTCCTTTTCATATATATCAGAGAACTAAACAAGGAAAGACATTAGAGGTTCGTCAGCTCCTTAAGCCACACTTAGGAAGTGGTTTGCTCCTGTCACCACACTTTGCTACTGCACCTGATACCACAGTCACGGGCTGTGACACACAGACAGGCTTCAGATGTCTCCTGGTCTTTGAGCATAACCCGGAGAAGTTGGAAACTTCAGGCAAAATGAAGTTATGCAAATAGTAATACAGAAACAACAAGTTACTGGGAAAAGTAAGTATGCAAATAAATTAAAGATCTACAGGTTTCTGTATAAAATAAAATAGCTATGATAAGGAAAAAGCAGGGAAGTAAGACTGAGATAATCAAAAAAAGGTCAGAAGAGTGAACTAGATGTGAAAAAGAACATTTTGTCTTTAAATCATTACATGATTAGCTTTTTCTAAATTCACATTTTTCTAGAAATATGACACGAAACATGACAACTTAATTTCTTCAGATATTACTAATTCTCCATGAAAAGGCATTATGTCACCTGTCACTGCTATTGTTTTTTTTCCTGTGATATGACTTGGTAAATTAATAGGTAAATCTGGCCACTCAAATCTCTCTCAGCAAATATGAAAAAAGCTCAGTCCACCCTGGATCCAAGAGATTGTCTCTTTCCTACTTTTATATATTAGTAAAACCAAAAGGAAAACTTGAAAATCTTTTACATGTGTGTTATAAAACCTAATTCATAAAGGACATGTTGCCATTTCTAACAAAGGGTTTCAGCCTACAACTAATGATAAGGTGCTCCCAAATAGGCTATAGAAGAGGTGTTGCAGGCTCGGAAAAGCGCTGGATGAGCAGGGTCCCTTAGAGGAGTTTGTTACACAACTGGCCCGTGGCCTATTCAATCAAAAGAGCAGGCAAAGAGCAAATGTAACTTACTTTCTAATGCTACAGACCACAGCAAAATTTCAGGCTGCTTCATCACTAAGAGGATTTAGCAAACAGTATGTTACAATCTGCTTCTTCCCTGTCTGGAAATGGAAGCCCAGTACACCTGTGTTAAGAGGATTGGACAGGTAAAGGGTGGCAACTTGCATCTTCAATTTAGCCAGAAGCAGAGATGCACTTTTATGGTATAAGAGGATTCGATTAGTAGTTTTAGTTACTGTTGTGCTGTAATTGTATGCTTTTCCAGATGACACACAACTTTGGCTCAGTATGGATCTAAGAAAAACAAATGGCCCTCCCCAAACACACATCCTTCCCCAAAACCACAACAGCAGCTACAACCGTTCTGACCAGTTGAGCCTTAAGACCAGGCTTGTTGAATCTCAGTCCAAAAAGCAACATAAGTACATGAAAAGAATTATGGAAATGGATTCAGTTGTATGAAATCATTTAAAGTTGCATTATTCACGTGGCCTTACTTTAGGAAAAAACTCACAATCTTAATTTTTTTCTTTTAAAAATTAGATGCTAACTGCATTATTTCCCTGAGGCAAGCACTAAGTATTGAGAATTTTCAATTTGAAAATGCATGTAATTATTTTATGTATTTTATATATAAGGAATATTATGATTCTTGCTTTTAAATGCTTTAAAAAT
>JAHREE010000559.1:9327506-9347179 GCA_033628505.1 Tringa tobata | reverse complement strand
TGGGAAAGAAGTGAAAAAATGAGAATCTGAGTACTCTAATGGACCAAGAGATGAATTCCCGACAGCAATAAGATGGGGCTGTGAGGAAGGTAAATACAAATCTCAAGTGAATAGAGAGAAAAATTTTCAATATTTTAATTTATTCATACTAAAATTAATCAAAGATCTGTGGTGATTTCCTTCTTTTCTATTGTAAATCTGTCAAAATTTCCTTAATAATCAGCTTTATTACAGCTAAGCAAACCCATGCTTCTTTGATTTTGCCACAAATATAAATGACTGGAAGGGCACCCTAAAAGTTGATTGTCTTCGTTATTTTGTATTTGCTCTTTTTATTTTACAGGTCTGGAATGCCATATTGGATTCTCTTTAAACCCAGAGCCTACAAGACATGTAACCCATCCACATTTTCTTTGCATGATCTAGTACCTCTTTCCCTAAACAATACTAGCATCTAGAGTGACCAAAGCAGAGAGAGACAGAGAGAGATATGCATCTTACTTTCGCATCCATTTACAGAATGGTTAGATGCAGGATCATGTTGCTTAATTTTTCATAAATGATGCAAAATTTCATTCTTTATTTGGCATATTAACATCTTAAAGTTCAAAATCAAGTCAACAGAACATCTTTATCCCAGCACCACTCAGAAAAGTTACAGGTATTACTTCTAGGTGTTTTATGCAGTGCATCCTGTTCCATCAGCATTTTTCACTCTCTCATTTCCCAGAAAAATTGTCACAAAATTTAGACTATGATATTGAGGGTGCTCTCATTTTCTTCTCACTGCAATGCTGATTTCAAGTCAAGTCAGAAATTGCTGGTTTTACATCTAAGAAACTTCTTTGGAAAAAATTAAAAGGACGAATAGTAGCACTGAGAACATGATGGCAGAATTTCAAGTGTTACTGATCAACAGGTTTTTCTTTATGACAGAACTATTCACAAGCAAATAATAAAGTGGAGTTGCATATAACAAGTGAGGTGTCCCATAGGGAAATTTCTCTTTTCTGGTTACATCTGCTCATACAAGCTTTCATAAGAATTATCCTTTGCCTTGTCAAGTTTCAAGTGCCTTAGGAGAGATTTAATTCACTGCCACTGAACTTAGCATATATGCAACTACCAGTGTAGGTTGCTAGCATAATTTCTGGGTTAACCAGGCACTTTTCACATCACATTATATTAATACAGTGTAAAATGGAGCATTTTCACATTTGTCAATTTTATCAGATTACCAAAGTTATCACATTTTCTAGCAAGTTTGCAGTGCTTGTTATATAACACAAAATGATCTGCTATTACCTCAGACTTAATATTTAATATACATTTTTTCAGGCCTGTGAAACCTTTTGGACAACTATTAAGACTATAAATATCACAAACACATAAACAAAAGTAGACCTGAAAGTGCAAAACCATTTGCTGAAGTGTGCAGCTTTGCCATAGAAGAAAAAACAGCAAGGTTTCAAAGTGTGAAGAAGAATTGGAGGAAGTAATCAATAATTAGACAGGGTTGGCGAGGGGGAGAGAGGGTTTTTTTATTTTTTAATTTTTTTTTTTAACTTAGGATCTATGTAAAGGTGATTTAAAAATTTAGGGTTTGATGGGCTTTTTTCTTTCAAAAACTTGTTGATCCTCAGGTCTTACACACTAAAAAATAATCAGTAGACAAACACTTGTAGATTTGGCTGATGGATTATTTAACTTTGATTACTTATGGGGGCTTTTTGCCCCCTTATACATGATGAATTAAAGTCATAATTGATATTTATAACTGTAAGAACACCCAGAGGAATTTTGGAGAGAGTGAATTGAAGGACAATAGGGCTGAGAAGATTATGAAGCACAACTAGTAGACACCCAATCACAGACATTCTGCTGTTACAAAGGCAGAATGTTCATTAATGTTCATCTGTTATTATGGCAGTCACGTCAGCTTAATTTTGTCTATAATACTGTCTTCATAGGAATTCTCCTATCAGATCTGTCAAAGAGGCTGAAATGTTCTTTTACTACACACACCCAGAATGCTTTTGTTTTCTTCTAAAACCTACCACAGTCGTTCATAGGGAGCATGCAACAACCCACTAAGAGCAACTTAGCAGATCTTAGTCAGAATGTGTACAAGAAGCAAGCAGATTTTCACTTTAGGTATTTTTAAAGCCAAACCAGCTCCCAGAAGCTGCTTCACAGCATGACCACTGCAGCTGCAGGAGTCAGCGCTGTCAAATCTAGCATTAGTATTATTGTATATATCTGCCCATACAGTCTAAACAATTCCCATCAATGCACACATATTTCAGCCATCAAAAGCATGACAAGTTACACATTACAAATTTCAAACATACACATGCCTAAAGGAGTAAAGTTTACATATAAGGTTTTATGTAAGGTTTACAACTCCTCCACCTAGAAACAGTAAAAGATGGGAAATATAAAATTAAAATTTCAGACTCCGTTTTCAAAGGAAAGAGTCTCCTTTTGCATTTCCCATGAATGAAGTAGGGAAAAAAATATTCCCTTATTTAATTAATTCTAACAGCATTCAGCTGCAATTAAACTTGGTCTATAAAAAACAAGAGAATCTTAGTGTGCCAAGAAGGGAAGAATTATCTATTACATCAGACTCAGAAGTCTTAGGCCAGTAGCCTCCCTCTCTTTCCTGGTAGCCAGCAGATGTTAAACAACATAGCACGAAACTGCTGGTTATAGTCCATAAATCTGAAACATCATTTATTCCTAACCTTCACTTCCTATTTTTAATGAACACCCATCCACAAAAAGGATTTCTCCCTCTCCTCCCCGAATATTTGCTGTCTTCTAAAGTCTTGATAGAAGCATTCTGAAAATATAAGTGCAATACCATCAACTAGATCAAAGATGCCTTTATCTGCATGCTCACCAACTCCCACAAAGAACTCTGATAGATTTAGGAGCATGAGTCCATTTATAAAGGGCATATCGATTCTTTCCAATGTATCATATTTATTCATGTAACTCTCAATTCTTAACATTAGTTTCTACCAAACTTGCCTAGCAGGATAATCAGATTTGTTTCTCCAGTACTACAATCACATGGCAATCCTTTTTAAAGATTTATATCTCATTTGCAATCTTCTATCCCTCTGGTACTAGGACTTATTTGAATAAAAGATTATATATCAGTTACCTTATATTTGAGATGATGTTGTGTTTTGTGTGTGTTTGGTTTTAGAACTTTAAGAATTCTTTTAGTATAACAACTTGTAACAGTATCTTACTGTCCACCAATTTATTCCATAAACTGTCTCCTAACACTTCCATTCCTGACAATGCTCCAGATGCATTTCCTGTAAAGAATATCCTCCTGATCTCCCCTAGTAAGGAGTTATTTATTTTACATTATGTTTCAACTCAGCAGACAAAAGACAAATGATGTTATGTGTAATACAGTTTAACAGAGGAGCATATACTGCTCAAATTAGGCAATTACTTGTAAAACAGTTGTGATGAATACTGCATTTAAACTCAATCATGCTCTTTTTTCAATATTTTTCCTGTACTGTGTACAGGCCACAGCTTCCTAAATGGATGTAGATATCTAAGTATTGAAATGAATCATTAGCAGACAAATTAAACTTGTTATCAAAATGCAACTCTATTGTTAACAGATGAAAAATGAGTGGATTAAGTGACTGCAGCAGGAAAATCTAGTAACAGCTCATCTTTGACCTGTCGTCTCCTGCCACAGCACTTAATTCATAGTAACATATAAGTGTCAATTATTTCATACCTGCATGTATTTTTATCTCTCTGAAATAATTTCAGGGTTCAGCTATAGCAACTTAATTTCTGAATTAGTGATTTCCAGGGAACGTGCTATCCGAGTAACAGGCTGAAGAAAATGAAAGGGGGAAGAGGGAAGCTAGGAACCTTCTTGGCAAAGCATGAGTTCGTACTTTCAAGGTTTGAACATGAAAAGAGGAGAAAATTTAGGAGAGCCTAAAATTCAGTCAAGGTGTTCCATATCCATGCTGAGCTTATTTTGTAATTCTTTGTTCTAATGACCGAAATAAGAGAGAAGGAGACAGAGGGACCAAAACAATAGCGTACAAGTTCTCCATACTGCCAATCTCAGCTGTTGAAAGGTTTCTAAATTTTGCTTTAAATATCAAGTGACACATACACCTCATACCAATCCTTGATAGAGAGTAAGTCATCCTCCAGTGAACACATACAGCAATGACCTTACTAAAAGGGTTCTGCTTTTCAGCAGTATTTTGAAATTTGAGTTTTCCAGCAAGGAAGGAGAGAATCCTAATTTTAAGCAGAAATTTTGGAAAACAAAGTATTGATCTTTTTGCTTGCTAGCTCTCAGAGGTTTTACAGGTAGTATTTTGAATATGAAGTGTAACAGAACTGTGAGTCAAAGGGTGAAGCATGAGGCACAATCATAGTATACATACTTCAGAGGCTTGTGACTTTTCTTTGCTATTAGCCCAGTTAACACATGAGAAGTCAAGGTTTGTGCAGATACAGAAATGCCTCAAAACTCTGCATATGTATGAAGATGCAATCATCACAGAATCACAAATAGGATTTAAAACTAAATCTCCTATGGAGATTTTATTTATATACTATGATTTTCCCATACAGGCTACTCAACTTTTCTGAGATAGATTCTGTATCTGTGTGACACAGCAAGGAGAACAGGAAAGGGTGACATAGGTAGTGGATTGTATGATGACGAATACAACCTAGCACCAGATCACATGATGGAAGAAGAACTAGAGCAGATGCTAAGACACTGGTGAATGGTGCTTGGAAAAGGGGTAACAGAAAGTGCCACTCCAAGATCCTTTCTTCTGTAAAGCAAATAGGAAGATTAGACAGCAGCAACATCACACAGTGCAGGGAGCAGTACAGCAGAGTGAAACTTCAGAGGGAACAGTCTGCTGCTGATAGGAACCTAGGATAATCCTTAAGATGTTGATTTAAAAAAATACGCTTTTCTAAGAAGAAGAAAGCACCTAAAATGCCCTTTTCCTCCTTTACTGGCATTTGAATCGCAGCACTGTGAAGAAAACATGGAATTTGTCAGTTATATTCATTACTTTTCTATTATGTTGTGATGATTTTAAATGGATCATTTGAAATATCAGTCATTCTGTAATCTTCAAGCTTTTAAACTGTAACTACACAAGTGCTACAAAACCATAGCTGCTTCTTGACACAGATCTGTTCTTCAGTGGGATTTTTACTTTTCCCAGGCTAGGGGTCAGGGAGCAGCAAGAGCTGACTGCTTCCAAAGGGAAGGTGAGCTGGGAGCCAAGGATGACCTCAGCACGAGCAAGGGCCCTAACCGACAGGGTGCAGGCCCCAGCATCCAAACGCAAACTGGGTGTTGATAACAGGGTCCAGGGTAACGAGGCTGGTAATGGCAATTGAAGCTTATTAGCACACACTGGCCCCGACATTAGGAAGCAATGATCAAGGCTGGGACTGCTGGCTGTGTGTTGGATATGCTGCCTTCTCATCTAATACTGATATAACCATTTATTAAGCAAAAGGCACACAGTGTCTGGGAAAGAAGAAACACTGTCTGCAGTACAGTGCAAATTTAGCACTCAATGCAACATAGCGTCTGGCTGGGGATGGTATTTTGATGCAGCCATGATAGTCTAAGGATTATCTAAATACACTTTGCTAGAAACTTTTAATTTTCCAAGCAACTGCTAGTTTAAAAACAAATGAGTTATATGCAAACTCATGCTAACATGTTGAGAAATGCTCTCCTCCTTTGAAAATACATGCATATATCAAAAAAATCCTGGTAATACACTAATAGATATAAACATCACTTTATTGAACCACAACTGATACCTGAAATATAAAAGGAAGGAACTGACAAAGTGAAAGAGAATCACCATAAAGTAGAAAGTAAAATATACAGGTATCAATGGGATAATAAATATTCTGATACCATCTGGGAGAGCCCTGCAGCCATCACACCATTATTCAAAGTATTATTAATGTGACTGAAGTCTTAACAGGAAGATTATCCTCATCTGTCTGTGAAATAGACTGCATTCTGTGAGAAAAACTCCAAAGTCTTCTGTGTTCAGCTTTCCATCACAATCTCCTATTGATAACTTCTGCAAGTCGGAGCCACCCAGGAGTCTAAAAAGGTTTTTGCGTGGGCTTTCTGAGATGGAAAGAAAGGAAATAGCAAAAATCTTTCTTTTCATTCCTTTAACCCTAAATTTGCTCTTTTTTGAGTCAAAATGCAATGGTTGCCTCAGTAAGAGGGCACAAAACACTTCATGTGCATAGGTATGTCCTCCTCTTTTACAAATATTTTGAACCAATTTATGTGCTCTATAATATTAGATAGGATTTACAGCTTTGCAGCATTTTCATTTCAATGAAGTAATTTTTAAACCTTCACAAAAAGTCTCTCTCGAGTACAGACCCTGAAGTCATCATCTCCAAAAAAAGTCAGCCAAAAATACGGAAGAATATATGAAGGCCACTATTTCTTTGTGTATATTATTTTAATAATATTAAGTAAAGTATTTCTTAAAATAACATTTCACAGCTTTAAATTTATTGTAAAAATACCAGCCAGTATTTTACCAACAGACTAAGAGAAGCCATTGGTCTGATTTCAGTTCGGTAATCAAGACACACTCTCAGCCACACAATTCAGTCTGACTCATTCCCTGCACAGATTCTAATTAACTTCCGAAGGAAAGCCAGGGGATTCCTGTTCGAGCAATAAAGCTATTGAGACATTATGCAAAACTTTACCTCTAGGAAACAATCTTGTCTAACTGGGATTGCATCTCAACAACAATGCAGAAAGCTTTCTTGATCGTGAGGAGAATATAATCAATCCGTTGGCAAGACTGGGGGAAGATTATTTTTTTCTTTTAAAATTAAAGTATATCTGAAGAAATGATTGAGAAAATACCATAGGCAAAACTGGATCCTATATTATAGGGTTTTAACCTATATGATATGATATCCAATTATCAAATAGGAAGCTAGTGACTTCACACTTCAAGCTTCTGAGACACAGCATTGCTGAGGCTGCCATCATTGACAGGATTCTTCCATTAACAGAAGGGGGAAAAAAAAAGAAGAAATCTTATATAACTTACCCAAGATCATTGTAATAGTACATATGACTGAAAAAACAACCTAGAAATCTCCAAACTATGATCCCTGAAGAATGGGGGATAGGGGGTGGTATATTTTAAATGTATTAAAAAAACCAAAAAACTAGTGACATTGAAATTAGTCCTTAAAAGAGAGAAGCAGGCCAAAGGATGACTATTTTCAGTTATAATTTGTTTTTCCTGTATTTTTTTTCTTCTCTTAACTACATAAGAGACACCATAGTCCCCTTTCCCTTTCCTACCCAGTTCCAACATACTGTATTTACACTGACTGCTTCTGCAAGAGTAAAATCCTCATTTTCACATGGCAAGCTATTATTGAACCCCATTTAATTCCTTTCTTGTATCATTATAATCTTATCCATCTTCTTTTCTTCATTGCTTCCTTTCAACCAAGTTTTTCTTTATCTTCATTATTCCTATCCATTCACAGGTGATTTATTTTTGACATGCAATTAACACAATTTCATTCTATCCTTCATTAAAAAAATCTCAGCTGGTGTTAAATGTAAGGTCACTGCAAATAAAATGGACAGATTACAGAAAGATCGGCAAAAATGTAAATAATGACAACGTTAGGGCACTTGTACATGACAATCTAGATCATTTAATAAGTCTGACCAGTTCAAAGAAATGCATTTTTTAAATGGCCAAATACATTTTACACATTCAGGAACAAAGACTGTAGGGCATACTTTCAGAATGGGGGCACACATCAGGGAAATGAGATACTATGAAAGAGACTTGAGATGGTCCAGTAACTTAACACGAGCCCCAGGATACGATGTTATGGTCAAAGACATAACTTGATCCTTAAATATCTAAGGATGTAGTGACAGAAATAGGGGAGTTGCTTTACCTCCAGATGTACCATGGGTGGAGTGGTACTTAAGTACGGCACCCAATTTTCATGTCTACAACTAAGATATAAAAAAAAAAAAGATGATCAGGGAGGATGCATAAAAGTGGTACAGGATTTAGAGGAACATCATGAGATAACCTCCTCAATTAATTTAACTTATTAAAAATAAGACTTATGTGATACAGCTACAATTTATTAGTACCTGTTCAAAGAAAGAAAATAACAGGAACTGAAGCACTTCAATTTAGCAGTGAAAGACCACTCGAAAGTTAAAGCCAGACAAAAAGATGGAAATTGGGTGCTTTAAGAAACAAACAAGCAACAGAATGCTGAAAACCCATCAGTGAATGTTATTAAACAGAAGAACAAGCACCCTGGAGAACTTATGGATATTCCATTTCTCAATGTTTTCAAATGTACCTTTCTGGAAAACTCTGCCTCAGTAAATTAGGTTACTAGGCACAGCACTTCACAAATGGGTACTAGATTATACATAGCATAAAAGCTTTACCAGCCACTCAGAATACCGTTACTGGAGTTGTTATTCCCTCAGCTGTACTTTTCATAATTTATCGATCACATGATTCTTATTACCACTATTACTATTTTTAAATATTACGTGTAGTTACCAGTTTCATTTTTTCTCAGTCCAGACCTGCAAAGAGATAGAGTCAATTGCTGCAAGCCTTAGGAAAAGAAAAATCAGAAAACAAAGAGTGGGGGGAAAAAAAACAGAAGATGATGGAGAATATATCCGGTGTATAAGAAAAGAGCCAAACAGCAATTGCTGTGTTCTCATTATTGCTCCATAGGTCCTGTGAGATTCTGATTTTATTTTTAAGAACATTACCTTGATCAATCAAGAATCTTCACTTTTTCTTCCTTGACTTACAATTGAATGTTTTTGTTGTTCCTAATCTACACTTTCAGCAATGCTATTTCATGTAAATAAAATCTTGCCTTGGGTAGTAGGCTCTGAACTGTGTAAAACACACAGCACACTAAGGTAGTTAGGTAAACCCTGCAGGGGTCTTAAATGTCAAAAAGCAGCTTTCTAGCTTGAAAAGGGAAACATTAGAGGGACTGTATTACCCCACCATATTTATCACTACCAATTCAGATAATTTTCAAGTGCCAGAATAAGTATTTGGACCCTGAGCAATGTGCTTATGCTGTTTACATACAACCAGGCTGTGGGGTTTTAGTATCCATGTATATATGCTCCTGTTCAGCGTATTTTATAAGGTTATATGGATAAATAATTTGAACAATCTGGGTTTTGTTCAATATACTCTGTGATATATTTTTAAAGAAACAAATAAAAGGTGGGGTGGAACAACAATAGCAGAATGAGGCTTTATAGATCATCATAGTGCTAAAGTCTGTGTGTATGGAGTTAAGATTCTCTTAGTATTACAATATTTATACTCTCTTCATTGCTTTTCCAATGTAATCTAGATTTACTCTAAGATCCTTGGAACAGTTTTTTCACCCACTTAAACAAGACTGCCTTGAGACTTGTTTCAAGAATCGAGAATGGGGAATCAGGCTTCTTGCAGGAAGGAGTTGGTTTTGGTTTTTCATCTGTTTTCTTAGATTAAGTAGAGATCACCATAAATCCAGTATATGCTTACAGTGATGCAGTTTTAAGGCACTTAAGAGTTTTCTATCAGGTTAGGACTGGAGCTTGATTTTTAAAAACAGACTGTAACTTGAATTTTCATTTGCTGAGGAAGCACAAAATTTCACAGAATTCAGAGTTCTTAAAAATAGGTTGCCTTTGCTTTAATTAGGGCTGCAGGTATTCTGCAGAAATCAAGCTGACAAGCAGAACTATGCAAGGCAAATCACATCTTCGGCAAAAACCAGCAAATGTTACAGTGGTACGAGATAAAAAGCAAATTCTGCTGTACTTCAAAAATTTCAGAGAGATGTACAGACTATACTAATCTAGCCACACAAGAAGTTTAGGATTAAAAAAAAATCTGTTAGATATTTTATCATTCAAGTCAGTTCTCTTGCCTTTCTTACAGGTTTAGGCTATACTACCCATTTGCTCCAACAGTTGGGGACCCATAGAAGCCTGGGTTGCCTGTAACTATCTATAGTCCCACAATTCAAACACAGAATAAAAAAACCCTTTTTTTCCTAACTGGTGTTGCTATACCATGAATTTAAATGCTCTGATAGACGTTTCCTCCAAGAGTTTCTATGCAACTTTTTCCCTTCTGTCAGCAAAACCACTCAAGAAGGTCCCTGTCCTCTTTGCAGGATTCATGAGCACATCTGTTGAGCTCATAAGAGCATGCATAGAGCCGTGTTGTAAACAGGATTAATGACATGATCTAGCTTAAAGTTAACCTTGTAAAAAGAAAAGGAGGGGAGAGAGGCATTTTTAGCCAAGTGATTCCTTTCACAACAATTTAATGTAGGGTTTGCTATTAACAATCACAGAGATGGGGAGCTATTGAACTAGAGTAACCTGGATTTAATCCATCTAATTTTAGTTGGATTCATCAAATATATGAAGCTGTATTTTATGTGTGGTAAAATTATGATCTTTGCTCTTCAGCAGATATTTCTTCATGTCGATGCTAAAAATCTATGCATCACAATAAGCACTAAATATGTCAAAGGTGTAACATAGCTACACTTTTGTTACTGATAGCGTTGATGATTTTTGTGAAACAGCTAAATTTTTAGTTTTGAATTATGGAACCAATTACTCCACTTAATTAAATAATACCTATTAAATTTAATATTGTGTCAAAACATGAGCGACTAAATTTTGTGAAAAAATTGTTTACTATCCAAGCTCCTTAATTAAAGAATCAATAATCATAATCTCCATCTGAAATACCATCATCTGTAAAAATCATCATTATGTCGTAACTAAGAGGCAGAAAAACAGGCTGCAATACAAAAAAAACCCAACCAAACACAAACAAACTTCATTGGTAGATATTACTTAAAATAAATCCAAATTGTCTAAATAAAACCCAAAAAGTTATAAAGGGTGCTTGCTCATTCTCTTTAGCTGAATTCTTTGACTGTCCCTGGTTATAAACCCAATCTCCTCAAAATCTTATTGCTATGCCTTCTTTATTCATCCATTTAATTTCAAATGTATAACCTTAGTGCTGAAAACATAAACTGTGCATGTTTATTAAGATATAAATGCAGTAATGAATAGGAAAACTCTGTACAAAAAACCCCGAAGTACACACTTGCAGACATTTTGTTTGGGATCAAATACTGTATCTATTATCTCTATATGCTGTACTTGGCTCCACTGATGTTAGATAGAATATTTGCCACCAACTAAAACAAGCATAAGATCAAGCCCTACAACACAGCAGTAGAAAATATGAAACTATTTGACTTTTCAGACATCATACATAACTATAGAAATCTAAAGGCAGGCCTACTGTCTATAAAAAAGGGTGGGTTTTTTTATGGCCATACTTCCTATTATCATCTTATGTGCTGATTTTTCCTCCTCAGGTTCTTTACCACACTGCTTTGCTTTTGATATAATTAACAATTATGTTCCAAGGTAATGAACTAGTTAGCAAAAAAAAAAGCCCACCCAAAACCAACCAGTGAATAACAAATGACGTTTTTCTGCTCTAAAGCAGCAGAGGCTTTTAGATATTTTTCTCAGGAGGCCAATAGTAGGTAAAGACCAAGGTTTTATGAAATAACAACAGTCGCATACCATATCACAGCCAGATGCTAAGGCTTCAGCAAAAGGTGTACATGGACAATGATACACAGCACACACTACAGTGAAGTTGGTATTGAGTTCCAGATCTTCAAAAAGGATTTCCCCAAATAATGAAATGCATTAAAGAGCTGTAGTGTTGCAGAGAGCCCAAACATCAGCTACAAGACTGCAATAGATTAGTGAGATATTTACAGCTGACCTTTCATAAGCACCAACAAGCACCGTAATGAATCAGACCTTTAATCCACTTTCATCTGCACACACAAAACCCGAGCTTAATCCAAAATTTTAAAACAAAGTTACAATAAAACTTCCATCATGCAGTCTAAAACAATAATGGCAAAAGTCTGAGAAGGGCAGTAGCTGAGTGTTTCATATTTCAACTAAAATTTACTGACCCCTTTCTTGTTACTAACTGTGACACGAACCAGAAAACTCCCACAGTAAATGACTTTTAAGGAACACCTATGTTCTTAAAAGGAAAAACAAAACCCCAAAAAATGCAAAATGCCCCTACACAGAACTGGATGCCAAACTAGGTATTGAGCTAGTAAGGGCATTCTAATACAAGCAATATATAGCCTACAGCAAAATGAAGTCTCTATTGCTAATTAAATCAGCAGTCACTCTAGTTTGAAAACTGAAATTTCAAATGAAACTTACATTTCTAAGTTATTATTTAAAATATCTTCTCTACCAACATTGAAGTTTCAGTAGCATCAAAGAGTTATCATATATGATCAAAAGAACAGATCTCACAAACCCACAGTGATGAGTAAAAGTTAATTAATATGGAATGCTGTCATTGAAGTACAAAGCAGTAGAAAATTTTATTTCAACAGAGAACTGAAAGTTTAGGAATTCTTTTGAATTCAAACATCAGATGTTTTTATGTATTATTAAGGCTTTTTTTTTTACTTAAGGATACTACTAGATAATGCATATACAACTAACATACCCGTGTCTAAAACACAGTGATCAGAGACATTTATTCATTTCACACCTCAAAAATTATGAAACAGATTATTCAATAGCAAATGCTATAGTATAAATATGTGATATTACATACCTTGAAAAAAAAAAAGGCACTTCTAAAACTGAAGATATACAAAATAAGTGTAAAGAAGAATAAATTATGCATTATTTGTATGCATAAAAATGATCAAAATCCATCCAGACTCTGTAGAAGTACTCAACTCCAATGTTGCGATTAACCAAAAATAGCTACTATTTTCATAGTTCTTCCAAAATATTACTTGGAATTATTTTACCTTATTCATCAGCTAGGACTATCAAACAAACAAAAGCTTTTGAAATAAAAAATTCAGATCAGTATATCACATATAAGACTTAACATGACATACCTGATTTCTTCTTTAAATATCACAAGAACTACATACGATTCTGCTAAGAAGACACGTAGCATAGGTCTCCTGCTTATGAACTCATTTGAACATCCACTGAAAATAAAATGCATTCTCCAGTGGTACCAAACTAACCAGCACAATTTTTATGACCACATACATGTAGCAGTGTACTGGAAATAAAACAGGTATTTTTAAAAAGTATTACATAAAAGACATCTCTAGAATTGCTTTACAAAGTATCCTTTTATCACCAAAGGTAAAAATGTACTTAAACCAACTTAAAAATAAAATTTCTGTAATATAAATGCTGGAGGCTTGCTACTCCAAGGCCCTAAATACTCTCATCTAAGTCTAGTTAAGCAACCACTTAGTACTTAAAGAGGTAACACCTGAGCAGCTGCAATGCTACCTGAATTTATCCTCCCAAAAAAGGAAATCAGGCAGAACCACATAATGGAGACAAAAGTCTGCACCTGACAAAGGTCAGTCCTTCATTTCTATTACATCTGAGATTTCTCCAGCTGATCTGATAGTAGGATTTTATCATTAGCACGTCATCTTTCATAATTAAACAGGATTTCAAAAATTATATTCAAACTTTTAATAGAAGTGAGTACATCAATCAGCTTCCTGTTATATTTTTAGCCAGCTCATTATTTACACTTCCTGAATACATTTCTTGTTAGCAGAGAGATCTAAAACTGGCTTACTGCATTCGTCTGAAATACTCGTAGCCACATCCCTAAAGCTAACTTCATGCCAGCTTTATTTAAAAACAAAACAAAAAATAGTCAATAGCTCAGCGGGAAAATGAAAGAGTTTACTGTATTCAAAACAAATCAAGGCTCAATTCCATGTCTGAATAAGCACAGAAAAGAGTAATATAATATCTAATGAGGCACTTGGTAAAATACCATACATAGTACTCCTTATTTTTGAGGGAAATGTTGCATAAACATAATCATAGGATTCTCCAAAGTATAATGCTTTACAGCTTGTGCATTAAAACTAATGTCCAGCAGAATTCCTCAGATATGGGGCACAAATGCCAGTAGAATTTGCGAAAATTGTCTGCAGATGTCTGTTGGCCATGCAATCGGGCAGTAAGTCAGAGCCAAAATGGTATTTAATGCAGTTGTGAAACATCAATTACACAGGACCCCTGTCTTTTTTTGGCTTTGAAAAGATGCCAAAGTTTCCTATACTATTTTGTTAATTTCACTCCTAACTTCCCATTAGCCCTGTAAAAAGCTATTTCTTCTTAAAATCTTCCATTATATCTGACTCCAATTCCCCACTTCTCCCTTCAGCTGATTTTTTTTGTAGATGCTAGAAATCCTCTGAAATTATCAAACTGCAGTGTCTTGCAGTATCCCAGTAGTTTCAATTTCTTTTTTATTTGCTGACTTCTGAAAAATACTGAAAAATGTTCCAAAGCTGGATGGTAAATTTAAGCATATTGACAACAGGCTAGCTTTTCTTTAAAAAGGACTACCTGAAGTAAGGCTCAGTACCTTCCTATTCACAGACCCCTTCAGGATGGTTCCAACTATGAACATTAAATTGGTAATTACTCCATTGATTATTACAGTTTGCTGCATTTATGTATAATTAAATATAAATGCATTCATCACCTCTTATATGTTAGGAATGATATATTTTTAAATATTTTTCACCGTTCCAGGTCTCACATCTTGACCAGAAACAAAGGAACATATGGACTATAAATGCCATGCACTGGTATGTATTAATCCATAACTAAATAATTCAATTATTTTCTTATGTGAAAATATAACATTGTATCACTTGCACACTACAAAGAGCTAAAAGAAATTTTCTTCAAAGTCATCTATTTTTCACAACCATTTCATTCTTCTTTTAAGTCAAACTAGATAATTCACAACAACAGAATTATAACATTTATTTTTTTCTATTTCCACAGGGTACTCTATAATTTCTGTGAATCGGGCCAATGATAGAAATGTGTAAACTTTATATCCTAAAATTTATTAACAATTGAAGAAGTATAGCAAATGAGTCTATATGCAACTCAAAGACTGCTATATTTATAGAGTGAGAAAGTATCTATCCTGACTTCTGAAGTGGAAGGAGGCAAAGCATCTTTAAACATACGTTTTTAACTAGTAACACTTCCAAATTGGGAACAGACTGCCTGATGGCTACAATTAAGAGTGTTATCAGCAAAAGAAATAAATATATGGTTGTTTCCAGTAGCAATAGATACATAATCCTACACTCAACCCTGACAAATACGATCCACGCTACGTGTTATACAGATAAACAGTCTGAAAAAATTAAACACCATATCAGCAGGCAGGAGAAACAATCAATGTATAGCATGACTAATGGTTAAAATAAGGTATAGGTATGTAGAAAAAGTGTAGCAAATAAATGTGGTTCAGGCATATTTTTTCCTTTAGGGGCAAAACTATATAATGGGTGCTAGGTTTATTTTCTTTTATTCCGACTCCACATGTTATTCAAGAACTCAGATAATAATGAAAATCTTTCTTAACTGAAAAAAATAAAGTCTTATTCAGCCAATAATACTTTCAGCAAGACTGATTTTTTAATTTTTAGCACTGTAAAAACTGCTTTTTAACAGTTTTAATTTTTATTTGTTCTTTCTTCAACAACTTCCCAAGTAATTTAGTTTCCTTAAAATTCACCAGTTTTCCAGAAATTTCTGGCATCTTTGCCAGAAATGGCTTGAATTATAAAAACATGAAGAAGTAAAACTATTCTACATGATATTCTGCATATCTTAGTAGATTTTTTTAATTCGTATTTTATGTTCTGGATAAGTCCACTTACAGAAAATGCATTAAAACGAGCAAATATCTGCCCATTCTCCTTTCTAGCCTTTCAAATTCAAGCCAAGACATATCTGAAATGGTTTGCAGTGTGCTTTAAAATTTCCATTTTTTGGTTTGGTTTCAAGCTATCGTAACTGCCTGAAAATTTGCTCAAATAAGAAGCTAAAAGTCAAAAAGAGATTAGGGAAAAGTTACGTTTCATTTAGAATGTATTTGTAATTATCTCTATAAAAATACCGACTGGAACAATGGCATAAGTACTCAAAATTCAACCTTTTCCCTGGTTACTTTAATATATTTATAGAGAAAATACCCTAATCTATGAAAATAGCAGTTAAAGTTTGGGTCCACTCTGTTTATATCTACTGAGAAACTAAAAATCCAGAAATTACATATTTCGTTCTGTTTAAAGCTCTGATTCAAACACACCTACAATTACACAGAATTTGTTCTTCCAAATCCCCTTCAGAGAATACTAGTGCTACACTGCTGGCATGAACACAGAGGAAAAAACTGGAGCATGAATAACTCCCAGAATCACAAAGCCATTAAGGCATCACCACCATCTACTATCTGGGAGCAAGTTTCAGAGATCTTTCAGAAAATATATAGGTCAGCATCTGTCATTCAGAGTCCTTCTTGACAAAGCTTCTATCGGTTAATGTTTTAAAACAGGTTTGTCATCAGGGGCTGTTGCTGTGTGTAGCAAGCAGCACAAAGTATATATTTACATTCAGCTAAATTATCCTTCATTGAGTACATTGCTCCCGTTCTTCCTTCCTCTGAAATATCCCTCCCTTCTCCCCCCCAAAAAAAATCAGCAGGAATAAAGTTTGTTTACTGTTTGGGAATGAGTTTTGCTCAGGTTTATGTATTTAATTTCTGAGCCAATGTGGCAATCCTTATTTACTATGAAGGAAAAAGCTGGACATAACTTCTTATGTTATAAAACTAGGAAGTTTTACAAAGTGCTGATCACTTAATGCATATCACTGGATGCATTTGACTCTTAAGAAAAAAAAAAAAGGGGTTTAGGCTTCCAAATCTAGATTTGATTGAGACTCCTAGCATTCACTGAACCTCTTGAATAATTAAAACGGTTTTTGTACTGTTAGATATGACTGCAAAAATGTAAGAATAAGATGCCAAGCAAATAAGAAAGAGAAACTTAGTACCATCATGCTGTTCAAACTAATTTTTCATTCCACATGAGAGACAATATACCTTCTTTTTTCACACTGGCAAGACTGGAACAACATTGCTACTAGGACTCTATGAGCTGGTAGTCATTCTGCAGGGCTGAGGCAAAAGTGTCCATGGAGGACTGCAATGACTTTTTGATTATGAGAAGTGAAATTACTCCCAAGAGATCAGTCCATAGGGAAGATGTTAAATTACTACCACCATAAGCTAATAAAACTTTCCTCTACTTCAAGTGGTAAAGAACTATACTTCTGGTCTAAAGAAATCAAGGCTGCAGTCTTAATTCCCTACATCTGTATGTTCATAATTAATGTATTTCTGGAAATTGTTGCACTGTTGTCTGCAATGTAGCCTAGAAATAAAATAGGTGAGATTGAGAACCAACCTAGTTGTTGTGGGTCAGTTAACTTTGCTGGCTGCTGATTTATCTGAAGTTATTTTGGATTTGTGTGCTGATTTTTGCTGCAGTTTTCAGAACAGACATTTCATTTATTTACATTACAC
Source organism: Tringa tobata (assembly GCA_033628505.1). NCBI lineage: Eukaryota > Metazoa > Chordata > Aves > Charadriiformes > Scolopacidae > Tringa > Tringa tobata. The sequence continues at coordinate 9,329,516 of JAHREE010000559.1, read as the reverse complement.
TGATCGCTAAAAAACAAAACAAGATTTTTTTTTAATAACTAAAAATTACAAAAGCAATCTCTAATGCCAAGACCAGTCTTAGAAAAACAGTATGTTCAAACTGAAATGATCAGAAGTAGATATTGTCAACAACACTTTTTATAGTGTTTTAAAGCATTAAATTTGTCTGGTTGAGCTTTACAGTTTGTACACCATTTAAGATTGATTTGTAAGAGTTATTTCTCTCAACAGCATGGTTAGAGATTCAGTAAAAGAGTACTGCCTTACGTTACAGTTGGAAGATTTTCACCACAGCAAAATCTGGAAATACTTTCTGAGCAACATTTAAATCCCATGTAACCCTCATTCAGACCTATTATCAGTGAATACTTGCAGACAAAATATGTCTAGTTATTTGTTATATGCTTTCTCCAATAAAAAATATCCCAATATAAATTCTTGGCAGGACTGCTAGTATGTGCTCTGATACAGACACAGCTTTAGTGCTAATGTACCAATTTCAGAAAAAAACATGATTTTATGCTGGAAACACTTCTCCTGGTAAAAGCCCCTGAGTAGGTTATTTTCTTATAAAAGTACTCACACTTGAGTTCCGTATTCCTCTTTCTATAACAGAATAATAATAAAAAAATACATTGAGATAATGTTATTCCTATAAAAAGAAACAACTTATATCTTTAACCAGGATATAAACTGGGCCAATATAATGTGTTCCTTTGAAATTCCAAGGCTTATGGTTAAATAGTCCCCTTTTCCCTCATGTGAATATCAAATTAATAGCTTGTCTATCAGGCCTCCACCTTGCTCATTTTGACCATTACTTATTTGTTTCCTTATAAAAGTATACTCTTTTTTCTTACACAGAAAAATCATACGTATAAGATTAATATTTAAAAACCACTACATATACTTCCTGGAAGCTCCTATTTAAACACTATATAATCAGGCCTTTGTTTGATCTCATCTTCCTTTTTTTTTCCCATCCCAAGACTTCTTTCAAGTGTTAGACAAATCTCCTCCAGTCTAACATCAAAACATACTGACAGGAAGAAGACTGCAAGGCTGCTAGCTTCTCTCAAGCAATGCCACCCATTGATCCATGAATAAATGTTCCAGCTTCAAGGCACATCTCTGCTGTAAAGCTATCTCTTTTGAGATTCAAAGAAGAGCTCCTTGTCTGGTGCCCTGAGATCTGAAAACCTGCTGTAGTAACTGAGGGAGTCAGAAACTGACATCATGGTTTGTAGTGTTTGGTAGGATTTACCATCTCATTATCTTATGAAATAACAACGGAATTTTCGAAGATTTACATATAGGATTCAAACACTTTATTTTCACATGCTGGCATTCTGTTGAAAATTTTGTTATATTTAATAATATCTTAAAATGAAAATACTGCTTGTTTTCAAATTACACACTCTCTCTCTATATATATAATAATCCCTAACCAGAATTGCAAACATCTTGCTTTCATTTTGCTAATGTTTTACTGATACTGTATCAACAATTTACCTTCAAAATTACTAGAACATTGTATTGCCTACAGTACGCTAGGAATATTGAAGCTGAAGTCTTTTAGAAATTCTGAATTTAGAAAATCTTTTAGAAATTCTCTAGCAATAAAAGCTTTCAGGTATATGGCTTTGCTTTTACCTCCTCATAATGAATAGAACTTAAAATATCCAACTTCATTCACTTTTCCCCAAAAGCCTCTGTGAAGTAGTAGCCTAGCTTCTTACTCAGACCTTGTTTTAATTCCAAAATCAAGTACATCTCAGAATAGTAGTACAAGTGCTCCTCAATTATCTTCTGGACCTTAAATATGAAGTAAACTTATTTTCAATCTCTATTGCATTCACAGCTTCAAAAACTCACCACTACTGAGGTATATAGACTGAAAAAATGCTAAAACCTGTACAAGTGGATATCTATAATAACAATTTTCCTGAAATTTCACGGCACTATTTTGTTTCATGTCAAGTGCTCCAGTTTGTAAACAAAGCTGAATGA
>JAHREE010000559.1:9273792-9327416 GCA_033628505.1 Tringa tobata | reverse complement strand
CCTAACTGAACCTTATCTGAAGAGCTGTGATGAACGCTGCTATAATATATCAAATGCCACTTAACAATAGTGTACTGAAAAAGAGCTGGCTTTGGGATATATTTACTCACGTCATTCTTGGCAAGCATACAAAGCATGAGTCAGTCCTGGAACATTTATACTACCTGTTACAGTTAAAAAGAGATTCAGGTCTGACAATTAATACCCAACTCACTTTTAAAAATATTTTTCTACACAATTGTTTTCTAAATTCTGATGTTTAAAGTCTATTTAATTACTTTCTAAGGGAAAAATACTGTCTTGGAAGCAAGAACCTATTTGTGAAGCAAAAATGGCAATGTGCATTGACTGAACCTGATTCAGGTTTATCTGAGATAAACAGTGAAATTGAAATATAGGTTGAAACTAAGCTGCCAGCCTGTGTCTGACAGAGGTTCCAGCTCAATTCCCTCAAACCTTCTACAACAGTTCCTACATTTGCAAGAACTGTCATTAGTTTTCCAGGGGAAAATCTGTTCCAAAATCACAACAAGTTGCCAGAAAGCCAAACATAATCACCTTTCAATTACCCAAAGTAATTGAGAGTTCTGGTAACACAAATGAAGCAAAAAATCAGTAGTTACACAAACACATGCATATTAAACTGCAGAGAGCACTGAAGAATCAGGAACACTGTGGACTGTGAAGGCAGAGATCCCACAGCAAGCACTGACCTAAGTCACGAAAGCCACGTATCGCAGCATTGCATCAAGTGTACAGCTACTCCGCTTTCACGCCCACGCAGCTCAAGGGGAACCAGCTCCATGTTTCTGCACCTGCAGCCTGAGTAACTGTGAGGTGATTGCAGATGAAATCAAAGAAAATGAGCAAGCTTTTACTCTCTGCAGAGCTATTTATCACAAAAGCCTAACTGCAGTGCATATAGATTGTAAGGATCTAGAAAAGGAATGGAAAATAATGGACTAGTGCTTTCCTCAACAGCTAAAAATAATATGATTCTAACTTGAATATACCTCATTATTTCCTAGAAAATTATATACACACAAATTTACAACAAATACGGAATTTAAAATGTGATTTGGGATTTTATTGCATTACATTCTCTTAGGACATTAAATAATTATGGAGTTATTTGTACTTGATATATGAACAAACAGATTCATACGAAATATACTAGGGCTGAATACAGGTATTTTTTTAGTCAATAATATCCAAGGGAGAAATTACAAGTATTTCAGTGAGCTCCTCCTTTTGGAAGAAGCATATAAAAGAGCCGGGAAGAAGATTATAGTAGGAAATGAAGGTGCAGATGAGGTTAAAAGTGATTGTGGGTTTTGTTTTTGTTTAACAGCCAGTACTTACTCAATCTGTGCTCAATTTAAGAAACTAAACAGACAAAGCAATGTGACTGACTACCATGATTTTAGCAGTTCCTCATCAATATTTGGAAAACAACAGCAGTATCTCATTCACACATATTTGCACAAATATGTGTTCAGTCTCAGCACATTGCATCTGTTTGTTCTACTCACACCCACGCATATCAGCGAGTGTTCATCCCCCATAAACACTTGCTGGAATTATTTTTTCCTAAGCAGGCTCCATCATAAATCCATTTAGCACAGTATACAAATAGACATGTGCGTATACATTACCCACAGCGGTGTCTCATCCTCCTGCTCCAGCCTCCTCCACACAGCCATCCATTACCCTGCTCTCCCTGCTGGTTTTGTGCACACTTCAGGCCTTTACGCTTTGTTGGCATTCTTTCTGCTAATGTATACACATAGACCCTTCTTCTCACACACAAACCTGAATTTTCTCCCTCAAACCTCAGTCCCAGTCCACAAAGAGGAAGCCTGAGGGAAGCTTGGGAAGAGCAGCAGCGACTCGCTTGTCCCCAGGCCTGGCCATCTTGCTGACATTCCAGTTCTCCTCCATCTTCCCGCCCCCCTCTCTCAGACCTGTACTGGCCAGTGGGCCCACGCCGTCGCCAGAAGCATGCCCTCCTCCCAGAGCATCAGTCCTCTGTTTCCACTCTGCCATTCATCTTCCCCATCCCGTGCCAGCCCTCCCCTCCTGAGGCACAGCCGCTCTCCGCCATCCCACCTTCTCACCTCAGCCTCAGGAGCAGCCCCGTGTCCCCCTTGAAGCCCCCTTTGGCAGCAGCTTTGACCCTTCAACAGAGCAGCCATTTTGTGAGGAGCAGGAGGCAGACCCCAGTGGGGGGGTCCCACGGGCAGCCCTGAGGGGAATCCCCTCCTCCACCTCCCTTTTCCTCACAGAGGGCAGAGCTGCTGCCCACAACGTGCCCTTTGAGGTGAGGAAGGGCAGCTGTGGGGCCTCTCTCCAGGTCCTTGTAATGCCACAGCGGCTGGGGCCATCTCTACCGCAGCCTTGAGGCCAGCTAAAGGTAAGGGAGCCCCAGATTTCACCTCAGCCTCTGCTTGCCAGCAATCCAGCTGGTAAAACTGCAGGCCTCCATTTCCCCATGCCCCTGGAGGGATATGGCACAGAAATATTGCTGCATTTCAAAGACAGGCATGTGTTTGGCCTTGTGGAATTGCTTCATTGGTCCCTTCTCTCTTAACAGGGAAATTAAATTAACTGTGGAAGGCAAGAATTGCTTATGGAGCGATCCAGTTTCTAAACAGCATTATGTTTTTTTAAATATACTCTCTATTGTAGTTTCCATATCCTATACAATATATTTTAGCTATTTTAGCACAGCAAAATACAATAAGTTTGCATTAATAGGTTATTTAGGAAAAATAACTTAAAGGAAAAGCATGCTGAAGCCATAGGGATTCATCCTAGAATTATGTATTTATACTGTCTTTTCTTGACATCATCTTGTTGTTTTAAGCATAATGTGCATTTAGTGTATAAGACGAACAGACTTTTTAAAATGTAAATTATTTAGTGAAAATTATGTTTTCTATCCACACAAAAAGCCCACTATCATATACCTGACATCCATTTAAAAATCAGGAGCAACTTTCACTCAAGTGATTTTGTTTATCTTGGAGGTCTAGACAATTTGCTAAATTTCCAACTGTGTTATTTAATCTTTGATGAGTGCTACTGCTTTTGCAAATATTGCTGGAGGTGGTAATGAAAATTCAGTTTTACAGAACTGTCCCCTAACAGGTTGCTCCATGTATTGGAAATCAAAGAGACTTTTGAGTCTTTTCACACCAGCTTTCTGGAGGCTGCAAGGAAAAATGGTTCATAATCTTCGGGCTCTCTTCTCCTCTGAAACGTTTCTATATGCTTAGGATACTGGATTTTTAAGGCATGTATACCTCAACAGCAGATTGCTTGTGTTTCCTGAGTGCAGCTCAGTGTTAGTCTGGGACCTATTGTGCAACATAATCATTAAAATACAGTTTCTTGTATTTTAATAATTTTGGTTGCGTATTTAAAGTAGTACCATTTGCACATAGACGTATCCTTCTCTGAAGCCTGAGAGAGTCAAACAAAATCTAATTTTGAGAAGAAAATAAACACCAAATAAATAACCAAGCCTTTTTAATTAGAATTTGTCCAACATTAACATTTACAACATGCTGGGTAGATGTTATGGACAGAGTTATGTAACTTTAATGGCTGATTGGTGAGTACCATTCAGCAACCTACTTCAGCGTGGTGCAGAGATGCTGTCAGACTCTTGACACTGGTATTCTTTTCCTTGGGTTTTTTAAATACCGCTTAAAAACTCAAAAAGGTACAAGATGGATAGAAAATAGTTAGGCAGATAAGCCAGAGACCTACACACATTTATGTTTCACTTGCTTTGATTTCATTTGCTTTCAGATTGTTTTGGGAGAAGGAAGCTCAGGAGAAGGAACTTATCAAATAGAAAAGGAAAAGACAGAAGCATCCCATTTCTCTCATGTGGAAGAATTGTACTGGAAAGAGACAGGTAAAAACTGGAAATAATCATTGCTCCTGCACACTGAAGATGGTGGTGGGCAACTTAGATACAAACATATTCACCTGTGGATCAGTTCAGATTGTGCTAGCATGTCTATAATTGAATCTGTCTAATTTAAAAACAAGAGGATAAAACATTTGACATTATCAAATCACAGGAATGTGTGTATTAATCTCTGTCAACACAAATATCTGTGGCAAAGACACGCATGTATGTATCTTTGCAGGAATCCAAAAAATATGTCCTTTGGTTCCCCAAATCTAAGGATATTAATTCAGTTTCTGTTATCAATACGACTATGCAAGTTATCAATAAGGCATGACTGCATTATCTGACTGAATTAGGTGTATTGTAAGACTGTTTCCAAAGACTGGGTAGGTTAGTACTCGGCTCACTCTTATGTTGGTCCTTCTACCCAGACAACTTACATTTTGAGTACTGTCAAGAGTAACAAGGTAGAATAGTAACTGACATTATCAAAAATAGTGAAGACAAATTTAATCTTAACTTCTCCACTAGTTTTACAAAAAAAAATACGTCATCTGCTAAATAATTTTGTTAGTTTTTCCATTGCCAAGGACTTTACAGAAAGCATTGAAGTTCAGGACAATAGTATCTTCCAAGCAGCCAGACAATTTCACAATTATTGATTTATTTTTTTTTGCAACACTTCAGAGAGTCATTGCCATATCATCCATATGTGTTCTCACTGGCACACTCTTGAGGTCAGAACTGAAGACCTAAAATTTGAAACCCACATTTTTGGATCTGGGTAAAAAAGAAACAATCTTTCTACTAAACAGTAATGTCATTGTTCTTAGAAGCCATTTTGTGCTGATCTGGCACTGAAAAAGACTCTGCCTGTTTACCAAAATATATTTTTCTAAATTACACTATTATATAAAATAAAATTAAAGTTTGAATAAGAAAATTTTATTTTAAAAAGCCTGTCTGATTTTAAACTGCAGTATCAATTCAAGGCTTGGATGGATGGATGGAGCTTTGAGCAACCTGCTCTAGTGGGAGGTGTCCCTGTCCATGGCAGGGGGGTTGGAACTAGATGATCTTTAATGTCCCTTCCAACCCAAACCATTCTATGATTCTATGATTGAATGCAGTGACACAGTATTTAAATGAACATTCATAACAGTGACACACATCTTGAATTTTTTTATTCCAGAGAAAATGAATGAAATATTTTTCTATACATTATATGTATAAAATGTAAATAAATGGTTTGATCTTTAGTTTTTAAGTCCTGAATATTCAGTTGTTTCCTTAAGAGTATATCTGTCACGGAATTTGTGTTTTTCTACTTAAATTTGGAAACGGTTTTCCTGTAGAAAATGTAATATTTATTGAAACAAGTTTTATGAACTCTTACACAAGTATAACTACTTAGGGAGTTGAGGCATACATATATACACAACTAAATGAAATACTTTATATAAGTTGAGTTTATCAGAAAATGAAACCTAGGACTGAATTGTATATACATAGTTTTAAATACAGACTCATTATTTGACTCATGTTCTCATTTTTCTTTCCTTTTCTACATGGACACCTGAACCAATGCACTGTAGGGATAAATAGCTAGTTGTAAAGAAACAATTTAAAAAAAAGAATTTCATGTTAGAGAACTAACAACTATTTTATTTTATTTTATTTTATTTTATTTTATTTAAATTTAATGTGACTCTTTAGGACTAATTTTCTTTACCAAGTTTCATAAATCTGTGTATCAGAACTGCAAATTATAGAATTATCACTGGGAACAGGCTTTCATGCTGCCCTTAACTTAGGCTCATTTTTTGTGGTCAAAGATAATTATATGTGTAATTTTATTCCTTCAGCTATTTGCAACTGAAGAAAGTTAGTCTCCTATCTGAAAACTGACCTCTAATAATTTATGCTTTTATTGCTGCTGCATAGTGCTAGTTTGATGTTAAAACCACAGAACCTTAACTTCTTTATTTTATCAATGTGATCTATTTAACTATTTGCATGTATATCAAAGTAACAGTGCTACTTTTTCACCAGAGTTTCTTTCTGCATTTAGCAGAAGCAAACATTATTTGACTCAGAATAATGAGTTACAGTAATAATTTTCATGATTTTCTCTACTCTATTCCATAAAGATGATTTAACCCAGAGAAGGTCTTTCTAACTTCAGCATTATTCAAGGGAGTTGCTTATGTGTAGCTGTAAATTTAAGCAATTATTGTCTAAGGGACATTGGCCTTGTTACCATGTTGCAGCATTTGGGTTTTTTCATGAGATTAAGTATTAAATTGTTTACCAAACAATTTTTTAAAAATAGCCATTAATTCAGTATTTTATTTTGCTTTACTGTTAGCTCTACTCTTTTTTCATCATGCCCTCTGTTGTTGCACATGCTGATCATCATTTATTTTTAACTTTTTGTATAGTTACTCATTAAGATATGGCAAATAATACTGTTCTTATTACCTGTAATAACTAAGATCCTGCAAGTTATGCCACCTTAAGCTCTTTCAACTAAAAAGATCTATTCAAATGCACTATTGGGAATTTAGGCCCAAAACTTGAAACTGTTAGAGCCTGTGGTTCATTTTATTGCAACAAAAGGAAAGAAAAAATCTTTATTTTGAAAAGCATATTTTGTCAAACAATATTTATTTTACAAGCTACTTGGCTGTACTGTATAATATTTCTGGGCTTCACAGGGATAGAAGACAATGGCTTTTTAAATTAGTGAACAATTAATTAGCTGTCCCATACTTTTGTGACATCTTTATGAAACCAAATTGTTCTTATTAACTTGTGCTTCAGCTTTGCAAAAATAATCCGTATAAAATTGTCCACGTATACATGTGAATTTGCATTTCGTAGCATCTACACTACTCTCTTCATTCATTGCCTTAGAAACCAAGAAAAACATGGTTGAAGTCAACAAGGTATGAAATAGAATAATTGACCTATTTATTTCCAGTAGGCTTAATTTTAAAAAGTTAATTTGAATAACCTGATAATTTGATAAATTATGAAGAGCTGCTTGTATAAGTGCCTAATAATGGTCGTACAACCTGTGAAACACATTTCAGGCATATATCCCTAACCAAGTTACTGATTGCTAGCCCCTACCTCATTGCCAGTCTGGCTGCTGAGCCACTGTGATGTGACAGGGCTGTTACAAGCAATTTTCATGTGTAACCTGTTGGACTGAATTTAGATAACCTGTGAAAGCTATCTGAACAGATGCGCTTTATCAAGTCGGACTGAAAGATCCAAATGAAGTTTAGTAGGTATGTCTTCATATAATTTGTGCATAGCACCTCTCATGGAAATATGTTTGAAAAGCTGGCCTGCATGCTTTTCTTTCTGTAGTCCTAAGAGAAGACAGTGCAATGAGTCATTTCTCTGCTGAGCTTGAGATTGTTCAGAACACATTCGCTGACTCTACCTGGAAAGCTGACAAAAAAAATCAGTGTATACTCCATCAGTTCCTCCTCCTTTCTTCCTCCTTTTGTGGGTTTCCACTCCTCCCTTTGATATTTTATGTAAATATTAAAGTTGCCTGTAATAGCTCTCGCTTTTGTGTCAGTGGTTGCAATAATTCCTTGTCTCCACCAACGTACTAGAGAAACGCAACAAAAGACCGTATGATTTCCTGGGCACTATCCTTCTCAGATTTCAAACTTTCTTCACCAAGACCGGGTACCCTCAGTGGCAGAATGAGTACCAGGTATCTTGTAAATAGCCTTAAAGTGTGAAGATTCATTAGAAGTAAAATTTCAAAACCATCTAAATGAGTTAGGATCTGAATCCAGAGGCAGATGTAGAATTCTGGGCATTTCAGTGGCATACTAACAAGTACCCACTCCACCCAGCCTATAGGTGGGTCGTCATGTTTTCATCATGTTTCTTTACCTTCTCTCAGAGGTTATTTATCTTTCCCCAATCCGATCTCTAGGTAGAAGCATACACATGTTTTTTCGTTAACTAGACTATCAGCATACTCCAGGTTAGTAAAAATACCATTAAGTGTGTTTAAACTAATCCAGGTAATTTTTAGAATTTACTTTCCACTGGAACCAATCCTGAAGATACATAGCTGCTTGTGAAAACTGTAGTCCTCTTTAGCTGCTGTAAACCAGCAATGTATTTACAGTTGGTGGCATGTATTAATGTGGTTTTTAACACACTGCCTCTCATTTTAAAGTTTTTGTGTTAATCACTGTGCCTGCTGGAAATAAAATACATCAAGATCATTTTTCCTTAGTGACAACTTTAGTTCCTCAGTTCATTCTCAAATGTTAACTGTTTCTGAGTTAGGGTAGCTCCTCCTGATGGCTCTGTATTCATTCTAAGAAACAGTGCATTGAAAGACTGGAAAGTTGTTTCTGTAAATTCTGTCATGACAGAAGTTACCAATCTGTGCAGGCAGATACTGTCAGCTGTTATTATTGCTTTATTAAATAAAGCAAAGTTGTCTCTACTTGCCTTCGGTATTATGCATATCATTCATTCTTTTCTCAATTGAGAGGCTAACTTAATGCAGCAGTATAATTTTAGGCATTAACTGCATAACCCTGTGTGTGTTCTTTTGCAAATATGATGCTGTTAGAATCCCCTAGGTGCACTGCTGAGATCTTGCCCTCATGATGTAATCTTGCTTCTTTTTGTCCTTTACAGCCAACTCTTTCAGTATCTTATTGATTACTGTTCCACTGTTTAAGCCTTCCACCTTTCACAGTCATGCATTATGCATCTGCTTCTCTTGCTCTTCATATTCTTAATACTTATCTAATGTTCTCTTCTTTTGGCAAATGTTTTTGCTAACTTCTTTATTCTGGAAAAATGCCAGACACATCTATCCTTTATAGTGCGTATTTTTTTCCACCTTAAAACATGCAGGCATACAGTCTGGGTGGTTTGCTTGCTGTGGTGTTCTTGATACAAGCTGACTGTCCTTCATTAAGTACACTCACTCTTGATTCCAGCTTAAAAGTGAAAGATGTTCACTGTGTGTGTAATTCAAGCTGGTGGGAGCCTGAGTTGAAGTTCATGTGTTCTGTGTAAGCAAGATCCTTAACTCCACTGAGTTTCAGGGGACTCATACATCTTGAACCTATTCACAGCTTTTTTGTCTGCAGATGGAAACACTATGTAGCTGTATGGGTTCTTGGAGAAGAAATATTCTAAAGAAAATTGTTGGAAGGGCTATGAGCTAAACCCTTTTCTGTCATGTAATTCAAATTTATTTTCTACCCTGACTGTATTTCCCAATGCCACTGATACTTGTGCAAACCCGTGGGGTCCTTCTTTGCAGATGCTATGAAGTCTTGTAAGTGTTGTACGATAATAGAACTCTTTGCCAGCTGTAGATGCCTGTTTTAAGAGAGATGATTTGCTGAATATTCCAATACGTAGAGATATTTTCAAGTGGATGTGATTTACATAGCATGTGCTGATATGCAGTTTGCTGTCATAGGGAACGATACTTCTTTGTATATAGAAGAACACAGCTGAAAGTAATAGCAAAGGCTGCAGCATGCAGTGGCTGAATAATTTCCATATACATGGTATGAAAAATTCCCTGCCATTTTGAAAGGTAAATCAGCTTCAGTTTGTTTTGTTTTGTTTTTAATAAATACATGGATCTATTTTTACAAAGTTAGGATGTGGATCCAGGCCATTCCAGTCACCCTTTTTCTGCTGTTACAAGCTTCGTGAGATGTCTGGGCTCAAGTAACTCTGCTTATGATTTGCTTCTATTTTACAAACAGCTGTGGTATTAGAAGACACTATCTTCATGCACCTCTTTTTCTAAGATCTTGTATGACCTCATAGCTTAGTTTTTAGAGAGTAAGCATAACACTTTCTACCTACACAAATTTAAATTGAATTTATATTAGTACATGTGGTTTCCGATTTTTTTCCTTTACAATAACTTGATGTCCTCCAATGCTGGAGTATCATCATTTTAGTCAAATTGAGGCCGTCCCCCCCTCCTCCTGAGATGTTCCAATAGCGGTAATGTAAATATTTCTATGAAAGTATTTGAGACTGGTTATAAAATAAATGGAGATATGTTCGTTCTTTAGGGGTGCAATAATATCAGAAGTTTTCAGCATGTGGTGTACTTAGCAGTCATTTTGTCCATCAAGAGATCATTCAGGCAACACTTTAGGGAGCTAAAGACATTTTATTTAATCTATTTCACATTTTATTAAATCTATTTCTTATGATTCTTATAATTTTTAAGTTACTCATACAAATATGGAAATAAAACACAAGTGGATGAGACAAATGCAGTTTATTCTCCTACAGAACAAGGCACCTGTGGGGATAAACTAAATGTGACCCTGAGAGCTGTCAAGACAAATTAACTGGTCAAGAACCATCTAAACAAATTCAAATTTAAACTGCGGAAAACTGAAAGAGAGGTCTCTCAGCTGTCATGCTTAACATTTAGACCTACAGCGTTTAGGGAATGAGATGTATCTTCAAATTTTTTTCCTAAAAGACAAACTTATTAAAGAAATAAACAGTAATGTCTGAAGCATTACTGAATTCTTGCCAGATTAAGCTTAAAAAGTCAGGAAAAAAGACTTTTTTAGAGGTGGAAATTAGTTCAATAAAAGTTATCATAACTGCCAAACTGGTAACATGATGATTGGGAATTTAAGTTGTAAGCAAAACCCATCTTAATTTTCCAAGTAAATGAGCCAAATGCCACAAGAGAGTATTAAATGACAGGTATTTCTTTGGAGCAGAGTCCTTTCAGTGAGAAAGGTAACTTCTCATGCAAAAAAGATATAGTTTATTTTCTGAAAAGTGGCTAATTCTTACTTGTGAAATTAAATGTGAACAGGAAATATTGGGAGCTGTAAAATGCTGAAGTTAGCTATTAGAGAGAAAAAGTTTTGGTGATTATTTTTAGTTATGGGGCGATATAACAGAGATTCTTATGCAAATTCTGGTATCATTCTTGGCCACATACATTGCATAGTATTAGCTGTATCAAAACATGAGGCAATTAAAGATACAGTTTACATTAAGACTGCAGTCAAAAGCTTGTGGAACATATTTGTCTTAGATGATCCCAATCTCTTTTGAGGATCTCACCATTCATATTCTGTAGTAAATGTATTACTAAATTTTAAGTATGCTCATTCCGTAACTGCTGAAAATACTGTAGTGACCAGATGCTCCAAAGTCCAGAGTGAGCCAATCTGTTTAGCTCTGACACTCGAATGTTGCTGGCAGTCACACTAGTGATGCAGTAGGGACCTAGCTACTGGGCTCTTCCAATGAAGTTTCCCTCAGTGCCACTAGAGTACTTTTTGGATTGTAAACATTCCTAATTGAGCCCAAATAATTCAGGAATTTAGACCATAGTGAAGACGTTGTAGATGATACACAGTAAGAGGTACTGACCACAGTAGTGCACCAGTTGCATCTGAAGTAAACAATACTGTTTTCCCAGCCAGTGTTTCACAGAAAAGCATACAACTGGGTAATAATTGTACAGAAGGTTACCTTTAAATCTGTTGTTTTCCTTCTAGAATTGATAAATGATACAGTCAGTTGAGAGCCTTTAAGATTTACAAAAAGATGTAGCTGTAAAACCTATACAGAAAAGTACATTCTATCATTTTTTCTGAACTGACCTTCCATGCAGTTGTCATCTATCAGAAAGGACAACCACAAGTGTTCAAAAGGACCGCCAGAGAAGACCAACTCCAATATGCCAGATACTGTACTATTTCTGAGAGGTGGTGTTCTCTGATATTTCAAATGCACTTTTTTCTGATTCTCAATACAGACAAAGTTATTTTGTACAGCAGTTGTTTATCTGTGCCTCCCCTTGTGATCCTTCGGTAATTTCTTTTAGCAACTTCGTTCATAAAAGCCCACTTGCTGCACGTATCGATTTCTGCTCCAGTTGCTCCCTAGAGCTTTGTGGCATCACTTTTATGATGCTTATAATAGCAATCCTCTTTTGCAAAGTGGAGATGCCATTTATAATTTATGTACTTACTTATCAGAGCAACCACATGTTTTTATTAGGTTCTGTTCTCATTCAAACCTTGCCTTTAATGACATTGCTGCCTTGGTCCAAGAAAATGGAAAAATTGTGTGACTTTGACTGGACTTCTGTGCATTTCTGAATACCTTTATGAGCTGGTGATGACAAGAGTTGATTCAGCATCGGCTGAACTCCTTAGGAGACTGAATTCAGCTACTGAATTCAGGATGAGCAAGATCAGACATTTTAGGAAGAGAATATCAACATCAGACTGCATTTAGGCAGTATTCTGAGATGCTGTTTCCTGTGTTTGAAGCACCCAGTCTTTTGAGACAAAATGTACTGAGAAACGAGACCTTGCAACTCTATCTGTGTAAGATAAACAAAAAGAATGTCTCACAGAATCAAATTTGTTATAATTTTATTCCTTTTCTTTTCCCCCTTAATTACTTACTTTAATTTTCTCCTGATGGAACACTTAAAATAGAGCGGTTGGTGAGAAGTTCAAAACTGAAGTGAAAATTGTGTAACTCAGATGTAATGTGTTAGTGTTCCACATTCTAACCATGCCTTTTAATTTTGTAACAACCATTAGTGGAAGAGCTGACAAATGGTAGAAACCTGGAAAAAAGTGTCAGAATAATTTCTCGCTCTTATTTTTCTTTTCCCCTGTTACCTACAAAGAGCAGAGAAAGCATGAGAGATTACATCAGCCAGGAAAAAATAGAATCAAGAGGGAGATATGTTATGGAAATTCCTATAAAATCTGTTCTGTGATTAGAGGTATCATAAAGTGCATGAAGAAACAGGGGATTGCCTGGAGTTTTCTTACGACTCGGAGGCATCATCACATGGTAGGACAGACAGCTGCAGTCTTTATGAAACAGCAGTCTTTTCCAATATATTTATTACAGCAAAAGGAAAAAAATATTGTGTGCACTTCTTCAATTAAAAAAAGAGATAGGCTGGGTAGCCTGCTTTGAACTGAAACACAGAAAATATGCCTTCTCTATATTCATAGACTAATTAAAATCTATAATGCAGAGAGTACTGAGAGAGATACGAGCAAACTTTACATACTCAGCACCTAACACTGAGTGCATTTTTTTTTGTCTTAAAAGTCTGTGCAGTGCAGAACTGGAAGGAAATTAAGCATTTTTACTCCATTAAATTTCTAAAACAAATATTTTTGAGTGTAGGACTCGTTATGAAGAGGCAGTTCTCCCCTTCCATGTTTAAGATGGGAAATAAGAGAATGAAACAAATGGGAAGTTTCTTAGCAATATTAAGCATTCCTTGAAATCTTTGGTTTTGGACATTAACCATGGATGGCTTCAGTTCTGGATATTCCACACCTATCATTAATGCACAAAGAAACCATTATTTTCACCTTCTTGATGGTGATAAAAAAGATTGTTCACTGGAAATATGAAAATAACCTGATATCCTTGGCCTCAGAATTAAGTTTGCTGGCTCTGTTTTACCACGAGCATAACTGAGTTGCTTCAAAAAAGGCACGTAGATCTCGTGTGTGTCTCCTCTCCCACATCCACAGGGTCTGGGGGCTACAGCTACTGCTGTGATCTCAAGGGTGGCACCCCAGGCAAAATGTATGGAAGTCTGTAATTAAATACCTGTTTAGCTTTCAGAATTCAATGTTGGAATATGTGAAGAAGTGTTAAGATTCTCAGTGTAGGAAGGAATACTGGTAGTTTGGCTGAGGAGATGTGCTGTCCTCTTAGAATAATTTTCTGCCAAAAAATTCAATATTTCCTTGCAAAAAAAAAGGAATATTACAAAGGAATACTAAAGAGTTTTGACAAAGATGATGACAGTTAGAGTTTTTTATGGTCCAGGGAGTTCTATGGCAGAAGATTATTCATTTTGCTGTAATTCTCCTTAGTGGTGCCTGCATTTATTGGCTTACTGTACATGCTGGTTGAGGAATGATTTTTTGTTTTGTTTTGATGCTTTTTTGATTTTTGCATCTTCTGCTTTTGAAAATGATCAACATTCTAGGTCAATGCTTTCTATGGGGTAACAAAGTATATTGCAAAGACGCAGCTATATCTTTCCAAAAGAGTTGGCTGTTCAAACACAATGTTCTAGAATTGTCCGTCTTGTTTGATATCTTCCTCAGCCTGCTCCTCCTCCTTTCTGAATTTCATGCTGATATAAAGTCTTTTTTAAGGATAACATCAAAGAAGCCTGTATGCATGTCAATCCCACAATGATACTTAGCACATTGCTCGCGTTTATGTTATGTAAATGTAAGAGAATCGCTGTTTGAGAAAAGCTGCTACAAAGCAGGTAGTGATTTAATGAAAAGCGCAAAGATTGAAAGGGGTTTGCCGGAGCCCTGTGTGATGTGAATGTTAAGAAGCCCATTCACGTCATCAGCTTCCCTGCTGTACTTTCTATTCTCCCTCCTTTTTCAAGCCAACTTGAATACAGGGAACTGTGTGCTAAGGAAAACCTTAAACTAAATGTGTCATCAGTCTAGCCACAACCAATGCAGTGCAGTTAATCATTTTTATTAACTGAATTAGGTTTTTGGTTTGCCTTTTTTTTTTTTTTTGCTGTATCTGCATCTCTTTTGAGACTGGAGCATGTAAGACACATTTAGAATGTAGTTACTTTTGGAAAACCCCATTTATACATTCAAAAGAAAAACCAAGGTTATTCTTTCTAAGAGGAATGTTCAGGTAGCATATATTTAAATAACAAAAGCTTATGTCTAATGCCTAGTTTAACATGCAAGGTTAGCTCTGAGGATCTGACTCCTCTTCAAGCAGTGAAAATCTGAACTAATGCAGCTGAAAAAAAATTTACTAAAACTGTAAAACCCATATTAAATGAGAGTTTGCTGGAGTCAAGGAATTTCTACTCGAATTAGTTATGGGATTACAGCCAAGCTAAGCCTCTAGGTGTCTGGAGGTACACAGGAAAATACAAATGATCACCGTAAGAGCTTTTTAGGTTCACAGAGCCAACATGGGTTTTGGCTCAGCAAGTCTACAAATTCTACCTTCATCCTTTTTCAAAAAGATAAAAAAGTGCCTTTGCCATTGGGGCACTTCAGTTCCACCAACACTATTGATTTGTTGAGTTTGTGTGTTCATAGACACAACAATATACTAAATATATTCTAGAAGTAGTCCCATTGATTTAAGTGAACTATTCAGTGCATGTGCTGTTGATGTCACCTGCAAGTAAATAAAGTAGTTTTAATTATCCGATAGGACAAATTAAAGTGGACTTTTATTTACATTTTATAAGAGAGAATTAATTTTGTTTCTAAGCCAGATTGTTTTTGTAACTAGTTTTTGTAAACATTGCAGCATAAATCCATTAACAGTTGGATGTAGTGATTCATAGTGAAAATGTACCAGTGATTTACATTGGTAGGAGTGATAGGAGAATGAGGCATCTTATCTCTGTGTTTTTTTCCTAACTATATACTGTCATATTGTCCATTGTAACTGCTGCAAAGTAAAATTATATAACCTGTTGCACCCTTTTAAAATAAATGAAATATCAAAGCTAGGAATTTAACACTAGAAAAAATAGACTGAATAGTAAAATATTTCACTTTATTAAAATTTGGTTTGGCATCACATGATACAGGAAATTAATGTTTATATAGAATTTTATGAGCTTTTAATCTAGCAATGTTTCTTTAACATAAGTAAATAGACTGCAGTATTTAAATGCCTTTGAATTCCAAGGGATTTGACACCCCCAAGTGTAATTTAAGCCTTTTAAAATTAATAAATATTTTATAAAAATACAGAATATATAATAGTATAATTACTTAGGATTTCTTGCCCAGTGTCTGAGAAGCTTTCTATAATTCTCACCCACTTTTCTTGTAAAAAAATTTTGTTATATCAAAAAAGAGGATATATACCCACATATTTATTTTCTCTTATTCACATCTTGTTTTCCTCACCATCCTTGTCAGCCTCAGTCTAATGCAAAACAAGGAGCTAATTTGCATGCATTACTTTCATTTCAAGCCTAAGAAGATTACATTGTTAAATAATGGCAGTATGTATTTTTACCAATAGATTCTTTTCCAGCCACATATTTCTGCAGTGGCAAATTTCAGCTAAAGTCAATGGACACTGATTTCTAACTGTTATGTAGAATTTCAGAGTTTTTTCCTGACTGACCTGCTTAAAATAATTAGCTTTTTCCTTATGCTGGACTGACAGCTACCTGAGAAACAGCAGGCATTCTCAATGTTAATAATGCTATGCAGCCCAAGGCTTTTTTTCTTAAATTACTAGCATAAAGAAGATTGCAGCAAGTCATATTTGTTGAATAAGTTTGAAGATGTTTTAGCTTAACAGAATGAAAGATGAAATCAAAATACACACAAAAAAGAACAGAGAATTAATATTATATTTTCCCGTAGGCTCTGGTTCACAAAGTACTTAGCTCATGATGGCCAGACTATGTGATTTTGTTTCTGTATATGATTCGTGGTTAATACCTGGGCATGAATTAGTATGTGACCTATCAAAGATACCTGTAAGGATTGTTTGGCTTTGGACAAGAAAAAGATTCTCTGTCATGGCTTGGAGATAACACAGCATTAGGTGAAAAATCATCAGAAATAGGTATCACTGCAAGAGGATCCATTATGTTCATGCTGTACGTACTCGTACTAAAAGGTAGTCCCTTAAGCAAAACAGGTTACTCTCCAGGTGCCCAAGGAGTGGGAAGGACAGCCACAGGAGTGACTCTCTCAAGTTAGCAAGGAAGGCTCAGGGACCACGCCAGAATTACCACCTCGTTTGCCTTTTCCTCAGTTTACTACACTTCTTTCTGGACCATACAACATACAGCTGCTGGTCTTTCCCTAGCTTATGTTATGTCACCTACCCACTTACACACACCTGAGCATTTGTACCAAGCCTTACATCAGTACATTTGTACTAAGTAAATTCATACTAAGTCTTGACAATGCAGTGCACTGTGAATCTACAACACAGGCACATTCAGAAGAGACGACAATTTACCACATAAAAATCAGTGCGTCACAAAGCATTTTCTGAAAATTGGTTTTGACAATAGATATGTAAGCTATTTTCTACTTTGAACATGTTTCCAAATAAGTAAACAGTAACTTGACAAGCATTGCATATGCTTTTGGAGAGCTGCGAGGCATAATGGGGACAGTAAGGGGCTTTCATTCAAGAGGAAAGCACATGGAACAGTCCTCCTGAAAGCCTCGATTCTATCATTAAAAAGACATTTTTGTTGTATTTTTGTAACAATTAGCTAATGATTCCCAACCCATATGCTTGTACCAGATGTCTGAACCTTCACAGGCCCGATCAAATGTATTCCTTTAGACAAACCATTTCATATTACTTAATAATAATAGTCAAAAGCATTATTTTAATTGTCATCACTTCAAATCCAAACATAGCAAATATGATGAATAATATGCTTCAAATTTTTCCCTTGATTAATGGGGAATAAGTGTGCAGAAAAATGCTTCAGTCTTGAAGACGTGATTTCCCCAATGAAGCCATTGCTAGCAACATCTTTCCTGGAGCAGTTTCCCTCCACGGTGGAACACTGATTGCGACTCTGCAGGGCAGCATCCAAAATGAAACTTTATAACTTTCATGTGCTACAGTTGCTAACGTTAATAACTGCCATTTCTCTGCATTTCACCTGTCTCCCTGTCACTATTAAGAGTTTGTTGCTCTTGAAATACTTATTACCTGTAAAGCTCAGAACCTTTATCTGCATCATACTTGGCTTGAACTTTTCATATCTCTTTAGTCCTTACCAGTTCTGCCTGTCACTCTGGCCATTCTCTTTAGCAATCCAAAAATGCCCTGAACTACGCAACAGCAGAGCTTTGTGTTGAAATACTGCTATATGAGAGTCACCAAAGCCTAAAAAATGTTAATAGTCCACCATGTATCTAAGGTTGCCATTACTCTTTGACAGTAAATATTACTCTGTCCCAGGTTACTTGATCTGAAAAAGAAAAGACTCTCACAAGCAGCAGGATGTTAATAATGATCCTATATTTACATAGGGCCTCTCATCTCAGAAGTTTTAAACTCTCTTGTAACAGCTGCATAAGGACAATGTTAGCCTTAACTGAAATGCCAGCTGTGGACTGAAATGTGGCGGTTGTTTAAAACAGAAGTGAACCATGCAATACAAGCAGTGAGAACAGACAGTGCAATCTACCTTCTGGCTTTCAGTAAAAGCAGATAAGGGTACTATTTTTAACACTGTTTTCCAAAGCATTTTGACTGTTTTCTATCATCTCAGTCTGTTGGAATGTCAGTTTGGATCAGATTAGAATGTACTTTCATCAGCATAAAAGTGGAAATGGCACCATGATGACTTGGTTCAATATAGATTCAGAAAAATGATCATTTTCTCAATTATAAACATCATATTTACCTTTGTATTAGTGTTTGCTTTTCCAGTCTGATATATTTGCAAACCAGTGCCAGTGCATCTGTCTATAAGCAGTACCTTTCACTGTCATTAACTGCAGTTGTGTAATTGTGTATATATTTTTTTATCAGAAGTCATACCTCCATTTGCCCATAACTGCACTGGAATACTATGTCTTCTTTTAGTGGATTTCTAGGCAGGTTTTTTTCAACTCTTGTTAGTGTCCTCCTTGGCTGCAAGCATTTATTGATTTTTAGAGTCAAACCAATGAGTTAAAACACAGGAGCTGGAAACAGAAATTGCAGAGAGATAAAATGGAAGGTAATGAACACTGGAAATAAGCATGGCTTTAATAAGCATTGCTTCTTTGCTAGCTGCTAGTTGGTTCTGTCAAGAGAACTCTTGGTAGATCACTATAAATTTTAAATCAAAAAATTAGACTATACCCGTGCATGACTGTACTGTGATCTAAAGTGTCCCTTGAGAATATTTCCTAATTATACTGCTTGATCAGTTTTATTACGTTACCCAGAACAGCCAGTCTGCAAGATATACTGACACTTCTGTATAAAGAATGTTACACTGTAATAATGGATTTATTTTTACATAGTTATGTCTCATTTACTAGACTGACTTGTGGGCCAGGATTACCTGTATGCGAGATTCATTAATATGAGCTCAACTTCAGTTAGCTTTAGGATATCTATTGCAGGAAACGTAATAACAAAACATGATCTTCTTGTTCTGTTTTACTGTACAAGTGGTATTGACAGTCATTTGGGTTGAAGGCAACACAGATTATAGTGCATCCATAGTCTATAAATACTATTGAATTTCTAACTGTTTAGTAAAAATGTCAGATAATGCCCTTTTCTAAGATTATTACAGATGAAGAGATTGTGGGATGGGCCTTAAGGGAAGACCACATACTTTCTTCAAATACACAATTCCCAATAATTCTGAGGTATCCTGTGAATTTTTCTCAGAGTACAATTGGTCATCGAGACATGTAAATCAACTGAATAATGTTACCCATAGAAAGTGGTAAAATGACCTTTAGACTGAAATAACATGAAATAAGCTTATCTTTGCACTCCTTTGTACTTTCTGGATGTAATTTAGAACCCTTGTTATTTTTTAACTCTCCAAAGAATCACAGTACCTGTTTCAAAATGTACTTTTTTAGAATAAGAAGCTGGCCGTTATTTTAACATATCTGCTAAATGGTTCCTTTTTTTTTGCTGAGAAATCTGTGTTCCTTCTCTGCACCAAAACCAGAAAATGCAAATTCTGTTATTGTTTATGGAATGCTTAGTCATGGAGCTTCATTATCATGTTTGGGGGTGGTAGCTGTGGAGTACAGAAAGCCATTGCCTCCATAAGAATTAGTGATGGTCTGATAGACACATCATAATTCATTCTGGTATATCTTGAACTGCTACAAAATTATAATAATTATGTTAGTACTTTATGTAATTTATTAATTTTGCATATAATTGTGGCCTTCTCTTCATCATCTTAATGAAACTTTCTTAACAGCCTGAGAACAGTAATCCAAGGTGTGGCTTGTGCAGATAATGTTAACTCAAGCTTGCATGACTGTCTACCAGGGTTAGCCAGAGATGCAGTCTGTTTCCTTCTGCTCTTTCACCGTTGTTGTTTGCTTCATTATGAGAATAAATACAGACTGTTCCAGGATGGCATTAACATGGCTTAACAGTATGCCATAGGGTTTAATTTTGCTGGTGACGTTGTTCTCTTATGTGACAGCTTACCAGTTTGCAAAAACTACAAAAATTGAAATATTGTCTATCATTTCCCCTCAAAAGATGGGATATTAATGAGATTTGAAAGAATAAATTTTATGAGCAATTCAAATCAAGTATGACATTAGATGGCAAAAGAAGGAAAAAAAAGCACTTGGGTAAATCATTTTGTACGCCCTGCAATCAGCAGGCCCATCTGACATTACACAGACAAACCAGGCAGCTTTGGTTCACATGGAATTTCTGCCCGGACATAATACATGGAAAGTGGAAACCTATCAAAGACATTCATAGGATACTTAAATACCTTTGAAAACCAATGCCTTTGAAAAAATGCCAGGGGTTATATGGAATTAATTAATTCCAAATGCCAAGGTTCTTCATATGTCAACATCCTTTTACTGCAAAAAATATTCATAAAAGAAAATGGAAATATACAAAATATTTTAAGAATAAAACATGCTATTTTGGCACTAGAGGACCCCATAAAGGAGGCCTTATTAATGAATAATTACAAAACTACCTTTAATTATGCAAAATTTATGGAACTTAACAGTGGAGAGAGGAAGCAAAGAGCAGTCCACACAAGCAGGGGTTAGGAAAGCTTTTTTTTCACATTCTAAGCAATATTGATGGCTTTTGGAATGATTCAGTGATTGAATTAAAACACTTTCATTGAATGATCATGTGAGCTATTTGGTTTCTAGTTCAAGTATTTCCTCACTGCTGATATGCAAATAATGATTTCTGCTTCTACCACAAAAGCTATTGAAAATTTGTTCTGAGAATTATCAGAGAAACAAGAAATAGCTAATAAGATCCAATCCCCCAGTGTCTTTCTTTCAGTGGTTTCTTTCAGATGGTTTCTTTAGCACATTTCCTAGTGTTTTAAGACCACTTTTGAAAGTCTTGAGTGTGTTTTTCTCCATTTTTCTTATAAAACCATAATTATTTAAACTTATCATTTAACTTTGTCTGCTTCTTAATTTCCTATGTGAAATTTTCCTGTCACTCTATTTATGTTTATAATTTCTCTGTTTTCTTATTTAGATTAATTATTTGTTATATTTTTGATGGATTATTCATTAATTCTCTTCAATCTCCAAAAATTATTTTCGGAAATACAGCATCTCTGATATACTGCACTAAGTGGATCTATTTCTTTTTCTATGACATTCAAGTAATGAATATTCTAAACTTCTCTGTTAGTTGTGAACTTCTCTTACATTACTCTACCTGTTCCCTCCAATTGCATGATACAAATGCAAGCTTCAAAGTCGTTTTTTTTTCTCTGCTTTGAATGTCTTTTTCCTCTGTAAACCGTAAAGTTGTTTTCTGTATAAATAAATACAATTATCAGTGTGGCTTGGCAATGAACAATGAAAATCTCCTGACAATGGGCAATTAAAATCTCTCCTTAGTGTTCTGTAATTTAGGACATTTTCATTATGAGCTCATTGTTCCTGCTGAGTGATCAATAACAGATGCCTACATCTGTCTTTCCTGGTTTTAGAAATGTGCCCACCGCAGCACATTCCTATCTAGTATAAGATGTGTTCTATCTGTTGCAAAGAATTTCATAAGTAGATACCACTTTGGACTACCTCCCTCATGCCTTCCAGGAAAGCAACATTTCACAGTCTGAAAGAGAAGTTAGAAGCATCCTTGATATTCACAGTAGATTTTAATGTAGAATCAATGAAACATCAATATATGCCCTCTTCCAACGGCACCTTAAAGCTACTAGAAGTTGTGCTCGGGTTCTTTAGGCAGGTGGTTTTCAACTTGCTCAAACTGATCTGAGGCTGTCAAAATGGCAACCCTTTATTTATAAGAGAATATTTTGATGGATTTGCATACATTTGCAACATACAGAAGCACTCCTAGTTTGCCAAGCTTGAGATCAAAACTTGCTGTCACTTGGTTTCTGTTACCTACTAATGCTTAGTATGGGCATGTCTTTCTTATTTTGAAAAAGCAGAATTATTTGCATTTCAGGATAGACAACATGGTAGAGCAGCTGAGCTTTTTGTTATTTAGCGTACCACTTAAACTCTGTTACAGGACAGTAAAAACTCCCATGCAGGACCAGCCACTGATTGGGCAGTGTCTGGGAGAAAAGGAATTTATCATCCCCATGCTGTTTCTTCCATTCTTTTTCTCCGTTGCTCTCCCTTTGTTACCTTCTCCTGCATTTTGAATGCAGTTCACTTCCAAATCACTGCAACGCTCTCTGAGATACACAAGGCCAGAGACAGAATTTTTTAATGTTAAATGAACGAATTACTTCACAATCTGATGCTTATTCTCCACCGGATTATGAAAAAGGCAGGAAACATACTGGTAGAGAATAATATGAATAAACAAGAGGAGAGAGAGGCAAAGAGAACAGAGGAAGCTGCTGGAGAGAAAGAGCTATAACATGCTCTTCATTCAAGTGATAATTGCTGTGTCTGAGTTGTCAGGCTGATGACACTACTGTCTGTCTTAACTCAAACAGAGGTAGTTTTCCATGTAAACTGAAAAGCAGATGTGTCAAATTAATCCTTTCTATAGTTGTAGTAGTTTCAGTTATAGAAGACACAATTTCTGCCTTAAGAACTGAAATCTATAGAATTTTTCTAAGCTTTGTATCATGCTTAGAATGAAAAAGGTGAACACTTTTGTAGGGAATAGAAGTGACTGTATTTTGTAAAATTATTGTCTGTTACATTTTTATTTTAAACATACCATCCACATTATAACTAAAATGCACCATAGACCTTTTATAATTCATTTTTATTGGAAAAGAGTTGGTGAAGAATTTGAGTAGGAAAACCCAAACATTACATTGGACTTGAATCTTCTGACTGCATCACTATAGAAGGTTAACAAGGATACTTTTGGGGAGCCATTTAAGTATTAATTAATCAGAAATAATTTCATTTTGATTCATCACTAGACCTCTTCAAATACAACCTTACAATTTCTTCCTCTCCGAATCCTATAATGACAAGTCACTAAGCTCCATCTTTCCAGCGCCTGTCATCACTACAATGACATCAGGGGACAGGGGAAAGTTTTGTGTTTATTAAAAAAACTAAACTATACAAGTAGCTTTTAGAGGATTTCTACAGAATTATGCTGGGGAGAGAGGATGAACGTATGTTATTGCTCAGGATTATTCCATACTATTGTAGTTTATTAAGTACAGTGCTTCATTTAATATCAACAGTGTCACTAATTTCGCCAGCAGAATGACAACCTCCATTTCTGTCAGCATGGCAGGACAGCTGTTCTCAGAAAGAATGGCATTAAAAGGATAAGTTCTTTCCTTTTCAGTTTTCACTCCTTTGCAGGTGTTAAAAGAATTTGACAAAGCACCTCAGGACAAACTGTAACATACTTTTTACTTTCCCGGCGTATGCAAGCATTGTAATATTTATTGCGCCTCATGCGTTTTTTTCTTCATTACAAATAGAAATGCAAGACATTAAGCCTGTCAGAAAGAGAAGTATGGAAATTTCATTAGGTAGGAATATTTCATTACTCAAGCAGAGGAAGTGTTCATCTGACCTATAGTATACATTTAGGAGACTACCCTGAGGACAGATCCAGGAAGCATTCAGCTACCTTCCCACTGGTTTTGAGATGGAGGAACTGGCAAGGAACTTTGCCTGACACTCCACCATCTAGACAGTGTTTTCTGGTATACACTAAAATGCTATTCATGATGTATTTGTTGCAAAGTGTACTGTTTCTAAAACTGCTTTCCAAATGAGGTAGCCAGAAATACTGTAACACTGAGAGGTTCTGCTATTTTTCTAGGAAATATACATTTTATAAACTTGTAAAAGTAACTCTGAGGTGTTACACATAGAGTTCTCAGTGTTATGGTACATGTGTTGGTGTCATTCCTGCCAAAACACGGTAAAATTTAGAATCAGGAATTAGGAGGGCAAGAAACTGTTGTCAGGATTATGTCTGGGAAGATACCATGAAAGTATATTATTGCTCAGCAAGATCCAGTATATTTGCAGTTTCTTGACATACAGTACCTCATTTAATGTGATCTGAAACTGTCATCCACAGGATCCAATTTATTCTGAATTTTGCTTCCTGATAGAATATATTGTGAAATAATGGAGATCTGGAGAATGTTGATCTCCTCTGAATTTGCATTTCCACTCTGTTCTCCCCATAGTGGTCAGAATTCGAAGAAAGGTGGGGATTTTGCATAATGTGTCTTAAGAACATATGGTAAGGTTACAAGATACAGCAACGCATGACATTTGTGTCTAGCTGCCTATATTAAGGTTCAAGACAATAAAATAAATTTCTTTACATAATGACCTGGAAGATTAGTTACGCTTGATAAATGTGACTTGAGAGACACTCATTTAACTCAGACTTTTCTATGCAAGCAGAATTACATTTATTTAAAAGGTCTGAATGTATCCGCTTTATAGATACGGAAATTTTATAATATATCCCTAAATATCCAGATAATAAATATAGGCCATTAAATTGCTAAATGTTGCTGAAATCTTTTATGTAGAAAGTACTAATCCAGTCAGTTCTTGGAAGATATATGGATCAGTTTCTAACTGGTCCTCAAAAAGGTGCTAGTAAAAATGAAGTAATAGTGATAGGGATGCAGAAATACCTCGGATAAATAATTTCCATAGAATGTTACAGATAGACTTGAGATGTGGAGGTCTTTCTACAATACCCTACTCAGCTTGTAGGTCGGCTTGCCATGACACTAACTGTGGCTGTGTCATTACTGGGAAGGCAGAAAATGGAGTAATGGACTCAGCAAAGTGTTTTGTTTTCTGTCCAGGCTGCCAGAGGTACACAGGTTGAATTAAAAGTGATGACAGTTAAAGCTGTGAGGGTACTGGGTCTTAGTTATCCTGCCAGTCTTCTGAGCGCATTATGATCTTAAGTTTGGAAAGAAGGACGCTTTTGTAAAGTCTTAGCAAAAGTGGAACGGGCATAGATTTGCTTCTTATGCTGAAACTGTTCTGCTTTCAGGAGGCTAAGCCATTAGATTCTTATAAAATAAGACATTTGGAACAGAGTATTGATTTGATCTTGGATACTTTGTCTCTGACTTTTTTTTGGTAGGCTTTCACTAGAGTTAAATATTTTTCCTGCTGTGCCTAAACGTTAAACACATAGCTTTATTACTTACAATTTATAGTCAATATTGACTGCATCTCTTTTCATTTTCCATGTGTATAGTAGGTGATAACAAAAACATGACATGCTTGCAAGGTCTTTTGGCCAGTAACTTTTATAAATACTAATTCTTAATGATATGCAAATATTTTAGAAGGAAATAAGAGTTAAAAATAATTTAAATAAAGTCAAAACAATGGAAGATAAATTAAAAAAATAAAGTGAAAGTAAAAAATTAAGGGAAAGAGAATAAAGAAAAATCCAATGTATCCTCATATCATATTTACTCATTATGAGAGCAGCTCACCTGTGCTAAACTTCCTTTCCAAGATAGGGTGAGATGAGATCCTGAACTTTTAGATTACACTTTGTGTATGATTTTTTCATATTCTCTCCTAACCAGGTTGTAGCCTCCCCCCAGTCCAGTCTTTCCATTGACGTTCGTTCTCAGCATATTTGAAATGCAGATTCATTCCAGGCATCTGCAGCTAGGATAGCCTTCTCACACAGGTATTCTGGAAAATATACACCATGAAATATCCAGAAGGAAGCTAGAGCTATAATCTCTTTGGGACTGTTTGACATGTTTTGAAAATGAGAGTCATGCATATGCAAGAAACTATCCCAAGATCTTGTCTGAACTGGCAGAAGTCTTTCTTCTGCAGACAGGCTGGATATGTAAACTGTTCCAGAGGGATGTTTGTCTGACCTGTTCTTAGTCGTGTTTGAAACCTCTTGCAAAGGAAATGGCCAAACCTGCCCTCACAACTTAACTGTACCCAACATCAGGAACCTGCTCCTTGAAGTCTGGTTTTAACCACTTATATTGTGACGTAGTCAACTCTGAGGTGTGCTCTGGTGACCCTTTTAAAGCAAATAGTTTACAACATTCGACAGAGTAGTTGTTACTAAAATTTATTACTGAAAAATATTACGGCCTGAAAGTTGTAAGAGGAATCACAGAGGAATTACAAACAATTCTGATTCAGTGACTTCCTAGCGACAACTGGAAATGTGGTACTAGTGGAACACAGTGATCCGAGGGGGAGCCACATCACTAAATTATTTGTTTTGGTTTTGAAATTGATGAGAGTAGAAAGAAAATGATGAAACCTTTGCTTTAGAACTGCTTGAAAATTCAGTGCTAATTGTGAGGGCATCTCTATTTGTGGCTCTTCATTCTCTTTCAAACCTATTTGTCTTCAGAAAGAACTGAAAAGATGTTATAAAACCTACATTTTTCTAAATAAGATATGACCTAGGTTGTCTATCAGGTTTCAAATGGTATCTTGTGAAGTTGAATTCTTGCATTATGGGAGTCTAAGGTCATGAAGGGGGATCAAGAAAGCTAAGTATCATCCAGCTCAGTACCTATAAGGCTGCTTTTGCAGTAGATCATAATATTTAGCTGTGTTTCCAGTAAGCTCTAAGATTTTGTATGTTACGTTCTGTAAATAGAGGAGACTCCCTGGTTATGACATATTGCTACAGAACAGGTAGTGATCTAATGAAAAGCAAGAGAAGACTGAGAAGGGGTTTGCCGGAGCCCTGCGTGATATGAATGCTAACAAGTCCACTCACGTCATCAGCTTCCCTGCTCTCAGCTCCCCCCTCCCTCCCTTCCTTTTTCTTTTATGAGCCAGCTTGAAATCAGGGAATTACATGCTAAGGAAAACCCTTCAGCTAAACATATAATTATTCTGCATAGGATCAGTGCAGCACAGTTAATCAGTTTACCAACTGAATTAATTTTTATTTTTTCGTGTCTCCATCTCCTGTTGAGAGTGGAGAAATTCTAGATTTAAAGAGGAGAAATGGGTTGCAGTTGTGAAATGAGTATCTAAAGCTGAGCATTCTTTATGAGAGAAACCTCCACTGCAGGCTGTTTTGGCAGAGAAACCTTTCTGTCAGTCCCCAAGACTGTGAATAACTGACTCCATGTGGAGTTACTACTTACAGGTACTTAAGAAATAACTGGCTTCCTATTTTAATTTTCAGCTGTTTAATAACATTCCATTCTCTGAAAGTCACAGCTGTATTTCATTGCATTGTATTTCATTGGATTGTTTTGAAAAGTTAGTATTTGGACACAGGTGTCACTTCATGGTAAATGAGTTCACATTTCAAATGACCTACTTGTAAATGGCTTCATTTAGGAAATACAAAATCTTAAATGCTGCTATTTGTAAAAGTAAAGAGAATACCTTTTAGATTCTACTTACAACGAAGACACAAACTATCATGCTTCTATTAATTCTAAGTGCAAATAAGGCATCATGCCTCCCCTCTGCCCCCCAAACCCCTCAAATTCTGTACAGGATTACCTTCCATAGTGCATACATGCGTATGTAAATAGATGGACTTGGGTTTAGAAGTGCTCACTCTGGTAGCCTGTTTGCAACCACAAAGTGTCATTGAGTTTCACTAGAACTTCATAGGCCAAAAGGAAATCAGTGTCTCTGGGTAGAAGCATTACAGATTTAAATATGAAGTGTAGTTTCTCATTTACTCATGTTAATATGTTAAACTTAATCAGAGGAAAAACAGTCCAAGTTTGAAAACTACTCTGATTCTTAATGTACTTGCAAACTTTATGCATAATATTTATTTTCCCAACAGTAGCAGAACGGAATTTTAGCATGGCAAAGTTCTTTCTCTTAACATACCTTTTGGGTCCATAGTACATATTTAAGTTTTGTAAGAAATGGGTAGGGTACATGCCAGGAGAAATACTGGCTCATTTTCTGAAGTGAGAACCATTTAGAAAATTAACATTTTGATAAAAAACTGAATAGTAACTGAAAACTATTGTTAAAAATATGTACATAATTAATGTCTTTTGCTCCTTTGAAGACTTTCTTTTTAATGACAGTGCCTTCTGCTGTATATTTGCTAAACTTTACAAAATATTTTTGCATGCTCTAAAGACAATTTCTTTAACACAAAGGCATCTATAGTTTAACTTCTAGAGCCTCTCTAAGCCTCAAGAATCAATTTCTAAAGACTTGCACGGCCTTTTCAGGTTGTCCACATAATCAGATGCAGTTCCCAAGTTGAATTCCAGCTGAATACGTTCCTGAGAAAAGAACTGTGGATAAATACAAAATGCCAACTTGTATATAATATAATGTTTCTTAAAGCCTACCAATTTTTATTTTTCTGGCAAGTAACATTTTCTTAAGGAAAAGAACAGAAGGGTGTCTCCTCGTGGTTGGGGCTTAGGCTACAGCTGCTTCTGATAATAGCACACTGTAACCAGGACGCATTGTGGGTAGCCAGGTCTTAAACTATTAACATCATTTTGGTGGTTTTCTTCCATCTTCTCTTCAATTATTTAATTTTGCTGGTAGTCACTGCTACTTAATTTTAAAACATGTACTTTGCTAATATTTTTAAAAGTAAGTTATGATAGCTTAAGTAATTACGATAAATTCAAATCATTTCCCAATGAAGTACATTTTGATTTACAACCTTTACAAATAAAGCTAATCAACTACATATTTTAAGCCAAAAAAAGGTGTATTACACTTAAAATATTTGTTATACTGTTTATTAACATGTTGCTTTCTATAGCAAAGGTAATATTTCACATTCATAGCATGGTATTTTTTCTAAAAAGTTTTTACTTTATCTTTTAATGCTGCCAAAGAAGTGTATCCTTCAGTATAGAAGACATATGTAAAAGCTACCTTATCACTTGAATAGTACTACCTATGCAGACCTTGACCTCTCTATTGCATTAATAGCTGTTTAGCAGAATGACCATAGCTAATGGAACTGACATACAGAATATATGTAAATTACAGATAAACAGTGGCCACAATTGGGAAATTTTTGTAAAAGAAGAGATTTACAAGTAATTTTAAAGTAATTCTGATATGTTTCCATTTGTGTGTGTTAGGTCTTTCCTTTGGCTCCAATTGAAATATGCATTTACAAAGATAAGCACCAGGATTAACAGGGGACTTGCAATATTAGCATGGTAAAAAAGGACAAATGGACAACTTTACTGCTTGTGGATCTGCAGCTCTCATGTTACCAAGGAATATACTTATCTGTCTGGTGAATACTTCAATGTTCATTGCATCATACTTATTTATGCTTAAGCCCAGAGGCACGCAACTGACAGTACTGTCTACTCCAGACGTCCCTACGGATGCAGTATGCAGTCTTTGTATAGAAATTTAACTGTCAGGCAACTCCATACATTTAAACCTTTTATTTGTATGACCTTCTCGCTTCCCATGGTATGCACTACACATGTTATGGATTAACGTTACTCAAGATGTAATTAGTTTACATCAATAAGGATAAAAAAGTAGCAGGAAGTATTTTTAAATTTAGCAACAAGTATTATACACACCTTGACATTTAATTTACATTATGATTCAAGTAATGAGTTAAAACAGCATAACAATCTGTCCATTTTTAAAGTCTTTTATGTACTGAAAATAAAGGTGTGGATCATGCATGTACAGTAGGAATTGATTTCAAGGAATGACATTAGAGTAGGGGAATTAATCCTGTCTCAAACGGTTTCGGGATCCATCCCAATGACCTGCTTAAGATCTCCCAATTAACCCGAATTCACAAACACCTAAGAAACAAACTACATACATTCCCAAAGATACCATAACCTTCATAATACTGTGTGCTTGTAAAAGACTAGTTTGCTCGTAACTGTACTATGTCTGATGAGCACTTAAACAGCCCAATTTCAGTTAAGTATGGAGACATATCTCAGCAAAATGAAATCAAACCCATTCCCTTATTAATAATAATAGTACTATGAAAGCTTTAAGTATATCATAGTGGGCATCCAATTTGACCCTCCAGTAAGTTCAGTAATCACATTACAGCAATCAAACCATGGGTGAGGTACAACCAAAATTTGCACCTCTTCTCCTTATATAATGGAGATTCCTTGTAGCGGAAATTATTTGTCTCTAAGACAGAGAGCTCATCAGAAGCAATATATAACAGCACTAATGCATCCGACTGTGGAAATACATTTTTCCTCACTCGGGAGGAATTTAAAACACTTATGGTCAGGACCAATTCTTCACCCTCCCATCCAGCCCAGCCTGCTTGCAGCACAGCCGAGCACTGTAAGGCAAAACATGTCACAGCTGACGGCTGTGCTGTGAAACTGCCAATGTGCAGGGAAATCGTCATTCCCCTCCAAGTTACGGGGCAGAGTTTCCCCGGCGAAGCCGCGCTCAGCCCGGCGCGTACCCTGCGCGCCCCAGGCGCGGCGCGGGCTGCACTGTCCAGGGTACCGGCGGCGGAGGGGGCGCGGGCGCGCAGGGCGGCGGGAGCGGGAGCGGCTGGGGAGCCTGAGCGAATCAGGACATGTCACCAGAGGAGCTGAATTCCTCAGTCCAGCCACCGGCACCTTCTGCTCCTTGTGGTACCCTAAACTACACGCGAGTGCTGCACAGCCACTGCATCACATCACCTGATATGAGCAAAACAGACCTAATCAGGGCAAATTTAAAGCAACCAAACATAATAACGTTACGCTGTGCGATGCATAATGGAGCCATGAGACACAAACACTTTATGCCTGCATTTACCAACAAATGCGTTTGATCCCTACTCGGTTCTCGGCAGAAATCCCAACAACATGCTGCACAGCTTAAACAGCTTCTCTCCTCAGTCGTGTCTTTAAAAACTACTGTGCAAAGCAGCATACGGATTATTAAAACTGAATAAACTCTTCCCAAAACAAAGGATACAAGAGCAGATATGTAAATTGCAAGGATCCAAAGTACAGACAATACATGGTAATAAATGATCATACCTTTCATCCAATCCACTACTTGCTTGGGCGTCCACTTGCTAATAGGTTCCATAACGAGAGCCATCATCGGATCACTTTATCATTCACACCAAAATCAGAAAAAGGAGAGAAAAAAATGTATCAGAGCATGGCTGGGCTAAGAGAGCTGTAGGATTTTACAGTGCAGTCCAAAGAGAAGATGATGCTTTGTCCCTCCAGGTTTCTCCTGCACTGATTCAGTAATGTATAAAATTACACTGCTTGATCAGCTCTGGCACCTCCCCCACTGCACACAGCCTGCAACACACTGGAGCACAGAGCCAGGAAATGGTGCAGTACGTATAGACTTACTTACAAAAGCCTCTACCCAGTGATCTACTTATTAGACTGGCACAAATATAAAATTATATTACACAGAGAGCAATTCAAGCTGGAGCTGTTCCAGACACTGAGTTTTAAGGAGCTTTATTCCAACAAGCTCTGGGATCTTCATCAGGGAAAATATCACTACTGTAACTTGATAGCAGATTGTCTTGGCTTCATTGTGAATATGCTGACTGTCACTCAGTTTAAAGAGAAGATAGAAATATCAGAATATCACTTGGCATCTGGCAAAATGCTGAGCATCTCCATCTTTACAATACAAAATGTTGCTGGAGTCTTGTACTATATAATCATGTAATTCAGAATGTCAAGCACAGTATAAAAAGTCTTACTAAAGAAAAAAAACTATTGGAAGAAAACTCTTTATTCTGGCCAAATTCAGAGCCCATATATTTCCTCCTATGAGCTTCTCATTCTATAGAGAAAGAATGACAGCATCAAAGAGTCGTTTTTTACTACTACAGCACTTTAATATAGACATGTATAGCAAGAATTTTGATTCAAACCACTGAGACCATTAGTCAATCTCTCCCTTTTGTTAGGGACAGGAAAAAATGTTTTAAATATTCCTAATACTGAAGTTTACTACCCTTCCATAACATGAAGGTTAAACATTTTAATGAGATGTCCTAAGCAGTGCTTTTTGGACCCTTTTGTGACTCTTTGCACATCATGTAGCACAAGTTCTGCATCATGTGGTTGAAGAAGTTTGTGGCTTCTCTTTGATCCATTGTCTGAGATTACACAGCCCCACTATTTTATTTTGGGGGAGAAACTCAGATTCAAAAAAAAAAAAAAGATGGAACAAAGCAATTCCACCTTTCTTTTCAGAAATCTTTTATCTGTGCCTTTTCTTCCTGCACTGCTCCAAGTTCCACCAGCACATTAGGGTAAGAAGATGACATTGTTACCAAGTCTCCCTCACTGCACTAGAGCTGTGTTAATTTACTCAGGCCTTATCCGTCCTTTATCTGTCCTTTCTTTCTCACAGGAGAGAACATAAAATACAAATGGAATATTTATGCTATACCGTTTCAGGGTTCTTCTTTAAGTCTATATAGCTAAGGATGCAGACAGGCATTCTTTTTTTCCACCCTGAAATGTCTCCAAAGAGATGTACCATTCTCAGTTCAGTGATGCACTCTATCCTTTTTTATTTTTCTTCTGCTTTGGGAAGTAGTGTGATTAGTATTCTATGATGTATTTTGAGTGCTCAGAGCACAGATCTCCTTTACAAAAGGATTCACATCAATTCTCTTTCAAGAAGGCTGTTTCCAGCTGAACAGCATGTCAGCTTCCTCTGTGAGTTTTGGGAGACCACTTTCAGTAGCTTGAGTTCTGTCTAAATAGCTGTTTACAATGGACATAATAATGACAAAGATTTCAAATACACAATACTTCTCCTTTTAGGCAATAGTGGACTAGAATTGAGATACTCAGAATAAATATTTCTGTTAGCTATTGGAAACTGTACAAGCTGATTTTTTTGAGGCTATGCTTTCTTAAAATTATTTTAGCAAAATTACCGCCTCTCATAAATTCTTATAAGTCCAGTACAAACATGGAAGGATTTGAGATAAGCTATGTTGTGTATGAATTTAGTATTTGGACACAATTACATGTAATATTCATTCATGATTGTTTGGACCATTTCCCTAATTCCTGTAATTTGACAGATGTTCTGTCAATGTCCTTTTGTCACATTTCCTACCCCTGCTTGACTGGGCAGACTTTTTAAAAAATATTTTGACATATTTTTGAAAGAGGATGGAGCCTGAATTCAAAGCCCATTGATGTAAGTGGATGTTCTTCCATTCATTTTAATTGTCCCTGGATGACAAAATAAGGCCAAAACTACTGTTTTGGAATCGGCACTTCCATTTCCAGAATGGGAATTTTAAAAAACTTTTTCATGTCCTGTTACAGAGGCTCCTCACCACAAAGATGCTTTGCAGTTTCATGTATTCATCGTGTTATTCACCACCATGGTGCTAGTTCAGACAGTAACTATAATTTATCTGACTGTTAGATAATCTCCTATGCTTTTCTTTATTATTACTGATCACATTTTTTCTGTATTTTGGGATTCTACAACCTTTTGGAAAACCCATCTATTTTTGTACTGCTTCTTGAAATAAATATTTTAAAGTTGTTAAAAACAGTAACTCTCCTTCTTGAGCAGATGATTTATTCAGCTTCATTATCCATTGCACAGATCAGTGTGCGTAGCCATAGTTTGTCATGAATCATTCTAAACCCAGACAAATGTTCCTTTAACTTATCTCAT
The DNA here is from genome assembly GCA_033628505.1 of Tringa tobata. NCBI lineage: Eukaryota > Metazoa > Chordata > Aves > Charadriiformes > Scolopacidae > Tringa > Tringa tobata. The sequence continues at coordinate 9,293,645 of JAHREE010000559.1, read as the reverse complement.
GGGTATGTTCATCATTGCAGTCCATGGAAGATGGTACCTGAGTATTTCTGCTACTTCCTGCTTTTTTATTTCAAGAAAGATTTATTTCTCCCACCCTGTCATATGAGAATATCACAGGAACATGGGAAGCCTTGTCTAGATCAGAAAAGGAACCTGCGACTCACCACAGCAATGGATACAACTGAGCAATAGCTATGGCCAAATGGAGTCAAGATGCATTCAGACTATTAAGCACAGTTCAACCCAGTTCATAACACTTTTTAATATAGGTTGTCCAATATGCCAGCTGAGGTAATGACTCTGAAATGAGTAATCATGCAATAAGCCACCCATTGCACTGAGCTATGGTCCTTATTACTGACACAGTTCTAAACATAGCTGTGCTGGAGTTAAATCACCTGGCTTACACTTATTGTCAGCTATAGGGCACTGTCATAAAATCAAGTTTGAAGTCACTAAACAAGAAACTTTTTTAAAAAATAAGCAAAACTGTGTAATCCCTAAAGCTATTCCATATGTTTTTCTGTCCATTTATTGCAAGGCTTCTGCCTGGATCCCCTGATCTACCTTGCATTCCTTCCTAACACTGACATAAAAGAAACAATGCATTCCCATGATTATGTTTTTCTTCCAGGCTGAATATAGCAAATCAACAGCAAAAAAGATCAAGGAACATGTTTCTCACTACTATCTAGGTCATGTAAATGAGAAATACTTTCTGACTGAAGTCTGTGTAGGCATCGAAGCAAAGTAAGGCATTCAAAACAGAGAAGGGAAACAGAGCTTTCACTGTATGATGCAGCGTTGTTGTCAAAGGCCTATATAAAATAATCTGGTAATTTCAGGCCATAATCACTGCTATCATCTTTGACAGCAAAGGCCTAGGGCTGAATAGACTGGTTGAAAGGTTTTGAGTCTCTCCTTCTTCACAGCAATAATGCTGGTTGTTCTTCAGCTTTTGAGCACTGGCTGGTATCTCTGGGATTACTAATTAAACCATCATGCTCTGTATTTTCATGGTCACTGTGGGAGGCAGTTAAATGTTCTTGTGTATTTCGTGGCCAGTGATAACTTTCCAATTAATGATGATGCTCTAACCTGGTAACATAGTTAGTATAACACTTAGGGCAATCATATATTTCTTGCAGTTTGGTAACAATTATTCTCGCATTCTTTGGTGAAGAAATAACCATACGTTGTGAACTAAGTCCTTTACAGGCAGGTTAGTTTAAGAACCTCTTGACATTGCATTTGATAGCCATTACGGAGAACATAAGCATGCAGCTTCAGGTTAAATAAGTAATGAGTTCCCTGAAAAAATGGTATGTAATGTTTTAACTTAAGACATTTATGATTTATATTATTAATGAAAGCATAAGCAAAATCTCTAAGGAAAAGACTGTTGAACTCCCCATTATCATTAAAGTTTTTTATCATGTAATATTCATGTATTATACAGCTGCTTTTTGTGGAAAAGAACTTTTTTAAAAAACAAAATGTAGCTGAATTACTAGTTTTGATCAGTTTTGTCCTAAGTGAGGTTCTGTCGGATGCTGCTTTCACACAATTTGTCCTTTGCATCGTAGCCCTTGAGACTTGTGCTTCAAAGACGGAGGGCAAGAAAACTGCCTTTGGCAAATTTGTATGAGCAATGAAGTTTGTGCTATGAGGTACAAAAACAGCTTCCATTTGTGAGAGAGATCAACAGACATTTCTATTTAATCATAAACCTTTGCCTTACTTAACCCTGAGTTTACAAGCTGAAGAGTTGGATTTTGACTGCCCACACAAGGGCTGTAAGGGCAGAGTAAGACCACTCCCAGCTTGCAACAAGTGCTGGGTGATAGATCTGTCCTAATGCTTTTGAATTGACTTCTAAAATAGGTTGGGTGCGCTAAGTGAGCATATATTGCATCCTCTCCAACACATGCTCCAGCTGGTGCTGGGAGGTGTTTTCGCCCTATGGAGGCGTTAGCCCTTGTTCTTCTTTCTCCAGGTCCCTTGACTGGGACAGTGGAGGACATTTGCTGCACAGCGCCAGCCCCGCGGAGCCCCGGGTGATGCTGTTGCCCATTCTGGAGTGCCATCTACTGGCACCGCGCTCAGCGCTCAGCTCTGCGGGCCGGCACTCCGCACGGATGAGCACAGAGCCCGCACAACAGGCATCGCCTTGCCCTTCCTAAGGCAGCCACTGGTTTCTTCCACCTGCGAGATTTTCTCCGCTGATGAAGCTGTAATGATGGATGGAAGCATTCCCGCGGGACTTCGCCTGCGTTGACTCTCAGCAAGGTGAAGTTCATGAAAATTTTGAACTTCAAAAGCAAAAACTTTTTGCTTTATAAAATAGGAAGCAAACTGTTAATTTCTGCTGCCGATTAGTGGTATAATATTTTATAGTTGGGGTTTTTTTTCCACAGAAACCCACTGCGGTCTCTGATATTCAGTCTGAGATAGTGTATTAATATTCCCATTTTTACAAGGAGCTTCATTAGAAATTTATATTTCTCATGCTCCATAAGGTGATATAACCATTTTATTACTGTGTGTTAGTGATAATATATGACATATTACATTCATTTGGTATTAAAACACCCTTAACAAATTGTTGGGATATCAGGGCTAACATTGCAAAAATGCAAGAAATTTTCAGTATTTCAGGATTACAGAGAAATTATTTCATAATTGCTTGCTTAAAAATACGTCTTGACATTGATGAGTGGTTTTGTGCGGTGCTTTTTTCTTAGGATATTTTAGTGTTCACAAAAGCTCCTGTTCTGACATCTCTTGAGACTGAAGTCCTCTATTTAGCCACAAAATATGTATTGTATGGACAGAGGCAGTACAAATTTCATCCTATCTTGCCATCACTTCTATCATAATACCTATTTTTTTCAGAAGTTGCCCTTTAGGCATGTTACAATTCCTTGACATCAATAGTGGTTTATATAAGATGGATTCTCTAGATTACATATCTCAGGGAAAAAAATGATCACTTCTTGCAGCCATATTCAGAGTTCAAAATGTACCCTCGTGTGTTTATGTCAAAGGTATCTAAAACAATAAAAAAATTAACATAAAGAATATAGTCCTTCTTTAATATAAACCCACTGACTTCAGTCAAGACACTGTGAAGCTACAAGAGGAATAATTTTTTTCTGTAGAAGATGAACTAGGTGTTGCTTTGACTAGGATTGCAAATGGTTTTCTGAGCAGAGAATATTAAAATATTTTCATATTAAGAGAAGCAGGACCGTCTGTTTTTAGTCTGGTTGCTAATATTGCCAACATGTTTACAGTCTTTCTTACAGCTCCAAATAAGAGGGCACGCTCAAACTTGTGAATCACTGTGACAGTCTTCAAAGCATAGATACGAGAAGGAAGTTCTTTGAAGAAGTGCCTGTCAAATATGCTTCTACTGTGCCAAGGAAAAGGATGCTTTCACACAGAGACTCGTGCCACTAGAACTAGTCACAGCTTCCCCCCTGCAGAAGAGTAAACTTCATGAGCATACAGGTATTTGGGTAAGCTTGTTTTTGAGCTGCTGGAAAACAGAGAGGATTGGTAATATAGGTGCCTCATCTGCGTAGTCTCTCTTCAGTTTGACATCGTCAGTTTGGTAAACAGGGAAGAACTGCAGAAAGATCCTTTGTTATCATTTTTCTACACGGGATTCTTCTGGGAATAACTATAAAGTTCAGCTAAATTTAGAATTGACTGAACTGTGTAACTACATTAAGGAGAAACAGGAAAATATCTTGCAGCAAGGCTGTTTGAGTCTCACATGCAACTTGTTACCTTCAGACGGTATCCTGTTGCATTGGGCAGACAATTCTATGCTCAGAATGGATTCACTCTCTTAATTCAGTTTACCAAATAACAGGGCTTATAGTATCAACAGGGTCAACATGAAAATTTCTGAAGGCAAAACTGGACAATCTCTTTCCAAAATATGTTCCAGCTTAACAGAAATTATCAGTGTGACGCCAAAATTATTACATGTGTCTCAATGACCTGTATTATGTAGGTATTATGTAGATCAGACTACATTTTCAGGACTCTGCTTTTTGGCCCTAAAATCTTTGCATTTATGAATTTTAAAATTTGAGTGGCTGTTAACTCTATCTTCTCTTCCTTTAAGAAGAAAAATATTAGAATATTTATTACTATTATATGTTTCATTTCCAGTCAATATATCCGTATCTATTTGTACACAATATAATTTATATTTGCCTTTGCCCTTCTTCTAGTAAATAAATAGAAAATATTTGTTTGATAAAAAAAGAAAAAGTGTTCAATATACTTCCTCTGCAAGAATCATATAACTACTTATAAGCAATAAGCCATCTGCTTCTCACTACATTAGGTAAACCATATTACTCTGTAAAAAAACAATAATTATGGGAAACTTGACAACAGCAATAAAACTTCCAAACTGTCGATACCAGATTTCCTTGTTATTCATTATTTGCTGGCTGGAAAGTAGGCTTTGAAACAAAATTGCCTGTTGGTTTTCCTATTGCATTCAGGGAACTTGGTCTGTCTATTCTGTGTAACATTTATCGTTTGAGGAAAACAGTCCAGCAACACTGCAAATGGGATTTGTGTTGCCACTGAGGGACACTCACTCTTGTGGTAGAGGAGAGACAAGCTGAAGTTCAAGCGTACAGGAGAGCACTGGGGTGCAATCTAGGCCATGATGTGGAGAAGTATTACACTGAGAATAGACATTTTATTCTTTTGCGCTTCATCACCATCATCTTCTTCTCCATCATCCCGTTGTAAAATTTGCCTTACAGAAACATTTGAACATGGGCTTAAATATTAAAAGAGTCATTTTGCCTCGCAGAGATGTCTGATGGGGTCACTCAGGATGTGCTGGCAAGGAGAATGTCAGATTCATAAAATTATAACAATGATTATTATGCCATCTTCATTTTTCTGTGTGATTTTTGTTCCAAGCTTGTCTTTCATGTTGTCAAGTGACTGGTGACAGGCAAAGCTTTTCTTGAAGGCATTCTCAAGATGGCTTTTTCTTTATCTTAGCATCTCTGCAAAGCCCTGCTATTATTAGGTCTTTCTAATGCCTTGGTTAAAACCTCAGAGATTATGCTCCTACTTTATACTCCGATAGCCTCTTCATTCACGATGTTTAGTTAGACTAAATATTTGCTTGGAGGACTGGCTGTGAAGTGACTATAGAGATACTCCCAGTGTGTGACTACAGCCAAATTTCAAGTTGCCTTAATATTGTGAACAGAAAAAGAGCTATAATAATCTGAAAGCTAGAAAAAGAAAATGCATGTAGGCCGCTAATACCTGCCAGACTAACCTAACATCAAAACATTCACTGCAGCCTTCACCGTGTTTACTTCAGAGAATTTAATACATGAAGCTTCCTGTACTGCCTTGGTAAGTCTGTGAATGACTGGTGGATGAAACACCGGGTTTAAATGTAGAGCTGGAAGTTTTTGATCCTCTCTGTAGTAATACACTGACACAAGTAAAGCACTAATACAAAAGAAGGATGCAGAATTAAAAGGTCTCTTCCTTTCAGCCTGTCTCCCCAAATTATCTTGCTTCGACATTTAAAAATACTAAGAAGATGATGGTGATATGTCGTGTCGTGGTTTCCAGTACATCCCAGCAGCACGCTCTTTGCTTTTAACCAGGAGCCTTTGCATTAGCAACCAGCTTTCCTCCTGTAATTCATTTGTCAGGACTCTCCCTTTGCTCTTTTCATTCTGCACAGCTCTGTTCTCTCTTACACGCAATGGTAGGTTTATTTTTAAAGAGCTTGGGAAGCAAACAACATCATGTTTTCCTTTTCTCTTAAAAATGCACTTGGACAACCTAAAACCAATTTAAATTGTAACAATACGTGCTCTGATCAAGCAGAGGTAGGTATTAACTAATTACCAAGAACTGGAAAGCTCTGTAGCTGTGTTTCAGAGTCAGCTTTCATTTCTCTCTCTCCTGTAGTCACAAATTGCATGACCTCAGCTCCAAAATAAAGACCTGCTGTCCAGAAGCCTTGTTTATAGCAATAGCTGTCAGAAGCCCCCTGCCATCTGCAGCTCCTCCTCGCCTTCGTCCTCCCAACCCACACTGTTTCCTCCTTCTGCCGGGTGTCTCAACAGCTCTGCAGCCAGACATAGTCCTCGTGTTCTCTGAAGAGGACAGTCTTAGTCTTGACAGTAACTTCTTCAGCCAACAAAGACCATCCACAGCCCTGCCATTAAAATCTAGGAAGAGTCTTTTCATCTTTCCTTGTTTCAGGGGTCTTCAATAGTTAGAGCAATCCTTTAAATGCCCTCTATCTTCTGATGACAGCCAAACTACTGAGTGTTTCCTTAGGACCTGCGTTCTCCAAGTCTTGTAACAGCTTTTTTTTTTTTTTTTTCCCCCAGGTCTCCATGAGGAGTCTGTCTTCTCTTCCACAGACCCTTCAAAGTGAGAGAAACCTGCGTTTTTAGCTCTTCTATTTATAAGGCTTGTGTTTTGCCTATAAGAATTATTATAAATGCTCCCTAATGGCTGCAAGTATCAAAATTCCCAAACCTAAAATAGGAGACAAGACTGTTTTAACACAGATACGACCATGACCGAGCCTTGCCCTTGAAGTCCCACTACACATCCATCAGCAATTTCCCGTGTCACTGTTTTACTATTTTTGTTCCTAAGCTTCTGTTAGTTTCCCAGTTGAATTCAGTCCACCAGCTTCAGTACAAAGGTTTTCTCTGAAGAAAAACATCTCCTGTAGTTCGAGTTGTTGTGTTTTTATTTTTAAGTTCAGCGCAGTAGCAGCAGCAGCAGCAATTTTTGGTTGCAAAACCTCTTGGTAGGTGGTTAGCACTGTCAGCCAGTGCTGTGAAAAGGTGAGACAGACAAGAAACCTGTTAAGAACTTGACCCTTATTTCACAGTCCCTGTAGAAAAGGCACTGTGCCTTCTGTCTGGAAGAGCTTGACGATTTTAGCGACTATTTCACTTTGTTTTCAGGGTGGATTCAGCTTCCAGTCCTCATGCCTTCTTGGGTCTGCTTTTTATTATTAGGGAGATTAAAATAAAACATAAATGAATCTCAAAAACTTCTCCCTGGGTTTAGGTGAGACCAGGACTCCAGCAGCTTGACTCAGCTCATATTCCACCCCCTCGCTCACTTTGAACTTGGTGCCAATTCCCTCTTTTATTTGGTATGGGTGATGTGAGTCTGGAGAAGGTGCTGCAGCAGAGAGGAGTAAGAGGGGCTGGCTGGGGGCATCCTTACTCACACCTGCAGCACCAAGCTCATAGTTCCTCCAAGCCTAATCTCGGGATAATAACTTTTCATCACATAAGCTATCCACTTAACATTTTCTTAGCTCTTTGATAAAGGGGAGTAATCATGCAACTCTCTTAAATTAATTTGAGAGTTAGAAAAAAATACTGATTTCGTTCATCTATCTGTAAAACTATTAATGCTACTTCCATCTATTATTTATAAATTCATTTTGCATTCTAAACTAAAACACACACTGTTGCTTATGTTGAATGCTTCCTGCACATTTTACCGATGAAGTGCCACATTCTCCACATTTCTGCATCGTATCTTTTTAATAAGTGTCTAAATTTCTACAATCATGTATCTTTCTAAGAAAGTTTTTACACCTTTTGTATAGCTCACCAATTTTGTTGTATTGCTACTTTCTCACCCTACATGATCATGAAACTTAGTAGAACATTATTGATGTTAACTGAATGCTCTGCCCATGTATACAGATATTTATAATCTCCTAGGGAAAAAGCTGTTTTAGTGTTCTTTAACGGAACAATTCATTTTCATATTTTTACTTATTCACAGAAAATGCTAGGATTAAAAATAGTTTAGGCTGAAAGTTATGTTGAAAGCTTTTTCCCCCTAAAATCCTAAATTATATGATTTCAGACTTAAACAAAAATATGTATCATTTTGAGCCATGAAAAAAGTGACAGAAAAAAAAAGATTAATTTAAAAAGATACTACTTCATTGCAAATAATCACATAAACCGGTTATTAATACATCTTTGATGAACTTTTCTGGTGGGAAATTGTCCTGTTTATAATTCTAATATACATACTAGAATGTAAAAGTTAATTCTTTTGCTACTAAAATACCGCTGGCATCAAAGCTTTTCAGGAATTGTGACTCACATTTTTGCTATCCTTACAGTTTTGATCTCAAGAAAAAGAGACCCTTTGGTGATTTTATGATTTCCTAGCTTCCCATTTGTTATACTTTTGTCTCCCTAGGCTCAGAGTTTCTTTGCAAATCTTGCTTTATTCAAGTGCTTTATTCAAGTTAACTGGAGGATATTTAGCCTGGACCTCTTTTACATTCATTCAAATGCTTAAATAAATTCTGTGGAAAGAGCTATCAGGGACAGATTTTAGAAATCTGATATGAATCCTTTGTTTCAACTCCAAATCTCCCAACAGAACACAGATAAAATGTCCAAAAAGAACTCTTCAGATTAAAAATTTAATTTCAAATCAGTATACATGCAAAAGTTGGGTGTTTCTCTGGAGAAGCTCCTTGGCAATACTTCAGTCCCTGGTCTCAATAGCTGAAGTCACCCTATCACAAAGAGAAAAAAAGGCTTTGAGAGCTAGTAGTTTCAGTTGCCTAACAAAAAGAAAAACTTTATATGACAATTAATTTTTTGTCAGTGCAATTATTTTTGTAATTGCGCAGAATAGTATCAATATATTTTATCTAAATCTCTCCAAGTACTTTAAATAGATAATTTGGGAGCTGGAAGCATGGTTTTCTATCTAAATAATTTAAACCCTTTCTTGTGAGCCATGGATACAAGTGCAAGTGGCTACTGAGGACACTTTCAACACTGACAGGGAGGCAAAGATATTTGAGTATTTTGGCTTTGGACACTTACCCAGCTGGCGCCGTGCTGTAAGATGCAGTGTCTGCCTTGAAGAATCTGAAAAGGCCACTGGCTGGCCACCCAGCTGGTGCCTGGTTTTCCAGGCACACAATCTGACTTTAATCTAGTGTTTTGCCAGGATTTGTCATAGAAAAGATTGCAAAAATAGAGTACTGTATCCTGGTTAAATGACATTTTCTAAAAATATCAAAGCAGCCTTATTTTCCAAAGACTTGCTCATCTCCAATCTTACTATGCCAGCACAAGCAAGTTACATTCTCCTTAGGCCATTTGGTTCAACTCCTTCATTTAGGAATAATTTGAAACTTTTCAACATTTTTATTTCACATTAATAGATTCTGTATGTTCAAAATGAGATTGTAAGTACAAGTAGTGTGGCTTATAACAGTCTTGTGATATTTTTACTAAACTGAAGGGATCTTTTGGCAACTAGTAATGATCCAGCCATATTATTGACTGACAGAAAAATTTTGCTTTTTTACACCAAATCCAGATTATTATTCTTGATGAGATTTAGGATGGGCCTCTGCCAGCCCAGGCTGTGACCCTGTTTGTTGAGAGAGCATTTTCAAATTCTTTAACATCACAAATGTATGGCTTCGACAGTAAAATGTTCCCTAAGCAATTTTATTTTTTTTATGCTGAAGGTAAGTGTTCCCCTTTGTACAATTTTAGCTGTATCAAGTTAATACCGCTAAAATATTACTTGATTTTAATCTTGTGTTCCATGTACTGCTTTGGCAGTGCAGCATCTATAAAGTGATGCAAAATCAGGGCAAGCTTTGATGGGGTCACGCCTGCTTACCCACTGCCCGAGTTTAGTCAGTCTGAGAGTTCTCTGTTTCAAGAACCCACAGAAAAGGGTTTTAACTGGAGCACAAGGCTCAACATTTAAGGGGGCCATCTCTGCAGCATAGAGATGTAACCGGGAGACGACTGACATTAGAAAACAATAAAGAATTAAATTTCCATTTTCTAGAACTCAGATCTTCACCTTTTATGGACCTGTTGTGCTAGTCTTGTGGTTAAAAAACAGTAGCTACTATTTGAGTATTCCCTCCTAGTCATTTGTGTCCCTTCTCTTAAAGTCATTTCAGCTGGATCATGCTTCCTAGCTGGTTTAGGAAAATAATATAATTGTGTTAAAAATTATCATAGTAAAGTTACATTTATGTCCATGAAAAATTTTGTTGCACAGAATAAAAAAATCCCTTGGGTTCATAACTTCCCCTTTTCTTCCTACAGGCATGAAATGATGGGCTGTGTCAATCAGAATATATTCACGTATTAATATCACTTAAGCAAGGCATAAGGACCTGGTTTGACTTGGAAAGTGGGTATGCTAATTAGCTTAAATTTGCAAGAATTTGACTGAATAGGAACAACTTGACATTTAGTTTGAAAGGTCTAAATGTTTCTGTAGACTTCAGATAACAATATTGCTGGTAAGATATTCCTTTTTTTCCTTTCCCAAATGATGCTAAAACTACAAAAAGTTCATTTGTAAATGTTTACCTAAAATAAAATTATTTACATGAAGGCCTATCAATGCAGCTGACACAGATTCCGAGTAAGTCGAATCCCTGGCAATAGTGTCTGTCACAGAAGTTGGGCTATTTGCTTTTGTTGAATCCTCCCTGGCTTTAGATGCTTTCAAATCTTTTCTAATCCTTGCTGAAGGGCACAGCTAATTAACCTGGGAACGGTGCTACACTACGGCTTTTTCAGACTACAATGACATACCTGCACAATACTGAACTGTGTCTGTAGATAATAGCAAGTAGCTCAGGGAAAAAATGTTTGTGGTATGGCACAAAACCACTTTTCTCTCCCTTTTTTTAAGACATACAAAGGATATCTCTCCAACTGCAAAGCATCGGAGACATGCCGTTTGCTGAGCTGTACCTACAACATCTAATTGATGACAATTATTAATTTATTTATTTCCATGCTTTATACTTCCAGAGCACGTTAGTTCTTCAAGACTTTCATTGCCCTGTTTCATTGCTATTTTCCCTTAGCAAACAAAGTCCTATTTGGCATCTCCTGTGTAGTCCAGTTTTCACGCTGGTGTTAAAAAACTGTGCTTTGAAGTACTGCTGCCTCTGAAATTGTAGAAGTATGAAATTGTGTTGACCACTGCTTGACTCTCCTTTTCTTTAATTCCCAGAGTTATAAATTGATTAGTTAATGGAGCTTAAGCTCCATGGCTTGCAGCATGCTGCACCCTTTCATTAGCTGTGAATCCAAGATAAACACAGTGATTTAGATCTGTTAAGCAAATGTATCAGCTACATAGCATGACAGGTTGCTGCTGCTTTTGGATCTTTGTTGAAATAGACTGCTAACACCCACTTTTTTCCATATTATATCAAAAAGCATGTTTTACTCTTGATATGGTGTGTTAGGGCACTATGGAGATGGCCAGGAGTAATGGTGACATCCCACCTGGAGTACTGTGTCCAGCTCTGGAGTCCTCAGCTCAGGAAAGACATGGAACCTGTTGGAGAAAATCCAGAGGAGGCCACAAAGATGATCGGAGGGCTGAAGCATCTCTGTTATGAGAACAGGAGAGACATTAGAGCCCCTTCCGGTACCTAAAGGGGGCCTACAGGAAAGATGGGGACAGAGTTTTTAGCAGGGCCTGTTGTGATAAGACAAAAGGTAATGGCTTTGAACTAAAAGAGGGAAGATTTAGACTAGATATAAGGAAGAATGCTTTTAAAATGAGGGTGGTGAAACACTGGCACAGGTTGCCCAATGAGGTGGCAGGTGCCCCATCCCTAGAAACATTCCAGGTCAGGTTGGACGGGGCTCTGAGCAACCCTGATCTAGTTGAAGATGTCCCTGCTCACTGCAGGAGGGTTGGACTGGATGGCTTTAAAGGTCCCTTCCAACCCAAACTATTCTATGATTCTTTGATTTTGTAACAGGTACTCCCCATGGAGCAGGGGCTCGTAGCCAGGACTGAGGTGCCCCAGGGAGGGCTGTCAGGGGGTCCTAGGTGACTTGTTTTAAAGTTTATCGGTGCTTTTCTGATCTTTAATTCTTTTTACTATATGGAACAAAATAAGGTGGAATGAGAATGAGTGATGAAGAATTGTTTTGGATGAAGCAACGGGATTCTTACGACAGAAAACTTTGGGGACAAAATGAATCAAAATGTCCACGTGAGTGTAAAATATATTATTATTTTATGTATGATATGAAATACATATTTTTCATTGGAAAATACAGAGATCAAAATAAGTTATTGATACTGATGAACACTGATGATTGACATTAATTAAGGTTTCATAGCTGAAATTCCCTGGTCAGCAATACATTGATACTGTCAGGAAACTCAAATTCCCACAGCTCATCTTTGGTGCATTAAAACATAATAAACACGGTATTTCTGTCATCTAAAATACTGCTTGAATTACAAATGAATGGATCGTTCTATATGAGAGTTACTCCTGTTCTTTAACACAAAACATCTATTGTCAGCCATTGTCAGGCTTAGGTTAAAAAGGCTTTTGATATGATCCAACATATTTGTCCTGTGTTCCTGTATTCTTATCTTGCTTTTAAAAGGAGACAACTCTATTTCTGCACCAAATGCTGCTTTCAAGTGCATCAGCACAGCAGCATTGCCTTATGATAACAAGCATGGGTGACAGCGGCTAGCCCTGTATCTAAAAAAGATTTGGCATCCTGTCTTAACTCAAAGGAGATAAAAGGGCATTTTCTAGATACGGTTGTTCAAGAAGAAGCATCTATTAGTAACCCAGCAGTACAAACTATATTGCCAGTTGGTAGATACAGCAGTTGGGAAAAGGATATAACCTTCCCTTCCTCTTAAACAAAACTTCCCTTTAAAGTTACATCATTTTATTTTATCTGGACTGAGATTAAACAGGAGAATATGTATGGAGGAAGTAAAACAAATTGGAAACAATAATGTTCTTCACTTAAATTATTTAAACAAAGAGTGGTTAATACAAAAGTGCCTGCAAAGCTTTGAAATTGCTCTTTTCTTTCATGAAACAAGTGATTTGCATTCAAATTTCTCTGTATGTAGATAAAATAAAATGACAGGGTTAGTATAGAAGGAAAATTATTCGGCATCAAACCATCAATACTTCAATGTTACTGTTATCTAGAAGACAGAGAAGAGATGGAAGATTACTTTGTAAACATATTTGTTAATAGGATAATTTTCTAATGAGTGATAGCAGTTTGTGATAAGATGTAATCTTACACGGTCTTTTTGCAAAATATATGTGATGCTATAGGATCGAACAAAGTAGGATATTTTATCTACAAAAGACTCACAAAACCTCAAGAATCATGCTGTGCTTTTATAAATATTCACAAGCAAATAATTTTTGTGAAATAGTTAAGGATGAAAATGTGTTTTACTACGGACCGGAAGAAAAACCCAAACTCCTGCTACTCTCATGTTAAAAAATTAAAAAAAAAAAAAGTAAACTGAGGAACTGACAGTTCAGGAATGCAGCTGATTTTCTACTTCCAAAAATGTCAAGAGGCATATCAGTGTGACATACTGCCAGCCTTTTGAAGATGGCAGATGGGGGAGTTAATTGTGATACTGAATGAAAGGTGAGGAAGAATTTAAACACTTTGATTTTGCAGGCTAAGCATTTTAAGACAGTAGCACTCTTTTGTAGTGTGAAACATGTGCTTTGTAGGACAATTGTGCTGAAACTGCATTATGAATTATGGGATTATGCAGCAAAGGCTGCGACTCTTTGCCTTCTCTTGAACTCTCACCTGAAAACCGATAAATGGATCAATCAAGCATGCATGGAAACTGTGGCCTGGATTTCCTTAGCTTCGTAGATTTGGTAGTGCCAGAACTGGCATTTTTAGCTGATTTTGTATTTTTGGAAACACATGAAGGTCATGTGAAGGCTATGGGTTTATCACCAGGTCCAAAGGGCTCATAGTGGGGTTTATATTGTTTTAGTAGTTTTGTGCTTTCCTTTCAGGAATTGCTTATGGTAAACAGGTTTACCATTTGCTCTTCCACTTCAATGAATTTCCTCTGAATCCCTCAGATTTTCATTCTTCTTCAACATGAATGTGGAGCTATTGAGTAATGTGAGATGCTCTGTGCTGCAATATTATTTGTATACTTGATCTCATGGCTTTTGCCTTCACCTTTGATTTTATGACATTGTATCTTTTAGAATCAAATCTACTCTATGTTCTATCATTTCATTTATTTCCCTTGCTTTGGCTTGCTGTGACTGGGGAGAAAAGTTAGCTTGACTAAATCAAACAAGGTAACAGAACCAGGGAGAAACACTTGAAGAAACTGGTGGATAATGGATGTTTCCTTTATTCCCAAGGACTCAGAACAACCTTTGTGCTTATCCTATTTTTAGAAAAAAAACCCACCACAACAAACAGTTTTCAGGCCCTTTCAGGCCAGTCAGGGGTACAGAATAAAGGTGAGAAGCTGGTGATAAGGAGGGGATAGGCATAAGCTTTAGTGGACATACAATAAAAGTGTCGACCCACAGTTAGAAAAGAAGGAGCAGAGGAATATGTGCCGGTGGGAGACCTGAGCAAATGGGAAAATCTTCTGAGCCTCTAGAGAAATATAAATCAAACAAAAAGAAAAGCACTGCCTAACCTAATAAAGGCTTTGAAGTTTCTGACTCAACATCTTCTCAGTTGCCTTTCCAAAAAAATAATGGGAAATCAGAATTGCTTGTGCGTCACTTTAGGTGAATCACCTTACCAGTTGAATTGGGGCTTGTAGTGGGGTGCTAAATTCCTGAAAGAGGGGCCGTGTGGATTTGCCAGGTCATTTAGGCTGATACCTGCTATCACAAGTAGACCTCTGCATGAGCGAGACGAGAGCCGTACCCATCTCGTTCTGTCCCGTGCATCTCTACGTTGGACTTACGATACTTGAAGTACTGGAAGGGAAAATTGTGAAAATTATAATGTAGAAAAACTGGAATGGAGCAAGTTTCATAATGTTCTGAAAAGCAATAAAGCTCTGAAGATTTCACTCAAACTGAAAACACACAGCTGCATCTTGGTCTGTATAGCCAAGAAATGGAGGCATCCCAAGGAAACCGAATAGCTTCAAACAGATTTACTGGTTGAGGGGTATAAGTTTTTATTACTTTAGAAAATAAATAACCCTTCTTTCAGGAAGTCTGTAATAGTGAAGTCTGCAACAGTAGGCTGGTGGATTCTGTACAACAGGCATCACAATCCAGAAGAATATGGGATTAATTTGTAAAGGTTTCTAAGAACAGGTCAATTGCATAGGCAGGGAAAAAAATGATGGATTCTTTGTTTCCTCCTGTCTTTACTGGTTTTGTTTTCATTTTTAGTTTTAAAATATTTTAAGGGTTTTTTTGTACTATAAAACTCCATATGATAGAAATATTAATGGGTGAAAGATAAATTATCAATAATTTTTTTTTTTTTTTCATTTTTGGTGTATAGCATTTATATGTGTTCCACAAGTTCATAATTTTCATGTCTCACCATAGCTAAAATTCTCAAAGGCAATAAAAATAAAAAGGAAAGAGCATTCCTGATTTTCAGAAAAATATCCCAAGAAATAAAAGAGTGTAATAAATCCCTAAAATACATACACAGCCAGGCTCTTCTGTATTTTTTTCCCACAAGCAGCAGCTGTTTTTTTGCATCCAGCATAAGGGACATATTTGCAGATTCAGTTTATGGGAACTTTATTTATGCACTGGGTGAGGATTAACAACTAATTTTAATTAATGTGGTAAAACCAAGTTCAAAGAAGACAGAATATTTGTAAATCTCCTAAGACCACTAATTCTGACTGTGGTGGTAGATGCAGACAAGGTGCTGCATGGAATTTTCCATATTAACATGTTTACTAGGGTTTACACACTGTAACCCTTTCTCCATCACTATTTGACAAGGAACCTCCTGATTTAGCAGATCTTTAATTACACCCTGTGCTTCCCCATCTTTAGTGTGTCTTTACAACCTTTCTGTAAAAGAGACAAATACCATTATTGTGATTTCAAGTGTTGATCAAGCAGAAAATGTGTGAAAGAGGTCAGCTGAACCAAAGGGCTTGGTTTTTTGGAGCAGCCTACACCTATGCAATGCCAACGGCATCAATACGAAAAGAATGGTGTATACATTTTGATGGAAACAAGTAAATTAACAACAGGCAACTTGGATTTCACAAGAATAAATCACGTCAAACCGATCTAACTTTCCTCCGTGACAGAATAACAAGCCTTGTGGAGACATGAAGCAGTAAATGTTACATATCTTGACTTTAGCAAAGCTTTTGGCATGGTCAGACGTGGCATTCTTGTAGTGAAGCTGGGGAAACAAAGCCTCGGAACTGGCTGAGGAACTCTGCTCAGAAAACTGTTATTATTGTTTTCTGACAAAATGAAAGGAGCCAGCAGGGTTTTGCTGTGGTCAGTCTTGAGCCTGAAGTTTAATAAATCCCTTCTGAGGTTTTAACTTACTGAAAATTCAGGATGAACGATAGCAAAAATTCCCTAATGGCAGGTCGATCAAGCACTAGATTAACTGCGGAGTTTTCAATATTGGATTCTCCCATACATTTTCCCAAGCACAAGTTCAACACTGCTCTTTTTGGGGACACGGGGACAGATTCAGTGACAAGATGAGGTCTCTTTTTGGCTGATGCTGTATAACTAGATCGTTTAATGCCTTACAGCTCTGTAATAGGCAAATTACTTGTTTGAGGTCAGGAAGCATCACACCAAATTGCAACACAAATTGCTGGTGAAACATTCTTGTGCTCCTTTCCATCCCTCTTTCAGTCTTCCCCGAGACACCGCTGACTCTGCCAGGTCACCCTCAGGCCCGCCTTAGAGATTGTCCTTTAAGGCATCACCAGAATAACGGCACAATTGATTGAGTAAAGGTGGCCTCAGAAAAGTTTCTGTTAAGTGGGTTGGCTTTGCCTCTTTGGCTTTCTTAGTGGTTTCTAGATTAAAAAAAAAAAAAGCCAAGAAATGGAAGTAACAGCTGTTGCTCTAAACTGTATGGCCAAAATTGTCCGGGTTCATTGCCCGGGGGGTCACACACCAGCTCCTCTCTCAGGGACGCTTTGGGCCATCGTTACAGAGACTTCTCTTACCTGCACGATCTGCTAAAAATCTGAAAACGGTATCAACTGCTGGAAAAGGGAGAAGGTGGGATGGAGGAAGAGAAGAATTGTATGATTTTAGAGCTGGGTTCCTGCCTGTGGAATAGGAAATAGGGCTTTTGACGTATTCTATACCCCACGTGGGGGTGATGGGAGAGTCACCCCCCGCGGCTGCCATTAGAGTGGGGAGACGCTACACACAGTGCCTGGAAACCAGCGCAGGCATTTCTGAGAAATGCTTTCTCTGCCACGTAGAAGCAGTAACCCATACTGAGCTAAGTAACTAATAGTAAGCTGAGCTAATTAGTTTAATGAGCTAATACAAAGTAGCTACATCAGAGAGTCTCGCTTTGATGCTAATTCCCTCATGTAAGGAGTGCTTTTATGTCCCAGGCTACTGTTTAAACCACTGGACCAATTTGCCAGCCCCTGTTAATTTAAATCTGTTATTAATGAATGAGGAAGCATGTGGATCTGGTTGCAGTAGAAGAATATTTGTTTTATTTCATCCTGCCATAGTTTTTCCCTCAAGGTTTGTCTCACTGAGAGGCAATACCAGGGAAGGAAGTGAATAGTATTAAGTTCTTTCTGGAGCTTGTCACTCCACTGCTGCAAATAGCAGCAGCTTTTTTAACCTATATGTTCACTTTTCTATACTGTAAAGCATGTATTGCTGAGCACGCCTCTTCTACCCCACTCCTACCACTAGCATGAATATATTTTTTCACATTACCTCTTTTTTCTTTTCATATTCTGCTTGCTGGAGACAGACTCTTCTGTTAAGCTTTTAGTCTCACCTTTTCTACTGAGACAAATTTCTGTTACTGTGATCTGTAAGTCTTTGATGTGGTCACAGGTCTGCATACTAGTTTCTTTGACAACTTAAATACACAGCTGATGTCTCCTTTAAGAACGATTCTATGACTTTTTGATATAATCTATAGAAAAAGCACCTGTGAGCCCATTGTTAGTCAGATAAGAGCCCTTGAAGTATTACTTTCTATTATTCAAGATTTTAAAAGAGTTTAATAAGCTGCATTTTATCAAACACCCATGTTTCTTTTTCAAAGGATTTTAGAAAGACTGTGTTACTGGTTTTGTTTCCCAGATAAGATGAGAAGAAACCACACCAAATTTCTCTGGAGTCATACCATAGTGAATTCCAAAACAATATTTTCTATAAAAGCGCTGTAGGATTTTTACAGTTGCTCTATTTAGTTTTTACAAGGCGAGTGTTGATGGCACACAGAGGAAGAGAATATATCTAGGGGAAGAAGCAGCATAATACAACATTTACGACTTTATATACATGGACTACCTGTACGACCCTGTTATTAAATTCAGGGTGTTTACTACTGCGTTTAATCCAATACAGTTGGGGGCTGCTGCCCAAAGGGATTCCCCCTCCTCTTCCCCATCCTCAGCCGCTTCCTCACACTGGTTTTCTGTGGTGGGGTGAGCAACCGTGCTGCACCAGGCGAGCTGTACCAACGAGCTGTGCCACTAGGTCACCAATCCCACCCAGAAAAACACCTTCTTTTCAGCTGGGTCACCTCATTCATCCCATTCTCTCCACCACATGATTACTGGGTGTGATACAAAGGAAATATCGTATCAATATATCTGGTATATAACCCTAATTTGCTGGAAGCATGCAGAGCTCTCAACAGCAGCTACACCAGGAGAGATGTGCATTACCAGAAGGAAGTTGGCTTCTGCTTTATAAAGCGGGAAAACCAAGTAAAGACTGGCACTTTACTGAAACAATTCAAGTAATCTAAGATCTCGAGCTGAGATTAAGCTTTATTAATTGATTGACTGACTCTCCGGAGTGGTGAAGGAAATGTAATTACACTGTGGACAGAGCATTTAACTCTTGAAGGATGTTCGAGAAGAATGTATTTTATTTGTGGATGAGCGAACATTCAGCACATCTTGCTGCTGCATGGAAAACAATAGACAAAATGTTAGGTGGCTGGAAACAAAGTTAAATGTGTCAAAAATCAGTGTTAATATTTTTAAACGATGTAACTTACTGTAATTTTAAAATTAACATACACATTGACCGCTGTTCTCCTCCCTGCCTACAAATAACCAGTGGCAATTCTCAGTCCCGCAGAAATGTTTACCGAGAGTTCTGATTAAAGCCATTGCACAAAATTAATCACCTGTTTTAATATTTTAACATTGTCACTTGTAACATAAACTATTCAGGCCAGGGACATAGCATATCTAGGGGCTTTGTAACTAACACAGCAAAGCTCCTAATCTGATTGAGACTTCGGAGTGTTCCTACAGCCCAGCCAATAAATAATGACTTTACGTGATTTCTACCACATAATCCCTCAGTGCAGATGAGTGGTATCGGAATTCCCGCTTGTTCGTTGAGTAGGTTTCCCTTCGGCTGGGAGACGGAGCCCGGAGGAGGAGGGCAGCCATCCACGCACTGGGTTGTACCGTGGGCTCCCACCGTGTCACGAGCGTGCGGAGGTCGTGCTGTGGGGCTCGGGCCATCACCAGCTCCGGCCACGACACAGCCGGGGTGTTGGGGCCACGACACACTGAGGTGCTGAGGCCGAGATGTGGCCGGAGTGCCCGGCCTCCATGAGGGCCGGCCCTGTGCTGCCCATCTGAAGGGACGGCCATTTCCCCTCTCCCCAGACAAAACCCATTCACCCCCCCCAGCCACAAAAAGTTTATTGCTTGACTGCCGTAACCCTCACCTAATCAAAATCCTGAGCCTTTTCCGATTTTACCACACACCCCTACTCCTCCGCACAATAAAA